>ML685763.1:11625523-11691539 GCA_007922175.1 Pelusios castaneus | reverse complement strand
CGGTAATGAGCTTTAATGCGCGATAATCTGATCGTGTGTACAAGGCCTAAGCTACATGTCACAGTTTAGGTATTCAAACTTCCTGAACTCTATAAGATTATAATCATGACAGCAGCAAACATGCATTATAAATTAGTGCTCATAACAGCATTTCATAAGGTGAAAGATTTCTAGATTTTTGCAACTTTGAACCCATTATACCATAACATATAATACAATTGTCTCAAGATTCTCTACCAAAGTGATTGTAAAAGCATTTGTGTTGAGATAGGGAACTTTTCTTTTATGAATGATTAAACAAACGTGACTCATTCAATTGCCTTTATATTTCTGAAGAGTGTATATACCTCAGAGATTCCACGCTATTAATCTTCTCCTCTACTTAACTAACCCCCCCCCATTTTGATAATTTGAAAATTGGGTGGTGCTAAGACCACTTTCTCCTCTGAGGTATACCTATCAGCATGCGCAGTGTAACTCCCATTAACAGTGCTGGGCACACCTGCCCTGACTAAATACATTTCTATGTCATGTTAGAGCATATGTTGAAAAAGGCAGAATTTGGTTTAGCAAAACTGAGTATTTTAGGGGAAATTCTGTGCTATTCAAATACTGAATGAATGTAGAGTGAATGAGTGAGATATTCATACCATAAAATGTTAATAAATATTTACACATTCTATAGTGTATTATTTTTATTACTGCTACTATTTATTGTGTTTATTATAGGACTACCTCAGAACCAGCTCAGATTAGCACCTCATTGTGCTAGGCACTGTATAAACAGAGTCAGAGACAGTCCTTACCCAGAAAAGCTTAAATTTAGACAGACAAAAGGAAGGGGAAGGGATGTAACATGAACAGAATGATGGCTTGCAAACCTTATGTTAGTTGCATGACTTTTTGTTTTTAGCTGTTTTTGCATGGAGGAATCACTTTTTATTATTTTATCTATGGTGAAAGGGCCCTGATGAATCTTCCTAAACCACTATGAAGCTGCCTATTAACTTGAAATTGTTAATGGGATTTTTGACCTTTGATTACTGTTTGGTGGCCTATGAATTCATGGTGTTGAATCCAGTGACTAGCAGGCAGGAGTTTAATAGATCCCTCCCCCCTCGTGGATGAAATATTGGACCCATTTAATTCAGTGGGAGTTTTGATATTGACTTCAGTGAAAACAAGATTTCATTCTTTGGCTTTAATTGATACCTTGGCCTCAGCAGAAGTACTGAAGACTAAGTGAGTCATGGAATTATCCTCTTACTCACTGAGGTTGGACCACTGAATCAGCTTTGAAGACCAATAGCTGGTCCTATGCCACTGCTGTACCTGTGGAGACAGGAATGCAATTGCGGCCTCATCCAAAAGCCTGTTAAAGTGAATGGGAAGACTTGAGTGGGCTTCGAGTGAGCTCCTCAATACAGTATACATAGACTACCTCATACAGTCTTATGCAAAAAATTCAGAGTGGCAGGAGTCACCTCTTCTTTAATGAAATCCTACTGAATTAGTATGCTGTGCAAGAACAGATTTTAAATTATAATAGATTTTATTTCTGTAGTCTGTTTTCCTACCAATTTATTATGCTGTATTACTTGAAGTCTGCTAAGTGTTCCTTGTATACTTTTGTAGTGCTATGTCTGTCCTAAACTTTTGCTTTGGGTCACTTAGTATAGAAGGTTCCGATGTCCTCTTTTTAAACCATTCCATGAATTCACTCTTGGTAAATAATTCCTGACATTGACATAGGTAGAGATTTTCTCTTACCACAGACCTGAGAGGATTGCCTCTGGAGGCGAGAGTCATCCCGTCTGACAATAAATCCTTTGCTGATGAATGGACCGTAAGGTGGATAGAAAACTGGCTAGATCATCGGGTTCAGCAGGTAGGAATCAATGGTTCAATGTCTACTTGGCATCCAGTAACCAGTGGAGTATTCTGGGGTCAGTCCTGGGGCCGGTTCTGTTCAACATCTTCATTCATGATCTGGATGATGAGATAGATTGCATGATCAGTAAGTTCACGGATGACACCAAGCTAGGGAGAATGGTAGACATGCTGGAGGGCAGGGACAGGATTCAGGGAGACCTAGACAAATTGGAGCATTGGGCCAAAAGAAATCTCATGAGGTTCAACAAAGACAAGTGCAAAGTCCTGCACTTAAGATGGAAAAATCCCATGCACTGCTACAGGCTGGGGACTGATTGGCTAAGTAGCAGCACTGTAGAAAAGGACCTGGTGGTTATGGTGAACAGGAACCTGGATATGAGCCAACAGTGTGCTCATGTTGCCAAAAAGGCCATTGGGCTGCATCAATAGGAGTGTTGCCAGCAGATCGAGGGATGTGATTATTCCCCTCTATTTGGCACTGGTGAAGTCGCATCTGGAATACCGTGTCCAGTTTTGGGCTCCCCACTACACAAAGGATGTTGACAAATTAGAAAGAGTCCAGCGGAGGGCAACGAAAATGATTAGTGGGATGTGGCACATGACTTATGAGAAGAGACTGAAGGAACTAGGCTTATTTAGTCTGCAGAAGAGAAGACTGAGGGGGATTTGATAGCAACTACTTGAAAGGGTGCTCCAAAGAAAAGGGAGCTAGGCTGTTCTCAGTAGTAACAGAGGACAGAACAAGGAGCAATGGTTTCAAGTTGCAGATGTGGAGGTCAAGGTTGGCTATTAGGAAAAACTTTCTCACTAGGAAGGTGGTGAAACATTGGAATGGGTTACCTAGGGAGGTGGTGGTATCTCCATCTTTGGAAACATTTAAGGCCCCATTAGACAAAATCCTGGTTGGGATGATTTAGTGGGAGTGGTTCTGCTTTTAGCAGGGGGTTGGACTAGATGACCTTATGAGGTCCCTTCCAAACCTAAGATTCTATGGCTATGTCTACACTGGCAAGTTAATTTGAATTAAGGAGGCTTAATTCGAACTAATTAAAGCTATGGCTACACTAGGCTTTAGTTAGTTCGAATTAAGGGCTTCCTTAAGTCGAACTAATAAATTTGAATAGGGCATTCGAACTAAACGGTTAATTCAAACTAACTAGTTCAAATTAAATAATGTGGCCATATTAATTCGAACTAATTTCTTAATTCAAACTAACCGGCCATTGAAATGAATGGGGATCGCTAATTCGAACTAAGCAAATGCTTGCTTAGTTCGAACTAACATGCCAGTGTGGCCATGCTAGTTTGAATTAAGCTAATTTGAACTAACTAAAATTAGTTTGAATTAGTTAGTTCGAACTAACTAATTCAAACTAATTTTAGCAAGTATAGATATAGCTTACGAGTCTATGAAATGTAACTTTAGCGTTAAGTGTGATGTCTGTGTGATATAGTCTCTTGTATTCCTCCCCATCTGTTTACAGACAGCTGTTGTCTCTTGTCTTCTATTTAGATAGTAAGCTCCTTGGGGTGGGGCTGGGCTAATCTTTTTGTTCTGTATATGTACCACACCTCTCCCAGTGAGGTCCAGGTCCACTACTAGGGTTTCTAGGCATTACAGTAAGACAAATTATAACTCCTTCTGCTGCTAAAGATAGGCTCACTGATCCACTAAGAACTGGCTTGAAAACAACCAAGTTTTTGCACATAGGATGCTAAGGCACTCTACTGGTAACAGTGGTTGAAAACACTATATATGGGGGTACAGATGTGACTAATCTTATGCTTTACTCACTGCTGGATGGTGCCTCCTCCTGTCCATTTTGAGGATTAGGTCTGCTAGGCCACCATCTCTTCCTGCAGTTGTACTACATCACTTCCTCTCACTATGCCACTCTCTTGTTCCAGGAGCGGCTTTATGACTCAGTCCTCCAGCCAGGCTATTCAGTAGTTTCCCCTTGGGGTGGGGGTTCTTTCAAGGTTTCATGCAACAAGCAGTATCAAGCAGTCCCAACCCCCACTTATCTGACTATGTCATTACAATATGCATAGCCCTTTAACAATACCCTTCTGCAGTGTGTGGCAGGGGATCCCAGGCCCATCTTCTAGTCCACAGCCTTGTAGTGAACAGTTAAGGCCTGCATCTACACCAACTTTAATGCTTTGAACCCTGGACTCCTTCCTATACTGCTTCTCCTTTATCTCAGGAAACCCTACCTGTTTTCCTCACCCTTTGCCCCCCCACAGGTGAGCTTCCTCCTACTTAGCTCCCTCCACATAGCCTAAATCTTCCCCATTTGCAGCTAATTTGGGTGATTGGGCTCACCTGGCCTAATTCAGCTCTTGCAGGGCCAGTGTGGGGAGCCAAAGATGAAAGATTCTCAGCCTTGTCATGATCTTGCAAACACTTTAAATGTAACAGGCTATGGACAGTGTAACACGAGCAATGCTATACAGCCCAAGAGTGAGAAAATGAAAATAAGAACCCAAACATCTATTCTTTGATTATGTCTTTCTCAGCTTGAGCATAGCCTGAGTGTGGCTGAACAAGTTTCAGTTTGACCCTTTATTTGGCAACGCTCAAGTCTCACAGGAAAAGTGTTAAATATTACAGGGGTTTTACTTATTGAAAACAATCAGCATCTTCACTTCTCTTTTCAGTTCAATAAGAAGCCAGTTTATTGTATTTTACTTGGTGCACAGCAGTTGATAGCAGAACTCATCTCCTGTTGGCTGAGTCATGCTAACATCTCTGCCACAGGATCATGTTAGAAGTTTTAGAGTAGACTGAACTCAACTGCTGTCTGGTGTAGTGTCCTAGTTAGAGCTCTTTCAATCCTATTATAGCTAGGTCTAGTCTCTCATGTGCTTTTATCAGTTGGTTGTATATATAATTTAGCCTATGTAAAAATTACACACACACAATCTAAGCTAAAAGAACATTAAAATTGCAAAGTCAAGCACTCAAAAGTTAGGAAATGCCAGAATTAAATGAGCCAACCTTAATTCAGCCTTCTTGTATGTACGTATTATGGTACAGTCTTTAATTACAAACGATGCAAATGGAGGCCAATTAAAATTGCACAGGCGCTGGCCATTCCATCTTCTTTGCAACCACGCCCTCTTACAGAGGGACAGGATGGGATGTGCCAGTAGAGGATTCTCTGGCACTGACAGAATATCCAATCATCTGATTAGGCCAGCTTTCTACCTGCTCTGTGCTAGAGTAACACAAAGTGGTGGAACCAGGGGAAAGGATCCAACATGTCAAATTTTACACTAGAGTAAATAATTGACTTCAGTAGATTTCTTGTGCTCAGCTTGAGTGATGTGAGTGGAATGGCTTCAGATTTAAACTATGGTAGCTGAGAGCAAACTTTTTCCTGTTAAATTCATCTCATTCCCATTTAAGTTATTTCTACTGCACCCTCATTCATGGTTCAGTTGGGGCTGACGTGGCATACGTTTATGCTTCATATATGCATAACTTCACCTCTGTTGCATTGTTGTGAATTTCAATAGCATATGTAATAGGGAATTGACATTAGATGACTTGACATCAACCTGCAATTGCCACGCCTATATGTAGTTCTTAAGCTTTTCCTTCTCAGAAAAGAATGTTTCCATTTTCTATATACAGCAGGACCAACTGAGGTACAACTGTGCAATTTCCCAAAAATGCTTGAGTATAACTGAGGGCAGAATTTGAATGAGTGTTTTAATTTTCTTTTAAATTTCCTGATGCCTTTTAAACTGACCTACAGCCCTATCAATGCTCATGACAGCCATATTTCCCTGATTAAGGAGGGCAGGGATTATTTTTTGAGAACCATAAATAGTTTCCAGTAAGCCTTTATAACAATATGTATGGTAAGAATCCCCCAATATAATCTACTCAGTCAGGGAAACCATGTCACAATATTGTTATCAACACCCATGTTCAATATGTCTGTAGCTAGCATGGTTCTGCTCCTAACATGGACAGAGCCAACATGGCTATATGGCCTTGGGTTATCTGTTCCAGGTCCAAGAGTTTTCTGACATGAAGAAATTAATGAAAGTTCTAATTCCTCACAGCAGCCTGGTTTAGGGTACTTATGGTACCAAAGACATGCACAAGATGCCTGTTGAAGTGAGGAAATCCAGAGGGAGATCTAAGACAGAAATACAAGTACCAGAAACCCAAGTTATGAAGGGGATAATCAAAGCTGTAACAACTTTCTTTTCCCTCCTCCCACCAAGGAAGATCAGATCTATCCCTGAGGCTGTGATGCAAAAGTCTAGTTCTGGGAGTTGCTTTTCTTTTCTTGGTCTCATATATACATCTAGGGCCTGCTATGCACAGATATTGAGCCTTTCTGCCTCCCACAGATTTCAGATGGTGAGTCTCCTTTCATTTGTATCACTTTTACATTGGTTTTATATTGGCTTCATGGAATTACTCCTAACTTACAATGGTGTGAATCATAGGAACATCAGGGCCACTATATCTCTTGTTGTCCTAGTCAGGAACAGATCATAGCTCAATGAATTCAGCTGAAAGACTCATTGACTTCAATAGGCTTCAGATGGTGCACAAGGGTAGGGCTCACAATTATAGCCACTGCCCTCTTTTGCTTCAGAGATCTTTGAGTAGTTACATTAGCTCCTGAGTAACAAAATCATTAATAATAATAATGATTCATAAAGTAGTGACCAAAGGCAATTTGTGCCAGCTGAGCCACATTGTAAGCTCATGTACTACCCAGTATAACCCCATGTCTTTGTAAGCATTGCTGCTTTTCTCTTCCTATTCAGAGTGGGATTCTACTCTGAAAATGGCCCAATAGGGGCTCATGTCCATTGCCTCCCATGGTTTGCCTACTAGAAGTGCTCAATTCACAAATGAAAGGGATTTTTGTCTCAACAGCAAGCCTAAAAAAAGTCTTACCCTGACCCTGAGTTTTGTCTGTAACAAAATAACATTAATTCTCTCGTGTTGTCCTCATGTGCATCTCCCCCAGTAGCTGCAGAGGGGAAGCTGCAGTGTGGAAAAGACTAAATAATTTCCCTATCATATCATCTAACCCTGCACCAGCAGCAATCAGTATGGATACAATCTGGATGATCTCTTTTCTTCTTACTAATCATTTTAATCTCTTTCGTAAAGGTTCTACAGGCCAAACTGGCCCCTCAATTATGTCATTGTGGTGTTCCAGCAAGCTCTCAGTCCATAGGATAGTTTTCCTAGCAAAACCAAGTTGAGGATCTTTTTTAAAAGTGAAATTAGTGCACTACTATATCAGATATAGTCTGGAGATCTGATCTAATGCCACTGAAGCCTCACATTGATTTCCAGGGGCTTTGGATTAGGTTTAATTGTCTGAGCCTTTTGGCTGCATTCTCCTTCCTCCTAAAGTGCAGTAGTTTGCATATTAAAACACAAACACCTGTTCAAAGCAGATGCAGCTTATGTAAACCTGAAAAGTTACAAGAGTAACAGCACTCAGATGCACCCAGTGCAAACAAACCCAATGAACCAAATAGTCCAAGGTGGCAAGAATCCTGGTAGCAAGGTAAATACAGTAAGCAGAAAAATGAAACAAATTCTTGAACAAATCAAGTGAACTTAGGCATCCTTATACCTGAAGGACTGCTCTACTGATTAGTACTTAGTCTTGCAAGGGAAAATAACTGGCATAAGAGAAGAACAAGGGGGGGATTAGATAGCAGTCTTTAACTATTTGTAAGAGGTTTGGGGCGCGGATGGAGCTAGGCTGTTCTCAGGGGTAGTCGATGACAGAACAAGGAGCAATGGTTTCAAGATGCAGTGGGGGAAGTCTAGTTTGGATATTAGCAAAACCTTTTTCCCTAGGAGGGTGGTGAAGTACTGGAAGGAGTCACCTAGGAAGGTGGAAGATTCTTCATCCTTAAGTGGTTTTTAAGGTCCAGCCTGACAAAGCCCTGGCTGGGATGACTTAATTGGGGTTGGTCCTGCTTTGAGCAGGGGATTGGACTAGATGACCTTCTGAGTCCCCTTTCATCCCTAATCATCTCTGTTTTTATGATTCAAAGTGATGACTTTTCCTAACCCTTCATTCCTAGAATCATCATCGTTAATACTTTTTTAAGGATTTTTCTTGGAGATAGATGAAGTCTTCAGTAAATTCAAATTTGTATTATGTTAAATACTAGTTATTTACCTAGCAGCCTAATCACAGATGGTAATTTATAAAATAGATAGTTTACCATGGTGATAAACTGTGAACACTAAAAGCAGCTATGTTAAAAAATCATCTAGATTGTTATTAGAGTAACAGAGTCAAAGGAAAATGAAAAAGTTGATATTGTCTCAACCTAATGCACCAGGATATGAAGATTGTTGTCTATTCTGATCACTAGACACCAGAAAGATGGGATGTAAATTGTTATCCAGCAGTTATTTTTTTTCTAGTGAAAGCTTGGTCATGACTCAACTCTTATAGGATGTGGACTCAGGAGCACTTTCCAGAATGCTTTATAAATCTGGGAGAGAGAAGAATTTCAGACATTTTGTATTTGTTTGCTAGAGGCTACATTTTGATTCTTGTTGGTGGGTATCTAGGTAGCTAATTATGTTTTTGCTTGTTTCTTCTTAGTCTAATTTCTTAGAAGATAGGATATTTTTCCCCAGCCCCTATCCCAAAGTTACTTAATCTACCAAAGAAAAAACATAACCAAAAGACTAAACAGTTTTTGTAAGAGAAACTGTCCTGAGATTACAGGGGAAGAGACAAATGTAACAGGATTTCAAATTCCTTGATCAATTTATAGAGTTTTAAAGGGGAATTTCAAGGAGAAGAAAATGCTCTTGGTGGGTAAGAAATAGGAATCTTTCAAACATGGGCTCAGCATGAGAGCTGGGGAGCATAGAGTACAGGAAAGGAGTTTGGAAACTCTACAGAGAACAAGAGTTTAAGAGGGTGGAAATGAGGCTAGGGAAGTATCTTGAACCCTGAATACTTATTTGAAGCTTATCCACCTGGTTTGGTGAAGAACAATTCTGGTAAATTTTTGTGTTTATAGGGAAGTGGGGAAAGGATGGCAATTGTTTTGTTCATGGTATACATAAAGAACTAGAAATATAAACTTGGATTCTCTGTCTGAAAGGTTGCAGTGTAACACGACTTTATTTCTTAGATTCCAGAAATCTATCACAACAACAATTAAATACAGAGAGTGATACAGCAGGCTGCTTCCCAAGGTTGAGGGGCAGAACTCAACCCCTTTTTCTCCAAACTGGCTCTTTTGCAAGTGATTGTTAAAGATATATATCCCACTCTTCCCAATAGAGCTCCTGGCCTAGCCTCCAAGAAGAATCAGGAAATCCCTTAAAATTACAAGCTTGAGGTATAACATATATGTTATACCTGTATGTTAATGTATTATAAGTGTATTGCACCACTTTAAGTATAACACTTTTCAATGTACCACAGAAATATTTTCCAAAGACCCTTTTGCACTGTATTTTGGTACATCTTCTCGGTAAAACTGACATATTAAAAGAAGCATAAATCAAATATGGAAACACTTTTTTCTCAAACCTCTAACAAGTTAATGTTTGGGTGAAGTTTTAGGCTGGTTCTCCTTGCTCTAATTTCTCCTACTGATAAGCAGACTAGCACCAAAAGGATTCAAAGGGAAGATCTAAGACCCTGGACCCCAGTGCCATACGTACACACCCAACTTGGGAATGTTTGTAAGATGTAGCTAGACCTGAATGTTGTGGCTCAATGCTCTTCTTAGAGTAAATGAGCTCAAGATCTTGATGAAGCATGGTTTAGAGCAGTGGTTCCCAAACTGTGGCCTGTGGACCAAAAGTGGCCTTCAGAGGCTTTCAAAGTGGCCGGTGGCTCCCTCCTGCTAGCTGCAGAAGGAATCTGTTGCCTAAGGACCCAGGCGGAACATGTGGGGCTAAAAGACGGGTGCAGGTTCCTTGATGCAGACAAAAGGATGGAAGATCAGCACTCCCCTCTCCCTGTCTGTAGCAGTGTGAAGTGCTTCACCTAGGTCCATAGGTGCTGGGGTCCCTGCTGGAGCCAGAGGGAGGAGAGCATTGATCTTCCATCATCCCTCTAGTTGCAGAAGGGAGCTACTGCCTAGGGACCCAGGTGAAGTACATATGGCTACAGGGTACGTGTGGTTTTCCTGCTGCAGTCTGGGAGATCAGCAAGAAGGCAACCTCCTTCCATCTGGCTGTAGTGGAGGGGGGGGCTGCTGGTGGAGACTGGTGGCCCTTCAGGGTTGTAAAAATGATATCTGTGATCCTTGAGGTTGGGAATCAAAAAGGTTGGAAACCACTGGTTTAGAGTATCTTCTCTTGGTCTTTGGGGCCCTATTAGTCTGTGTTTAAAATCACTTGTATTCTTTCTGCACAAACGTATGTGATTGTGTTTGTGTGTTTGTTCCTCTTCAAGAAAAAAAAAAAAGCTAAGCTAACAGCTATTATGATTATTGTCTGAGGGAGCTCAAAGGTGTTTGTGACAGAGGCATCTATGTAGATTTTTGAAGCTTTACCGACATTTAAATAAAACAGAGAAATATTGGGAATGAAAGACCAAATCACAGGGGGTAATTAAAGATATTTAAACTTGATAACCCTCTGCAGGGAGTCAGACAAGACTTTTCCATTCTACTTTCTCCCTATATAAAGAGGACATTTGTTCCTCTTGGGCCCTAACCCAAGTGTAATCCTTATTGGACACTGTCTCCCCTTCTCTGCAAGGGAAGAGTGCTGAATGCAGCAGAACCAATTTGTGCCTTTGAAGTAAGAAGTGGGGAAGCCACAATAAGGCTGCACTTGGGGATTCTACACTCTGTACACTGTGAAAGCATAAAGTTAAGATTTGGAGAGCAGATAAGGTGGACTCAATCAGTAATGAACAATATATGTGTCTTTACTGTTCTGAAGATTAATACAAAACCATTTTTGACCATTTCTGCTTCATGTTTCATGTATTTATTTAGTTGGTGCTTCAGTAGGGTTAATTAAACATGTGTTTTTCAATTTTTAAGTCCAATCACTTTGTCCACCTCCCTGAATGCAAAATTGTTCCCTATTTTTTTAGTTTTTTTGCTCAGTCTGGTTTTCAGTTACACAAGTGAGAAAGTTTCCACTACTTCTCAGGAAGTATTCCATAGTTGACTAGCTACAAGGTGCTGGTAAAATGGGTGTTCCTTTTCTAGTTACCAGGCCATTGGATGTGGGGGTCTACAGCTAGATTTTACATCAAAGCTCTTCTCAAACAACAGTAGAATTGACAGTATTTGTAGAAGAAGAGCCTCAGACTTTGACATTGAGAGTGAAAGCTACTGCCTAGGTTTTCCTTTGTGGGGAGCATGAGAAAACACATATGCAAGCAGCAAAACTCAATAACCTAACATAATCCGTCTACTCAGCAGCCCTGAGGTTTTACTGACGTAAATGCCTGGCCTGTTTGTGCTGGTTATCAGAGCAGTCTGGTGACACTGAGTTACGTTGCTCTGCTATCAGATTTTAACGGCAGTTGTCAGGTTCACTTTATGGTTTCAGGTCAATATTTTGCAGCCCTTATGATGTGACTAACACCATTCTGAAATCTTGCTCTTTATATGTAATAAAATTTCAAGCACTCTTTCATTGTAAAGACAAGTTTTATACTCTAGACATTTTTTTTTAACCTTTATGATATGTAATTGCTTACACATACTCTATGAACTCATTGGACTTGCAAGGTAAGCCATTCCTATCCTGAAAAGGGGTTGGTCATCAATAGCTGGGCTGTGTCACTTTTTCCACCCCCGACTCCCATTCTTAACCATTCCATCAGTATAGAACCATTTCTATTCTACATTTCAGCACCCAGCTGTTGTATGAAAGTTATATCCATTTAACATTACCATTTGTTTTCCAGTAGAACTGAGCAAATAATTGAAAATATGGCTTGGGGACAGGACTGAAACATTGGGGAAACATGGTTTTAGATGGATCCAAAATGTAAATTTTTATCTTCCTCCCAGAATGAAAATTTGGAAAAAAACAAACAAACAAAACTCCCTCACCCTCCACCCACCTGTTTTGGGTTTTGTTTTCAGGTGTTTTGCCTTCTTTTGAAAAAGTTAGATCTAGCTAAACTTTGAAACAAAATGTCATTTTGCATCGAACTATCAAATGTTAAAACTGTCAAATGTTAAAACAAAACAGTTAGACATTCTGCTTTTTAAAAAGCCAAATGTGGGATGAATTTGGTCAATAGTTTGTCAAACCCAATTGCCCTTTTTAGTGAATAAGCTATTTGTATAAATTCATTGGGAGTATTTTTGTAATTATGACACCACGCCCCCTCTTGGGGTCTGGAATTTCTTCTTACCTTAAACAGACAAGTCCAGAGTCCCTTAGTTTCTTAATCACCCATGCACCTTTATTTACAGTGCTGCACATGACCCTTCTTCCCAGCAGTTCTCAGCCCAGGCCAGTTCTAGTCTGCAGATCTTCTGGGCTTGCTTTGGGTGGGGGTGGGAGGGCAGAGGCTCAGGGTTGTTCCCCTTCTCCTGGCTAGTGCAGGCAGATTGACTGTTCCCTCTACCTAAGCCCCACTTTTCCCAACACAGTCTCCTGGAGCTGGCTTCTGCTTAGGCTCAGTGTGGCCAGTTACTACCCTTCACTCTGGGTGCCTTGGAGTCCCCTCGCTGCAACCCAGCCCCTTAGATAAGGGGTAGCCAAGGCCACTCTGCCACACCCAGGTTGATATTGCAGTAGTACCTAAAAGGCCCAGCTGAGATCAGATCCCATTATGTACATCCCTACAATAAGAAACAACCCTGTCCTTACAGCTAGAGTCCTGCGCGGATACAAATATGTGGATCTGAATCTACAAGAAATGGTCTGTGTATATCCTCAGATTTGCTGGGTTCTAGCCCTGCACAGATACAAATATGTGGATCTGTATCTGATCTGCATCCACAAGAAATTGTCTGTGGATATCCTCATTGTATCCACGGATGCAGATATCCGCAGATTTGCAGGGCTCTGCTTACAGCCTATCTATCTTACAGCGTTCATCATCATAGTATGCAAGCACTTTCCTCATACAATTGGTGGAGACAATCAAAGCCCTAATGGCCTTCCTGGTGTCCGTGGCACTTTTCCCCCTTCAGGGTAAAAATCATTGCTTGAGGGCAGGGTTTGTGTTTTAGATGTTATTAATTGATTCTTCTGTGTATGCAGGGCCAGATCAATGCAGGGGCTAGTGAGACTGAAGCCCTGGATCCTGGTTTAATGGGGGGCCCCAGGCTTTAGCCCCTAAAGTCCCTGTGTGCTCCAGCCCCTGCTGCCCAGCTTAGCTTGGCACAGCGCCAGCAGGGCCTAGGTGGTGCTGGGAAGGCCCCTGCTAGCACTGGTGGAGGAGGGGACCTGGGGCCAGAGGCTGGGCTTTGTGATGCTCTCGCCTTGTCCCTGGGCTGGCTGGCCCACACTCAGGGATGGGGTGGGCTGGCATGTGTTTGCTCTGCTCTGGGGGTGGAGCCAGCTGGTGCATTGTCCGGCCTCTGGTGCAGCCTTCTAGGACCTTTAGTCCTGGAGTGCTGCACCAGAGGCCACACCATGTGCCAGCCAGCCCTGCCCTTGAGGGCAGACCAGCTAAACTGGGGTGGGAGTGGCATGGAGAGGGGCCTCTGGCCCCAGAGTCCCTTCAGTGAGGCCCCACCCACAGGTCCCCATGTGGGCAGGGGGACCCTGGTGGTTGGGGCATGGTGTCCCAGACTGTGGGCAAGGCCCACATTAGTGGGCAGCTTGGGGCCCTGCGGCCGGTTACGTGGCCCTGTGTGTGTTTTCAGTTTTCAGTTTTTTGTTTGGGTTGGTTGGGAATATTTGGTTAGAAAGCAAATGCTAGTGTTGCGAGTATGTTTCCCGTGGTGGAATCATCTATGATCTATAAAAATGGAATGGAGGAAGGATGGGAAGACGGAAGCCGTACTAAATGGTGGCAGAGTGAGAATACAACTGGTCCAAGGTCACGCAGAGAGTCTGTGTCAGGAGACAGAATTAAATATAGAGGGACTGAGTCCCAGCCAGTGTGTCAATACCCACAATAGTTTGCTAGAGGAAGAGTAATGCTGGGAAAACTAAAGGTCTGCTCCTGTTCTTAGTGATGTAAATGGGAACTTTGCAATTGACTTCAATGAGCACTGGAGCAAGCCCATAGCTAGGCTGATTGTGATTGCCCACATTGGAATATGGCTAGGATTCCACAAGAACTAACACCCCTTGCCTTGGAAAAAGAGCCATGTAATCTGTAACAATCAGAAGTGGTCAGGACCTTGGTATTCCATCTCTTCACCAAAGACAGCAGACCAAACCTCACCTAATGTGAATTAGTGTAGACCCATTGGACACAATGAAGCTATAATGATTACAGAATTGGCAATCTTAATCATTTGAAAATCAGATCCTTAGAATTCATGGCTGCATCTACACTTGTAAATTAAGTTGCATTAAGCTTGCTTAAGTCAACTTAATTTACACTGCGTCTACACTACAGCTTGCTTAAGTCGACTTAAGGAAAATAAAGTCGACTTAATGAAAATTAAGTCGACTTTATTAAACCTCCTTTAAATTTGACTTAAGGCTTAAGTCGACTTAAGCCAGTGTAGATGTGGGGTAGCCCTAAGTGGGGGGGCACAGGGGGAGCCTGGCATGCCCCACCACAGGGCAGGGCAGAGCCCTGCCCACCCTGCCCCTATGCCCTGCCAGGGTCCCTGTCCCCCTTTGCCCCATTGCACCTATGTACAATGGGGCAAAGGCTGAGCCCTCTGGCACTGGGCAAGGGGTGCTCCCCCTACCCCCATGGACCTGCCCTAGGTCCCCCTAACTCTAGAAGTCGACTTAGGCATCCAGTGTGGACGCTCTAGGTCGACTTTGTAAGTTCCCCCCAAAGTCGACTTTAATTTTAAGTGTAGACTCACTAAGTCGATGTAGTTAAGTCGACTTAGTTAAAGTCGACTTAAAATTACAAGTGTAGACATAGCCCATGAGACTGTCTTAATAGCTGGGAGATTAAAACAGATTGAGATCTTTTTATTTTACCTTCCAGTTTCGGAGCCTTTAAAGTGTACTTCCTTCATGTTTGTCAGCTTTTCTCTACAATCAAAGATTAGAAACTAACTTTAAAAAAAATGAAAGCTAAGATTCTCATACAGTTGCATGATTTCAACACCAGGGATTTAAGGAACTCACCATCTATCATCAGACTTGTGGTAAAAATCAGAGTTGCAGGCAGTGACTTACACCAGAACCATGCTGTGGTGTTGGTTCTGTATTTGCAAAGGGGGAAAAACGTCATGTACTTGAAACACCAGTAACTCTTCCTGCCCTATTTGGGCTTTCTTTGGGATCTTCCGATACAAATTACCGAGTCCCATCTAGCTTAGCTTCAGAGATGACAAGATAAAAGCCTGAAATGTTATGGCTGTAGGTTGGCCAAATTGTTCATGGAAAGCTCATCCTTTGGAAAAGATGCAAGTTATAATGTACCTTTGCATGTTTAATTCTCATCTAAGAGAATATATTTTGAAGTTATGTATTACACTTCTTACATGTCTATTGAAATGGAGTTTTAGAAAGTGAAAAACTACTGTCTGTTTTGTGCCACTCACACTGCTTTTCCATTCATATCTCAAGACCTGATAAAAAATTCACCGAAGTCACTGAAAGCCTCCCATTGTTTTCAGTGGACTTTAGTTGAGGTCCTCAGATGCATGTCTCTGTATGCTTTCTTTACTTATGTCAGTCTTTCTACTAGTTGTGGTTTATTGATGTTTCATCTCAAACCCGTCTTTTTTCCCCATGTAGATTTCAAATGTACATATACAATGGTGCACAAAATTCAATCTATAATAAAGAGTTTAGAACAAAATAAAGCTTAGAGTTGCATCTGGTAATGCAAACACCCAAATCAATATTAAATAGTTCCATGAAGGTGTAACAGAAGGCGTAATTTGCTTTACAGTGACTGCATGCTGACAAAAGATACAATCAGGCATCTGTTCTCACAATCTCAAATATAATGAAAATGAGCCCTCTAGTGGACTGTAGAAAAATTACCAGTTTCTAAAATTTATTTGGTCCTGGTGCTGGTGTGTTCAGGCTTTTGAGTTTCATGTTGATGGATGTATTTAACTTATTTTCCCCTTATCATTCTGTGCAGTGTTTCTCTAGGTCACAGAGAGAAGATATTTTAAGAGCCAGTAATTATGTACAATGAAGCATTATGAGTTGAATTGCAAATAATTACTGGCTGTTAAAAGATCTCTTTGTGTCTTTGATGAAGCATCAAAAAAAATACGCCAGGAAATATGGCAGTGTATAGTATATTGCAAGATGTGTAGCAACTTTAAGCTTCCTGGTGAGGCTTAACATTTTTTAACTCTATGCACACCTTTGTTTAATCATATTTATAGTTTCTAAGAATAACTTCAAAGCGTCTGACGAAGTGGGATTTTCTCCCACGAAAGCTCATGCGATAAATAAATCTGTTAGTCTTTAAAAGTGCCACAGGACTCTGTTGTCTTTCTACAATAGACTAACATGGCTACCCCTTTGGAATTCAAAAAGAGTGTTCATAGAGCATGACTGAAATACAGATCACTCTGTGATGGTGGGCGGCAGTCAGCAGTCCCACACAGGAATCGGAGACTTGTACAAGGAGTAGGGGTATAGCCAGCCCCCATTTTCTGGCTGGGCCCCTGACTCTCCAGGGTGGGCCCCACGAGGCCTGCATCCGGTCATGACTGGAAGCTTCCTGCTGATGCTCCAGTTGCCTAGCAATTGGAGCAGGAGGAGGAGGGAGGGGGAGAGGCAGCCCTGTGTGCCATGTAAATGCCACAGCAGCTGCATGGGTGGAAAGCAGTGCACCCTCCTCCATCTGCTGGCAATGCTGCCGTTTGCAGCCGCTGCCATGGCTACCTGCTGCTGGCTGGTCCGCAATCACAACGGCAAAACTGGAGCCACACCTGGGAACTGCAGCGGGTGGGTGTGGGCGGGTTGGCTGGCTTTAGTCTGAGATATCCTTTCAGGCGAACCAAGGATAGATTATTAAGGGTTTATTTATTTATTTATTTATTTATTTTAAATAAAGTACTCTTATCTAAAGCATTTTACAATAGTTAGCTAACAGTACAAAGAACATTTGGAAAGATCATTAAGCGGTCTGCCGAGACCCTCAGAAATTTTCCAAGTGGTTTGTGGAAAAAAAACGTAGGTACATCACTTTATTTTCATTTACTTCCTATTACTGATAATATAGGAGGAAGATGAAGAAAAACAGAATGAAAAATGATGGTGTGGGGGGAGGAAGATAGACAGTGTTCTTTTTCTTGGCTGAGTCCCTGGGAGTGGTGGGGGCCCCAAATATGACTAACTCTAAATCTGCCACTGATCTGCTTTACGCTTGTGGCAGTGTGTAATGTGTAGCCAGAGGTGCTGAGGGTTTCATCATATACAAGGTTTATTGTATTGTTCATTGACTTTCAGCACCTTATCATAAAAGTTAGTCCAACCCCACTGTGTGTAGCTACACACCACAGTAAAAGCAAAGTGCATCCACGCTCTACTATGTAGCTATAGAGCAGTGTAGACATGGAAGTACTACTTGGACGTGTAAAGATTTGTGCTGGATTTGATGTCTGTACTCTACTCACCAAAGCTACGCTCACCATCTATACTGCTGTTCAGACTTGTGCTAGCTGAGCATGCAGTGTTTGCACTCCGCATGCCACTATACGTGTAGATGTATGTATAGAGGGGAAACCCCTGCTCTTATAAAGAGTGCTGTGAGGTCTTCAGTAGGCAAAATAGCCAGGCCTTCTTTATTTTTGGTTTCTTCTGAAAGACATATTCTAGCCTTAGTGTTTGCTATTGTCTAATTTAGGTGGCTGTGATCCAAGGATCTCTTGATGCCATCTGGCTAAGGACATGGGACTAAGTAAGTGGTACAAAGATCTGAAATCTACCTACTAGTCCAGTAAAGAATGTAAGGTCTCCAATGGAAACCTGGTGACAAATTCCAGAGGGGTAGTCGTATTAGTCTATTTCAGCAAAACAAACAAGAAGTCTTATGTCACTTTCAAAGACTAACAATTTATTTATGTATTGATACTAAAAAATAGATCTGTGAATTAAGGCAAGTCTCAAAAAGATGATTTACATACTGCTGGCAGACAGGGGTGGAGAGACATTTATCTCACTCTGGCTGGTCATATGTCATGAGTCCCTCTGTTCACCATTAGGACAGTGATACTTCCTGTCTGTTTTGGGCACTAGCTTGGTCGGGCTATAATGCTTCTTCCAGCAGTTACACTCTGTCATTTTCTCCACTGCAACCCTGCTCTCAGGAGTGTCAGGGGTCCTATTGGTGACTCGGCCCTTACATGGGGAGTTTATGAAGCCATCACAGGCAGTCTTCTCCTTTGCTACCTCACAGTGCCAGTCTGGGGCACCTGGCCCCTCCGTTAGCTCAGGTTCCAGCTCAGGGACCCTCTACACAGCAGCCAAGGTCTGTTGCTGAGCCACTTCCCTATCTCCTGGCCTTCCCCACTCTTTAGGGTTTGCCAATCCCTTCACTCCCTTCTCCCAGGAAGTAACTTTGATAACTCATGTCTGTTGCCCCTTTTGCTTCCAATTTCCTGTTTTTTGTAGCCCCAACTGTGATTCATAGGTGAACTTTTCTCTAATTAGCGGCCCCAATTCTAAAGCTCTCCCCTTTCCACTCTACTTAGCTGATAAGGCCTACCTAGCTCAATTCGCCTCTTGTAGGGCTGATGTGGGGAGCAATCCTTGTCACAGGGAATTATGGTTTACAATGGTTCACTCATTTATAGTTTGAACAAATAGATTGTGGGGGCTGGAATTAAAAACAACAGTTGTTATCTTGTTTGGAAGCCAGAAGATGAATTTTTATCTCAGGGTGCAGATGAACCTCTAGGGCAATGTTTCTCAACTGGTGTTCTGAGGAACACTGGTGCTCCAAGGATATAGTGAAGGTGTTCCATGACTGACCCTGACCCCTCCCCATTGGCAGAATCTGGGGGGCAGGAGGGAAGGTGGTGAGTGGAGGTGGAAGGAGCAATGCGGTGAGCCCACACATGGCTGGGAGATTTAAAATGCCCCAGCTGCAACAAAGCTTCCAGGAACATGTTGGCATCCTTTACTGCCTTCCTCCTTTACTGTGGCTGGGGCATTTTAAATTTCCCACTGCTGTTACCACTGGCATTGAAATCTCTTGGGGATAACGTCCACGATAAGACTTTCTTTGACAAACCTTACTCTAAGAATAGATTAACTTTGTTCGAACATTCAGTCCCAAAATTCCATTAAAACTTGAGTAATATAATTTTCAGTTTTAAGTTGTGTGCATAATCATTATTTATTTGTTAGAAATAAATGCATGTTTATTTTTACAATTGTATTTAATTTGGTTTCCTGAATTGTTTTCGCAGGAATGTGTAGCATGCAGCTATTATGAAGATTATAGCCGGTATATACTGGCTTTTTCAAGAAAATTTTCATCAGGTGCTCTGCGTAAAGTAATCAATACTTAACTGTTTCCTGGTCCACTAAAGGCTGAGAAACACTGCTCTATGGATTCCTTCGATCTGTGAGGATAATCTGCCAGCAAGTTTGATTTCCTGAGAAAGGATCTCAGCAAACTGAAAATACTTGGGGAAAAGGACTTGGGATAAGCTATCAGATAATGAAACAGGGGAATGCCTTGTTAGTTAAGTTTAGACATAGAAAGCATGTAATTAATTTTTATATGTATCCATTTGTTCTCAGTATTCTGGTTCTCTATCACTTGAATCTCTGTTCTTTGAGAATAACCTTATTCTTATTTTCATTATAGAAAACAGAGATTCAAGTGACAAAAATCCGGAATACTAGGAACGTGCGTGTGTGTGTGATCTTCTCTCTGTCTGTCTGTCTCTCTCCCTTAGCATTGCAGTTCTTTATTATTTGAATCTCTATTTTCTTTAGTGAAAACAAGAATAATGACATAATGAGCTGTGTGGTAATCCTGAGCTGAATCTTACAGGCTGAGGTGTACTCTTCCTTTGGGAACAGCAAACCGGTGGGTTCTGTGAGTGTTCGGTGGATCAGGGGCTGAGAAGTCCAGAAGGATGCTTGGAGGACTTGGGGGTGATGTGCAGTGCACAGCTTGCAGAGGCTTAGAAAGTAGTGCTTGTGTCACCAGACACTAGTAGTTTTAGGGAGCTGATCCACAGCAGGCACAGACAAGACTTCCTCATATTAAGGGCAGGTGGTGGTGAGATGCCTCGTGACTTTCCCTGGGTTCCCCTGGAAAGCATCAAAGCAGCTGCTTCCAGCATTCTGACTTTTGTGAATACAATTCTTAAGTGCCTGTCTCTTCTCACAGGGAACCTGGGTACCAAGCCCAAGGTTTGTAGGTTGCACTGGGTTGGGATGGGGAGGGGCATCTAAAAGTTAAGTATTGCAATGCCTCAGTCTCTGAGGTTTGGGCCAGTGCTTACTAAAGAGGGTTTTTTTTTTTTTTTTTTTCCCCCCCAGAACTTATAAATAACGAATAGGACAGGTCACTGTTACACAGTATCCATTTCAATATAACTAAATGTAAATGTGTTCATCTGGGAGCAAAAATGTAGGTGAGACCTCCAGGAAGGGGGAATCTATCTGGAAAGCTGGCCAAAAGGGCTAATGCAATCTTTGGATGCATAAACATGGGAGTCTCGCATAGGAGTAGAGAGGTTATTTTACCTCTGTATTTTGTGCTGATGCAACTGCTGCTGGAATAGTGTGTGCACTTCTGGTGCCCACAGTTCAAGAAGGATGTTGATAAATTGAAGAGGAGTCAGAGAAGAGCCATGAGAATGATTAAAAGATTAGAAAACATGCCTTATAGAGACTATAGTGGGGTGATTTTCCTGCTCTGGCAAGAAAGGGGTTAAAAGACCTGCAGAAGGGCATAGCCAATGGGAGCAGGTGGCTGCAGGGCCAATCAGGGCTTGGTAGCCCGGTATATAAGAGATCGGCAGCCCCTGCTTGGGGCAATCCTCCTCTAGTCTAGCCTTTGTGGAGGAAGGGTGTGCTGGAGACATGGGTGTGGGAAGTAGGACCATGGACGGGGACAGGGCACTGCAGATTGCCAGGGTTTGGTGGGAATGCAGCTCTAGTACAAGGGTGACACGTATTTGGGGAAGTGAGGCTGTGGCCCAGGGGATCTGAATTGTGTGTTGAACTGGAGTGGGGTGTTGAGGTGGTGCTCAGGCTGAGTGCCAGTGGAATACTGAGGTGAAAGGGGGCCATGCCCTCTGGGCACTGGTCTGAGAGGGGGTGCTGGGTGGACCCTCATCAAACCCTGCCCCAGTAGTGGTGGGGCTGCTGCTACCTGACAGGTGCTCGTGGCTCAGTTGAGTGTGATTATTGGCAGGAGATAAAGGCTGACCTGGATTCTGCCCTGGGAGCAGTAGGGGGATGCCCCCCCTCCACGTTTCCCAGGCTGAGGCTTGAAAAACTGCCCTGAAGGATATGGAGAGGGCAAGACTGGGGCTGAGACCACCCACCCCTCAGAGCTGCGCATAGGGGACCCCAGCCTACTCACTGCAGCCAGGGCTTCCAAGATCCCTGACCTACTTGGCTAGGATGGGGGTTTTCCCTCTGCATTGCAATATGGTGAGTAAGGGAAGGAGGGAGCCAGGAGGACTCCTGGAACTGGGGAGGTAGGTATATAATGGCTGGATGGAACCTGCTTGGGTGAGGGTACCCCCAAGTCTCCTGCTTCAGGAGCTGAGGCTGAAAAAGCTGCCCTCATACCTGAAGAAGTCCGGGAAGAGGGACAAGGCTGGGGGCTATTGCCACCCTATCTCCATTTGTGGCATGCAATGGGAATGGCCACTGCTGCCTGGCACTGAAGCAAGAAGGGTGAGGGGGTGGGGAGAAAGCATTTCCTGACTCCTCAAACGTGACTTTGTCTCGTAAAAAAAAAAAACCCAAAACAAAAAAAAGCAGGGCAAGCTCTTATTTGCCAGTAGGATTTCTCTCTATTAACACTGTCTCCCCTGGAAAAATACAGAAAACAGCTAGCTCTACAAAGCCCACTTGCCTGAGCAAGGAGTGCTCAAGGTGAGCACTGTGGCCTGGGTAGGAACAGAGGGGGTGGCAGAGCCAAGCCTGCATTTGTGCCCCCCACTTTACAGATATAGACTCCCTCTCTGGGGCAGCTGGAGAGTGGTGCCAGAACACCTTTTGCCCTGCACAGCTGGAGGGGCAGTGGTAATGCAAATGTAAGCTTGGCTCCCAGCTGCTGGAGGCCCTCAGTACACCACTGCTGAGTTCATAGGGTTCCTGGGCCGGGGGCCTGGAGAAGTGGACAGGCCTGGATCCCTCGCACCTCCGCTGGACCACCATTGGGAGTGAATGGACTGATAATGGCTACTGAAGTAAAGTGGGCTTGGATTGTGCCTTACCCTAGAAGGGGGTGGAAATGAGAAGGCTCAGCTGGAAGGGTGAGGTCCCAGTTGTGAACAGATGGAGCATAGGCCACGGAATGGGGCAGCCACTTGTGCTATTCCCCATTAACATCACTGGGAGGTGTCCATCCAGTGGGTTATGTGCTGCCACCCGTCTACAGAGACAGATTGAATTCTTTGAGTCTATTTATCTTAATAAAGAGAAGGTTTAAGTGGTGACTTGATTACAGACTATAAGTTCCTATATGGGGAACAATATTTAAAAATGAACTCTTCAGTTTAGCAGGCAAAAGTATAACATAATCCAATGGCAGGCAGTCAAAGCTACATGAATTCAGTCAGGAAATAAAGCATAAATTTTTAACAGTGAGAATAATTAACCATTGGAATAACTTTTTGAGGTTTGTGGTGGATTCTCCATCATTAATGATTTTTAAATCAAGATTGGGTGTTTTTCTACCAGTTACACCCTAGGAATTATTTGGGGAAGTTCTGTGGACTGTGCTATACAGGTGCTCAGAGTAGATCATTGCAGTGGTCCCTTTTGGCCTTGGAATGTATGACTCTGCTATCTCTTGGCTTATCTTTTTCTCTCTTAATTGCTATTCAGTAGTCTTCTCCCCTGGAACTTTGCAGAGACCATTACTGCAGTGCAAGAAGGTGGGTGAAAGAGCAGAACTGGTGTATCTGTCATTGTACACTTCCATTGGCTTTTGCTGTGTTCGGAAGAGGGAACTGGAGAGGCAGGTGGTTCTGCAGCTTCAGGTCTGCAAGAGTAATGACAAAGACTCCCCATTTCAGATTCCCACATCATCTTCTACACAAACCCCCTGGGTTTGCAAGATTTACAGCTCTGGCTTTTTCAGCAAGAGGACCAAATCTCTCTGAGTCTTTTTCTGTCATGCTCCCAGCTTCAGAGTCATGTCCTTTGAGCAGTTCTCTTCATTATTAGGTTTTAAAATGTCTTATTTTCAGAAGCTTCCCAGCTGAGCCTTCTCATTTCCATCCCCTTGTAGTGTAAGGCACAATCGAAGTCCACTTTACTTCAGTAGCCATTATCAGTCCATTCACCTCCCACTGGCGGTCCAGTGGAGGTGCGAGGGATCCAGGCCTGTCCACTTCTCCAGGCCCTGGCCCAGGAACCCTATGAACTCAGCAGTGATGTACTGAGGGTCTCTGGCGGCTGGGAGCCAAGTCTTCATTTGCATTGCCCCACCCCACCCCCAGCTGTGCAGGGCAAGAAACAAGGAGCAACCAAAGAGAAACATGGACATATAAATCAAATCAATACTTTGGAAAATTTACCTATGCTTTTGGTGTATAAGAAATAAAGACATTGGAAAAATTCTTGACAATCCAGTGGGCCAGATTCTGATCTGACACTGAATCCAGAATGACTCTTTTAACTTTGATGGAGTTAATCCAGGTTTTAACTGCTGTAATTGAAATCAGAATGTGGCCCAGTGTTTCCCAATGGTGTCAATGTGTTTCACACTTTCATTCATGTTAGTTCCAGCCCTTTTATTTTGGCTAAAACAATGTAAAAAAGACAAAGAATGGAGTTACTTGAAGTACTGACAATCATAATTCTCATTCAAATGAAATGCCATGTTGTCATCTTCTGGCATCTTAGTTTGGAACCAAATCATGATTGAACTGAAGAATTTTGTCATATTCGCATTTTGTTTGATAAAAATATTAAACCACTGAAAAGTAAGGAATTAGCTCATTCTGGGCACTCCCCATAGGCCAGCTGTTAGATCATTTAATGTTATAAAAAGTATCATTAATAAAGAGCCTGTGGCACCTTTGTTGCAAAGAACAATTAAAAATATGCTATCAAATTTGATTTCTCAATATCTCTAAATCTCAGGAGAGGAAGTTTTATGAGTTTCAGCTAGTGGAGTTTCCAGTTCATCCTTCCCTTGGAATGTGTGGCTTGCATCTCATTGTAAAACAAATGGGGGATCCACACTATTAATTTTTGGGTGCCCTCAAGAGCCACATGAAGCAGGGGACATTCACATAAATGTTATACAATGCTGTCTGGCCCCACTATATTCTGTGGGAACCATAGTGCTGGGGTTTCTGCCTAATGGAGCTACTTGCAGAAACTCCGTTAGAGGACAGTCCACAGCATAGCAGTACAGACTGATGCCACCTTGGAAGTTATGAATCTGGAGGACTTTCCCTTTCCCTCCAGGTCTCTGGCATTCCAACCATATAGAGAACATGCAGAAGGGCTTCTAAAGGGTTAGGGGAACACAGCACAAAAGTGAAAGACCCTATTTTGTGTTTCAACAGGCATTCCCTTCTGTGTGCAGAGAGACTCATAGGGTGTGTCTACACTTACAAATTAAGTCAATTTAAACTTGCTTAAGTCGACTTAGTTTAATCTGCATCCACACTACACTTTCCTTAAGTCGACTTAAGCAGCTGCTTAAGTCGACGAGGAAAAATTAAGTCGACTTTATAAAACCTTGTTTTAAGTCGACTTTGCTGGCTAAGTCGACTTTAGAAAGTCGACTTAGGGCTACTCCATGTCCACACTGGCTAAGTCGACTTTAAGTCAACTTAGGGGGCTTCAGGGCTTCCCCACTGCCCTCCCTGCCAGGGTGGCTGGCATGGCCACAGCCTGGCATGCCCTCCCACAGGGCAGGGCAGAACCCTGCCCACCCTGCCCCTATGCCGTGCCAGGGTCCCTGTCAGGCTCAGCCCCCATTGTACCAAGGTACAATGGGGCAAAGGCTGAGCCCCCTGGCACTTGGCAAAGGGTGCCCCCCTCCGCCACCGTGGACCTGTCCCAGATCCACCTGTCCCCTAGAAGTCGATCTAGGCGTCCAGTGTGGATGCTTTAGGTCGATTTGGTAGGGTCCCCTCTAAGTCGATTTAAAATTTGAGTGTGGACATGCTAAGTCGAATTAAATTAACAAGTGTAGACATAGCCATTGAGTCCATAGTTTTATATTTGTTTTTAAAGTGTGAACTTAACTTGAGCCTTTCTGTTATCTTCACTGGTAATTTGATCAGGCCCTTATTGAATAGGAGCTTGACATTTACTCTGAAGCGACCTTTGAATAGCTCTACCTTGTTCACTAGAGGTGCACTCGAGCCTCAGTATTTGGATAAAAACTTTCCCAAAGTTTGGGAATTTTCAGATCTGAAGGGTTTTTTTTGTTTTGAGCCTTTGCAGACAAATGGCCCAGAAGTCCAGTTCAAAAGTTGACTTCTGTCCATCTCTATACTGCTTTTTATTTGAATTCCTCCTATTGAATATATTTTTGAAAGCTTGGGTGGTGATAGCAATTGTAGCACTGAGTTAAACATACTAATGTTTGTCTGCTTGAAATTGTATATTACTGTAATTACGTGCCTGTACCAAGGAACATGGTAAACTGGCTAACAATGCCCGATCAGTGTGTTCTATCAACATTTGCCCGGTGTATACTCTATAGGAGGTGAAAGCAATTTATACAATTATGTAGATATTTTAAACAATCAGAGCTGACAGGCGGTGAGTTTTAGGCGGAGCACTATTATGTGCCTCAAGTATTCTCTGAGGCAGGAAGTTAACCTCAGCAGCCTGGGCAGTTGAATAATCCCCCCCCCCCCCCAAATGCATCACCCTTAGGGTTGTATTGCTATTGTGAAATTAAAGTTATAAATTTTTCTCCTTGCAACAAACAGGGAGTTTAACACAGCTGTGACATCATTGGCAGCCAATCACAAGCTATATCTGTGTCCAGCATTTTAAAGGCATGTCACATTTCTAATTATCACACGATATGAAGGTTATTGTAAAGTGAGTCTGTTTGGAGCCTATATGAAGTACCTAATTTCTTCAGGCTGAGTTTTCCAACAGCCCTTTCTAGTGTGAGAATCACATTCTTTTCCAGTGGAAAGTCTTGTGTTCTTGCATGAGAGCTCCATTGATTTGTGGCTTATCTTTTGGTTTCAGGCTCACAAAGCAAGTTCCTTTCTGTTGTATTTATTCTTTTTGGGAACTGGGAAACTATTCACATTTTAGGAATAGTTGTTTGCCATGTACAAAATTAAAAGGAAGGTACTATATTTTTGTATGCATGGTGCAATGCCATTTCATGAAGGTGTCAGAGCATCTGGACAGCCAGAAAAGAAAAGACTACTTATATATGTTCTCCCTCCAAGTCTGGGCATGCACTGCTTAGACACACTCAAATTATCGCAATGTTGCCTACTGACCCTGAAGCAGCCTTCAACTACCTGAAGGGGGGTTACAGGGATGGTGGAGCTAGGCTGATTCCAGTGGTGGCAGATGACAAAACAGGGACCAATGGTTTCAAGTTGCAGTGGGGAGGTCTAGGTTGGATATGAGGAAAATATTTTCATTAGGAGGGTGGTGAAGCACTCTAAGGGGTTATCTAGGAAAGCGGTAGAATCTCCATCTTAGAGGTTTTTAGGTGTGGCCTGACAGAGTCCTGGCTGCAGGGCCGTCCTTAGGGGGGTGTGAACGGGGCGATTGCCCTGGGCCCCGCACTGTTCCGGTCCCAGATGGGGGCAGTATGGGGCCCATGCCGCGGCTCCCCCCTGGCTGTGCTTTGCCCTGCCCCTGCTGCCTTTTGTGGTGGCAGCGGGGTGAGAGGCTTCACCCGCCTCTGGCCCTGGGTTGGCCCTCCCCGCCCCCAGGGCGGAGCAGGCAGGCCCAGGGGCAGGGCAGTTCACGGGGCCCGGCCTCTCTGGGCTGGGCCGACCCAGCCTCACCCACATGGTTGGCCCCGGCTGGGCCCAGGGTCAGCCTCAGCCAGCGGCGTGGCCTCACCCAGGGCTGGCCCCCCACGGTGGCCTCAGCCTGGGATCCCGGTCGGGGCTGGCTCGTGGCCTCAGTGGGGGCCTGCTCCTGCCAGCCCTGGCCGGGGACCCGAGGCCGTGCTGCTGCTGAGAGCTGAGGCTTGCCAGGTCCTGGGGGTGGGGTGGGTCGACCTGGGCCTCCCTTCCCCCCTCCAGCATGGGCTGGGGCCCCCACCTAGGCCAATTGGCCCCGGGCCCTGCTCCCCCGTAGGGATGGCCCTGCCTGGCTGGGATGAGTTAGTTGGGGTTGGTCTGCTTTGAGCAGGTGGTTGGACTAGGTGACCTCCTGAGCAATGTTCCCTCTAAGGTTTGGCGGCTTGTGTGCAAAATTTTCAAGCCGTGTCCAATACTTTTTCTGAATAAAATTTTTGTATAAACTCACACGACAGAAATTATAGGCATTAATTGAAGTTAAAGTAATTGTAAATAGAATTAATTAATTGTGTTTAATTGAATTTGAATGAATTTTGAATTGAAATTTAATTTTTAGAAAGGTTTTTATTTAAAATTAATTTTTTAAAAGGTTTTTTTAAAAAAGGAAGGAAAAAAAGAAGGGAGGGAGGAAGGAAGGAAAAAAAGAAGGGAGGGAGGAAGGAAGGAAGGAAGAGAGAAAAAGAGAGAAGGAAGGAAGAAAGAGAGAGAGAGAAAAAGAAAGAGAAGGAAAAGAAAAAGAAGGAAAGAAAAAGGAAGACAAAGAAGGAAAGAAAAAGGAAAGCAAAAGAGAGAAAGAAGGAAAGAAAGGAAGGAAGGGAGAAAGAAAAAAGAGAGAAGGAAGGAAGAGAAAGGGAGAGAGAGAAGGAAGGAAGAGAGGGAGAGGAAGAGAAGGAAAGAAAGAGAAGGAAAGAAAGAGAAAGAAAAAAGAGAAGGAAGAGAGAGGAAGGAAGGAAGCAGAGAAAGAAGAGGAAACAGGAAGAGGAAGGGAAGAAGAGAAAGAAGAAAGAGGAAGGAAAGAAGAGAAAGGAAAAAGGAAAGAAAAAGGAAGACAAGGAAAAAAGAGAAAGAAGGAAGAGAAAGAGAGGAAGAAAGAAAAAAGAAGGCAGGCAAAGAAGAGAAAGAAGGAAAGAAAAAGGAAAGCAAAGGAGAGAAAGAAGGAAAGAAAAAGGAAGGGAGAAAGAAAAAAGAGAGAAGGAAGGAAGAGAAAGGAAGAGAAAGAAAGAAAGAAAGAAGAGGAAACAGGAAGAGAAAGAAGGAGGAAGGAAGGAAGGAAGAGAGAAATAGGGAAAGAAGGAAAGAAAGAAAGAAGCAAGTCAAGGCCGCCGGCGGGGGAGGACCCTACCGCGGCCCTGGGAAGCCGCCGGTGGGGGGGGAGCATACCCCAGCCCCGAAGGCTGATCCCGGCCCGGTGCTGGGAGGCCGAGGCCGTGGATTAGCCCAGCCCCGGGAAGGAGGCGGGTGGGAGCCCGGGAGCCTGCCGCTGCTGCAGCCACCCCTCTGCACTGGCCGCGTGGGGCAGACAGGCAGGCCCGCGCTCCTGACCCTAGCCTGAGCCTGCCTGTCCCACCCTGGGGGCGGGGAGGGCCAGCCCAGAGGCCGGGCGCAGGCCGGGTGTGCCGCGGCAAAGCAGCTGCTCCGGGGGTTGGAGGGAGTAGCGGGGGCTGCCGGGCTGCGCGGGGGTCCCTCACTGCTGCGCGGGGGGGTGCGACGGCCGCTGTGCGGCCGCGCACCCACACAGCTTAGAGGGAACACTGCTCCTGAGGCCCCTCCCAACATTAGTCTTCTATGATTCTATGACTGCCCTTCACAAACACACCAGAAGAAATGCACCTGGCAACAGGCATATGATGAGCACAGTGCGCACCAGCGTCTGGACCTTGGTGCTCATTAGGGTAGAGGAAGTTTAGAATCTTTTGATTAGTAAGAGACATTGAAAAATTTGTAATGCTTTATTTACTATGCAGTCATGCTAACCCAGTGTTAAATTAATCAGCCCCATCATAAAATTGTCTTAAAAATCATGAGATTGAAATAATCCAGTTCATAGAATCATAGGGATGGAAGGGACCTCATGAGGTCATCTAGTCCAACCCCTGCTAAAAGCAGGACCACTCCCACTAAATCATCCCAGTCAGGGTTTTGTCTAACCGAACCTTAAATATCTCCAAAGATGGAGATTCTACCACCTCCCTAGGTAGCCCATTCCAGTTCTTCACCACCCTCCTAGTGAGAAAGTTTTTCCTAATATCCAACCTTGACCTCCCCAGCTGTAATTTGAAAGCATTGCTCCTTGTTCTGTCCTCTTTTACCATCGAGAACAGCCTAGCTCCCTCCTCTTTGGAGCACCCCTTCAAGTAGCTGAAGGTTGCTATCAAATCCCTCCTGAGTCTTCTCTTCTGTAGACTAAATGGCTATGTCTGTACTTGTTAATTTAAGTCAACTTAGCATGCCCACACTTAAATTTTAAGTCGACTTAGAGGGGACCCTACAAAATCGACCTAGAGCGTCCACACTGGATGCCTAGGTTGACTTGTAGGGGCTAGGTGGACCTGGGACAGGTCCAAGGTTGCGGGGGGGGGGGCATCCCTTCCCAAGTGCCAGGGGGCTCAGCCTTTGCCCCATTGTACCTTGGGACAATGGGGCAAAAGGGGACAGGGACCCTGGCAGGGCATAAGGACAGGGTGGGCAGGGCTCTGCCCTGCTCTGGGGGTGGGGGGCACGCCAGGCTGTGGCTGTGCCAGCCATCCTGGCAGGGAGGGCACTGGGGAAGCCCTTGAGGCCCCTAAGTCGACTTAGAGTCAACTTAGGGCAACTTCGCGTCTACACTGGCTTAAGTTGACTTTCTAAAGTCGACTTAAACAGAAAGTTGGCTTAAAACGAAGTTTTACAAAGTTGACTTAATTTTTCCTTCAGTCGACTTAAGGAAAGTGTAGTGTAGACTCAGAGTAAATTAAGTCGACTTAAGCAAGCTTAAGTCAACTTAATTTACAAGTGTAGACGCACCCAATAAGCCTGGTTCCTTCAGTCTCTCCTTGTAAGTCATGTGCCCCAGCCCCCTAATCATTTTCGTTGCCCTCCACTGGACTCTTTCTAAATTGTCTACGTTCTTTCTGTAGTGGGGAACCCAAAACTGGACACACTATTCCAGATGCGGCTTCAACCCATATTTCCTTAACTTGCCGACGAGAATGCTGTGGGAAACTGTATCAAAAGCCTTGCTAAAGTCGAGGTATACCACATCAATGGCTCTTCCCGCATCCACAAATCCAGTTATCTCATCATAGAAGGCAATCAGGTTGGTCAGGCACGATTTGCCCTTGGTGAATCCATGTTGACAGTTCCTGATCTCTCTCTTTTCCTCCAAATGTTTCAGGATGGATTCTTTGAGGACCTTTTCCATTTTTTTTTCCAGGGATTGAGGTGAGGCTGACCGGTCTGTAGTTCCCTGGATCCTCCTTTTTCCCTTTCTTGAAGAAAGATTTGCCTTTTTCCAATCCTCCAGGATCTCCCCTGTTCACCACGAGTTTTCAAAGATAATGGCCAGAGACTCCGCAATCACTTCGGCCAACTCCCTCAGCACCCTCGGATGCAGTTCATCTGGTCCCATAGACTTGTGCATATCCAACTTCTTTAAGTAGTCCCTAACCTGACCTTCGATCACCGAGGACCGATCTTCTTTTCTCCATTCTGCGTTACCCAGCATAGTAGCCTGGGAGCTGGCCCTCCCTGTGAAGACTGAAGTAAAAAAACATTGAGTACTTCAGCCTTTTTCGCATCATCCACCACGAGGATACCTGCCTCATTCAGTAAGGGATGCACGCCATACCTGATCCTCTTTTTGTTACTGACATACTTGTAGAACCCCTTTCTGTTATCCTTCGCATCCCTTGCTAGCTGCAACTCCAATTGCCCTTTGGTCTTTCTGATTTTATCCCTGCAGTCCCGAGCAATATCTTTATACACCTCCCTTGTCACCTGTCCAAGCTTCCACTTCTTGTAAGCTTCCCTTTTATGTTTCACCGCATTGCAGAGTTCTCTGCTAAGCTACGCGAGGTGCCTTCCACATTTTCTGTTTTCTGCACATTGGAATGGTATCCTCCTGTGCCTTTAACAGGGTTTCTTTAAAATACAGCCAGATCTCCTGGAGGCCTTTCCCCTTCAGATCAGCCTCCCAAGGGATCCTGCCCATCAGACCCGCCCCCACTGCTGGAGGGTGGCTACTGGCTCAGCCTGTCTCCATTGCTTAGGCCCATTGCACTCTCTGGACTGCCCCAGGGGCAGTCGCCCCTGGCCCCACACTGCTGGTCACATGGAGTGAATTGGATGGCTGCCACTAGACCAGCTCAGCTCAGCCTGTGTCACATCAGAGGTGGGAAGCCAGGCAGCCAGCATCCACACTGACCCACTCCAGCCTATCTGAACTCTGCCATGGGAGTGGCTGCCACTTCCCCCGCTGTCACTTCCCAGCAGTGCCCACCACCCCCAGCCTCAAAAGTGTGCACACCCAGCAGTTTTCCCCTTGCAGAAGCAGGACCCCCTCCCCATAGTCACCCCCAAGCACCCCACTTCCCATCCACAGCAGCGCTAGCCGGAGCCCCTGCTCCTGCTCCTCACCATTGGGGAGGTAGTGGGGGGCCACATAAAGGGGGGCAGCCCCAGTCCCTCCTGGGCCTTGATCCGGCCCTGTTCAGACCATTTCACCAGTTTGTCCAAATCATTTTGCGTTGTCCTCCAAACCACTTGCAGCCCCTCCCAGGTTGGTATCACCCACAAACTTCATAAGTGTACTCGGTGCTGCTGTGGGTGGGAGGCAGAGCACTGCTTGGTGGTGACTGTGGGGAGGGGGCCCTGCATCTTCGGGGGGGGGCTGGTGATGGGGGGGTGCTTTTGTGGGCTGGGGGCAGTGAGCGCTGCTGGGAGGTGACTGCAGGGGGGGGTGGCAGCCACTCCAGTGGCAGGTTTCCTTTCCCCTGATGTTGACCCCAGCCCCCAGCGGGGCTGATGGGGGGGGGGGGGGGGAGACAGCAGGCTTGTCCAGTCTGCTGTCCATGGGCCAGAATCCGGCCTGCCAGGGGCTGGAGTCTGGCCTGCAGATGCCTGGGAGCTGTGGCCAGGCTGGGGACTTTTCAAATCTCCCACCCTGAGCATGCTCAGATGCGTGGCTCAGGGCAGGAGCAGCCTGGCCAGGGAGCAACTCGGGATGCTCCTGCAGCTCCAGCCAGGTAAGGGGGAAGGGTCCGGGGGTCGGGGAGCCACTGGAAAGGCAGGGAAGGGGCCCGGGGGGTTGGGGAGCCAGTGGGCAGACAGGGAAGGGACCGGGAAGGTCGGGGAGTTGGTGGGAGGGCAAGGAAGGTGTCTGGGGGGTGGGGGAGCCAGCAGGCGGGGGGAAGGGGTCCAGGGGATCAGGGAGCTGGCAGGTGGGGGGAGGAAGGGGCCCGGGGGTGCCAGCGGCCAGTCAAGGAAGGGGCCTGGGGCTGTTGGGAGTTGGCAGAGCCTGGAAAGGCCAGTGGGGGTAGGTGGTGGTGGTGGGGTTGGAAAATTGAATGTGGCCCCTTGCTCAAAAATGTTCTATGATTCGATGACACCCCTGGAGGCCAGGATCAGCAGGGGAAAAGAACAGGTCTCCTTTCCACTGCTGACAACTCTCCCCTTCCACGGCTCCTGCTGGCATATTGGCACATTTTTTTTTTTTAAAAAAAGCACTGAGTGTACTCTTGATGCCATCATCTAAATCACTGATGGAAAATATTGAACAGAACCGATCTCTGCGGTATGTGGCTCGTTTTGCCCTTCCAGCATGACTGTGAACCATTGATAACTACTCTCTGGGAGTGGTTATCCAACCAGATTTGCACCCATCTTATAGTAATTCCATCTAGGTTACACTTCCCTAGTTTGTTAATGAGAAGGTGGCGTGAAACCGTATCAAAAGCCTTACTAAAGTCTAGATTTATGACATCTACTGATGTGTGTTTTGGTTGGTGAAATGGGGGGTACAGTGGTTTTATAAGTTTCTTAATCCTTTTTTTCCCATCTCTACCTCAGTCCAAATATACACATTTTTAATATACAAGGCAATACCACCTCCCTTTTTCCCCTGCCTATCCCTCCTCAGTAAGCCGTTCTCTGCTATATTAATATTCCAGTCGTGTGTATTATCCCACCAAGTCTCTGTGATGCCAACTATGTCATAGTTGTGTTTAGCTACTAGCATTTCAAGTTCTTCCTGCTTATTTCCCATGCTTCTTGCATTAGTATACAGACACTTAAGATACTGATTTGATTTCCCCCCCCCCAAGTTCTGACTAGTCTTTCTTTTATCCCTGCTGTTACAGCCCAGGCTCCCCCAAAGTTCTGACCCTCCCCCCAAGTCTCCCTGGTTTTGACTTACTTGTGGGCTTTGGTCACTTTCATCCTTCACACCTAGTTTAAAGTCCTCCTCAGTAGGTTAGCCAGTCTATCTCCAAATATGCTCTTCCCTTCCTCGATAGGTGGACTCCATCTCTGCCTAGCAATCCTTGTTCCTGGAACAGCACCCCATGGTCAAGGAAGCCAAAGTCCTCTTGGCAACATCATCTTCGCAGCCAGCCATTCATGTCCAGAATGCATCTGTCTCTGCCCAGACCCCTACCCTTGGCCAGAAGGATTGAATAGAACATCACCTGCACACCAAACTCCTTCACCCGTACTCCCAGAGCCCTGTAGTCACTTTTGATCTGCGGAGGGTCACATCTCGCAGTATCGTTACTGCGCACATGGATGAGTAGTAGTCAGAGGGCTGGATGATTCTTAACAATCCCTCTGTAATGTCTCAGATACGGGCCCCTGGCAGGCAGCATGCCTCCCGGGATGTCATGTCAGGGTGACAGATGAGTGTGTCCATCCCCCTCAGAAGATAGTCCCCAACCACCACTACCCTACGTTTTCTCCTAGGTGTGGTGGTTGTGATCCTCCCACCCTTGGAGATGCATGGCTTCTCCTCTTCCACCTCATCTCTCATTGCTAAGGTTTCATAATGGTTCTTCATCACCATGGTGTGTGGGTTGGGAGCAGGGGTGGAACAATGTCTGCTGCCAGTGTCCTCCTTGTGACAGAGCCATCTCCTCCTTCCTCAATGGTGACAGCAGTAGTTTTGCATAGCTTAATAGCTTCCTCGGCCTTCAATGTCTCTTCATGAATGCTCTCAAGGTTTCCTCGTGGGCACGGGTGCTCCTGAGCCTAGCAACCTCCCCCTGTAGCTCTTCCACTTGCTTCCTGAAAGATTCTGCCTAAGGCACCTTTCACACTGGATGATCCCCCCCCAGTCTGGTTTTCTATGAGTAGGAAATGCATGCCATAATCTCTGCCCATCCACACAGGATTGGGGTAGAGAGATCTATGGTCAGAATATCTGTTTGGATACAGGCGCTGGTGATGGAGACAGAAGCAGTGCTGGCATAAGTGATGCAGCTCTTCTTAACCGTAGTGGTCTAACAAACCCCACAAACGTCTCACAAACTCACTCTCAGACTCCCCTGATTGCAGTCCCTTGGTCGTGAGCTCCCGCTGGTCGCTTAGCCTATGATTTTTAAGGCCTTCTCCTATGCAGCACCAGAGTAGTCTAAAACATCCAAAAGATTTTAGATGATCATGCCTTGTCCTGTATAATTAGAAGGAAAATGTCCTTGAAGGTTATTGTTAATTTGTAAAAGAATTTGACTTTTTCGCTGGAAAATATAGGGTTGTTGCGAAAGGTAGACAAGTGAAATGCAAAGAAAAATAGTATGCTGAAAGGCAACTCACTGGGATCTGTAAGTAGAGGGCAATATAAGATTATTCTAGATCTCTTATGTCTGTTGGCTTTATAACATTCACTGTATGGATAGGTTGATTAGAAATTTTTATAGAACTCAAATCCCAGCTAAGGATTTGGAGATATTGATCATCATTGATAGATGGAAATCAAAATAAGATTTCAGATTCTTGTAGCATATTGTGGGTAGGGACTTCAGGGAAATATAGATTTGGATGTGGAGGTTTCTGAAGTGGTGACTGACCAGTATTGCAGCAGTGAGGTTAATCTGAAGGAGAAGTTTGGTTTAGAGCAGGCTCATTTTGAATTTGCCAAATGTGAGAAATTTTGTGTTTCAGTTCTGTGTTTGCTGTGAGAGATTATTTTATATTGAAGAAGTGAAATCTGTGGCAGACATTGGTGTTGTAGAAGGAGATGTGGCATATTTCAAACTTTGTCATATTATATTTCATAATCAGAGAAGTGAATGGAATTCAGTTTGCTCTTGTGCATTTTTCTTGCACAGAAGATTCCTCCTAGAAGTGTAATGAATAAAGTTCCTGTTGTAATGAGAGATTACAGTTATCTATTTTCAGACAGCAAGGGGTAAGTTACTTTCAAATAAGTTGGTACAATGAACAAAGTTTAAAATGGTGTGTCTTTCTTCGCTTTTTCAAGAGAAAAATATTAATCTAAGATGTCATTTGATGACAATCATGGAGAAAGAATGGTCTTTCTAGTAATGAGTTGCAAAAATATGGATAATTTGACAGCAGTTAGTTGATACTGTAAAAGTGGCCGAGTCTTTCAGATTTTGGAAGGAAAATAATAAGTTGTATGTTGTGCTTGATGTGTATATGTATCACTTGATTCCATTGGAAGGGAGAGAAAATGATCCATGAGCAGTGTGGTGTGTGTTCTCTGCATAGGAAGGATGCAGTTGGGGGAAATATTCAATTACACAAGATACATCAAGTGAAAGATTCCCTTTAGTGTATGTGTGGGGCAAACTTTAGAGTCTCCATGTTTCCCTGATCTCTTTACTTTTGGATTTTGGGGTTTGCGGAAAACAATGTATTTGGAATTTCAAAGCTTGAGCACAGAAAGTCAAGTATTAATTCATGAGAGAGTAGATGTTATTGAACTATCCCATATTTGTTTAGCTTGCTATGAGAAAGCAAACTTCATCCTTTAGATAGTGGTAACTTGCCTCCCTATAAGACAGTGTTTTCAAACTTAGAGTCGGGACCCAGTACTGGGTTGGAGACCCTGAGGCACTGGGTTGCTGCACCCCCTACTGTCGCCGCCAAAAGACTGAAAAGCATTGCTGAAACATGTAATTATTGGGTTGCTAGCATAAATGATTTCTTTTCAACTGTGTCCTGAGGAAAAAAAAGTTTGAAAACACTGATATAAGAAGTACAAGGTGTAGGAATTTGCACCAACAGCACAACAGCTGATGGTGAACTTTTTGGAAAGATAATGACTTTAAAGTTATTCTTCGAAGTTATCATAAGTGATATGTGTAGTACCAAGGAATATTTTTACAACTGCATTTGAGTTCTCACGTATGCTGAGGAACAAATTTATTTTGGATCTCCTACTTGGTTTCTTACCCTGAACTGTGCAGAGTATAGGTGGGAGGAATTGCTGGATTTCTCAGAGTGGATAAATAGTGATTTAGAAGATATCAGCCGTTAGAGTGCAGGGGAATTGTATTCTCTTGACCCTGTGTCAATGTCTTGCCATTTTCATCATGGATTTCAGGCTACATTGCAGTTTATTATCTACAAAAAGAATCCTTCCCTGAGTGAAGTGTAGCATATCAGAGTCATTGTGCTCTACATGTTCAGGGATGGTTTTAGTGAATCCCTGTGGGGGGCCCCATCCTTGACTTTCACCTCCCCCTCATTGGGGCCCACCAGCTCCCCTGAACTCCCCATCAAGGCTCCCCCACAGACCCACTGCTAGTCTCCCTGGCCCCCATGAGCTCCCAGTGCCCCCCATGGCCCCTCTACCAGGATCCCCGGCTCCCACAGGCCCCCTGCCAACCCTCCTGCCACCCCCAGGCTCCTCTGGCCCCCACAAGTACTCCTGGACTCCCTGCCAGGCTCTGCAGTCCCCACCATGGGCCCCTGCTGGGTTCACACACCCCTGTGGGCCTCCACCAGCCCTCCTGCCACCCCCGCTGGGTTCCTCATTCCCTCATGGGTCTCCTGCCAGTCCTTCTGGTCCACTGCTGGGCTCCCTGGCCCCCCACGGGCTCCTACCAGCTCTTCCAACCCCCTTGCCAGGCTCCCCGGGCCCCCACAAACATCCTGCTGGCCTCATGGGGCCTGCTGTGGGCCTCTGCCAGCCCTGATGCCTTGCCTGGTCCTCTGCTCCCTGCTGCAAGCTCTCCACCAGAGCAGCATGGAAGCCCTTCCCCCTGCAGGGCCCTGGGCAGCTGCCCATGCTGCCCACCCATTAAGACAGCCTATGGAGATAGCAATGAGTGAAATGTTCTTTGTTTTATAACAAACTATGTGACTTATAGGGAACCTTCTGCTGTGGAGAATGCTAGTCTGCCATCACTGGTTAATTATTTTCAGAGCCATAAGTGTGCTTAGTATTGTAGAAGGACTGTGAGAAATTGGAATAAATGTTATGCATGCTGCCATTTTGGGTCTCCTTGAAAAGTTAGTTCTGCTGGTGAAGCAAACAAATTGTTTTTTTGCTATGCTGCACTATTTAAAAGTCAAAGTCATATGACTTGCCATATAAGCAGCCTGATCTATTTATTAATTATTACAATTTTGTTCTTTTGTTGGCTTGGCAAGATAGTGGTATTAGCAGAATGTATTACTTAATGTATAATGAAACATAAGCCCAATGCATATGCACAAGGCATATGGGATGAGATTTCCACAGAAAAAAGGGAAAGCTAAACTCTCTTTGAAATTCAGGAATGAAAACCTTGTCTCATAGGCAGTTGTGAGCTGAGCTAGAAATATTAGTAAAGTTAATTTAGTCCTTCTATTTTATATATTCATGATTTGATGTATTTTGTATGTTTTTGCTGCTTTACATGAGTGGACTAAATTTTGATGATAAACTTCATTTTGAGTGTTCTTTTGAACTCTTTGTTTGTATTAATTAGCCTGTTCCTGAGGAGTGAGTGAAGTGTGTGTATGATATAAGAAAATGAAGAGGCATCAACCTTAAATCTCCATAGCAATAAGAAGGAAGTGAAGATACCATCCTAACAACTTTAACAATCCTGCTGGCCAAAGAATGTAGACAGAAATAACCGTAAAGTACAGAAGAATCCCCCCCAAGGACAGGAACAAAATGGAGTGAGAGGTAATGGAAGCAGTCATGTTTGCAACAACCACACCAAGATGTGAAAGCAGCATGATAGAGCAAAAGCCATAAACTTAAATTGGGACTAACCACTATAAAATTGGGGCACAGAGTTGTGGACTCGGGGGTTATTCTGCAAACATCCAGGAGCATAGGTTCATGACAGACAGAGGCTTGGCTCCCTCTCATGTTCAATCTACCTGTCTACCACACGATATGAAGGAATAGTCAGTGCCAAAACAGGACCTGTTTCCTACTCTGTCCGGACAACGGATGGCCTGTCTTGGCGGCGGCATGTTGATCAGTTGTTACCACGTCATACCTGTCCTGAGGGTACATCTCAAACTGACTTAACTGACTTCACCCGTGTCGGAGATATACCTTCGAGTCACGATTCAGCGGTTCATGTGGCTCCTTCTCCAGCCACCTCTTCAACACCATCGGCCTCCACCCTGGCCCAACCAGACACAACATCTTTGCTGGAGCCTGCTACTTCTCTGGTTCCTGTGGTCACACCACCACCAATACCACCTTCCAGAGTGGGTCCACCAGAAATTTGCCGCAATCCACCTACAGTGAGAAGGCCTCCTACTCAGCTGGATCTTTAGCTAGGGGTGACCCCTTCATCATGGGGCAGAATAATCCCCCGGGGGTTCGCCTGGAGTTGGGGCAGTCTACCCTCATCTCCCTGTTTAATGATTATTCTTTCTTTTTTTGGGGGGGAGGGCATTTTTGGGGTGAAGGGCATTTTCATTTGAGGGGGAGGAATATGTGGTGTCTCAGGTTACTGGGGCCATTGAGGGTTTCCATAGTGATAAATGGGAGGGTTTTTAAGTACTCAGGTAAACCTGTGTGTCTGTTGGCAGTCCTTGCCAGACATGCTGAATAAAGCCCAATAAGGAACTCTGAAGCCTGTAATGTCTATTGATCATTATTTAATCTTAATACATGACACTTACAGGTAGTGAGAAATTTCCCTATTTAATTTCCTAACAGATCACCCTCTCCTCCTAGAGTGGGAATATTTAAATTGTTGGTTGTTACACTACAGAGTAGTCTCACAAATATCTCCAGAAATGTACCGTACTGTGCACAGGTGTCAGCATGCCACAAACCATTATGGTGTCAGGGACGCTGCAACAGCAATACATCCTCAGCTTCTTCTGGTTTTCTCGGAGATCACTCTGAGGGCAAGGGGACGACATATACCGTGCAAAGAGCACTGAATTATGTTTTCTGGGAGAACATGTTTCATATCTTGTAAGTTAGAGAGACACAAGGAACCAGGCCTACCTATCTGTTTGAATAGCACCAGAATAATTCTGATTGGGGCCTTTCATGTGCTATCATAACATACATTTTAAATAACAATAATGAACAGAATTTGCTATGAAATTTGCAACTTCAAATGGGTAGAACCAAATGGCCACATGAGGGCACTATGACATTAAGAATTAGGTACTCTGCTGTCTTTTCTAAAGACTAATTGTGAAAACTAGTTCCACTCCATTTATATTAAAAGGGGTTCAGGCAATAACATTGGGTGTTCAAAGGAACAAACATGTCCCACAGTCATAATAACTAGACGGAGTTAACTACCACTGTCTCTGCTTTTGTGGGTCATTCTATAATTGTATTTTGTCCATCCAGATTAGATTGTAAAGTCCTTGGGGTAGGGAACCTGTCTAAACAATGTAGTGCCTTGCACACCTATGACACTGTGTAAATAATTAACAGAAATTAATGTGCTCTTAAAGCAATATCATTTGACATTGCTACTGGGTAATTGTTATCATACTCCACATTTTAAAATTACAATGTCAATTAGATTTAGACCCAAAATACAAAATGTGGATTAACCTCCTCTCCCCCACCATCTGATTATTTTAAAAAATTTGTTATGAAAACAGGGCTTTAAAATTTAAATAGCTCCCTGCAGTGTTATGGATCTAAACAGCATGTAGCTGGTGTACAAGACTTGGCTGGAAATACGAAGAAAAATGAAAGACCTCGTTTATTTTCATTGCTCACATTCGAATGAAATACAAACAACATAAATAGTTAAAAAGGAACTTGATTTTAAAACTTTAGTTTTGTTGTTACATTTTTATTCTATTTTACCCTATCTGAAGGTCATCAAGGGGCATTAGGCTCTCTTTGAAACACAAAGAAAAGGAATAGTTACAATGTAAGGGCTCAGTCCTGCTTCCATTTGTACTCCCAAACAAAACTCCTGTTGATATCAGTGGGCCTTAAATAACACCATCTCTTCAGACAACCAGTGTGCATGATGATTATCAAAACCAGATGGATGAGATTTCTGTTAATGGTTGAGTTTTCTCCTGATATATATTTGCCTTCACTTGGTCTGATAGAAACATCTTAACAGTCTGAGCTAAAGGGCTAAGTTCCAGAGCTGGTAGCTGGAGCAGATTCATTGATGTCTTAGGTTGACCAGCCAAGAGACCTATCCTTTTCTAGTAAGTATTATATGTACTGTAGGGGGTTAATCATTACTAGACTTTATAGAAGAGCATTTTAAAGAGGAATTTGAATGAAGAAGGCAGCCATTAGGTGTACAAACAAGTTCCTTTTGGAGCAAGATGGAGATGGTCATAGACTCCCTGCATACCCCTACAGGAGTCAATGTGCACATGGGAACATATCTCCTTACTTGGGCATGTAACTTTCCATTTGCCTAGCAAGGCCATGGAAACCTGTACAGTCTCAGCTACACAGTGCTCATGGGGAGGGGTTTCCAAGGGTTTGCAGGAAGGTGGGGGATCATGTCAAATTTTGAGTATGAAAGCTCTAGTTTTGCTAGTAGTTTACAGCCATCACAGCTCAAGTGGTTCATCTGAGCCAGTCAAGATGCAGCGCTGTTAAGCATCAGTTTCCTATCATGGTTGTTTAGCAGACAAGATTCACCGTATAATTCTGATCTCTGCCTGGAGTGTCATTTATCAACATGACTGACTTTAATGATGCTTTTGTGTGGCTCTAGGAAAGGCTAAAGAGGTTATTCTAATATCATTTAAAGTTTCTTTTAACTTTCCCCCCTTTTAAATCATGGTCCTCAAACTTTTTGGGTCATCTCCCTTACCTGATCTCCTCCCTCTTCTCCAGGAACCGCAATCAGGAGCTGGGGCCAGGGCCAAAGCCGTGCTTGAGGGCAGCAAGCAGGGCCAGGAGCCAAGGCTTGAGTAGTGGCTGGGGATGGGGTAGGGGCTGTGGGAATGGGGACTGGAAGTCAGGGCTGGCCAGGAGTGGGACAGAGGGCCACAGCTGGGAGCTGAGGCTTGGGATGCAGCTAGGGGTCTGGAGCAGAGCAGGGCGGGGTGGTGCTTCTTCCTTGCTCCTGTGGTGGCTGACCCAGGGCATGCTGGGCCCCCAAACATTCCTCTGCACCCCCCTCTAAGGGGGTGTGCCCCACAGTTTGAGGCTCTGCTCTAAACTGTGTCATACATTTAGGGTTTCCTAGGCTGAGATTTAGAGAAGATAGTTAACATCTAGCAGTCATTAATAACTTAACACTTTGTATTTCTATGGCCTCTCACCTGAGGACCAGAAAGTGAATCAATTAACTAAGCATCACAACACTGCTGTGAACAGGTGCATATTATTATTATCATCATCATCATCATCCCCATTTTAGAGACGGGGAAAGTGCAGCAGTAAAAGACTCCATGATATCATGACTCGTGAATCTCAAACCGGACCCCCAGGATTCATGGGAACAGCCCCACTCCAGCCTTCCCCCGATAGCCTTCTGACTATAGCTTATCTGGGACCCATGCCAGCACCACTGCACCCGAGCTCTAATTGGTGGAGTTCCAGAGGGTCTGACTGGCCCTACATAAGCCAGTAGCAGGAACACGAAGCTATCTCAACAACTGGCTTTCACCTTGTTCTGTGCTGTTGCCTTGTGCATCCTGCTCCCTACCTTGATTTCTTGGCTCCTAGCATCTGAGCTGTAGTTCCTGGCCTCCAGTTTGCCTCCTCTGTCTGACCCCTTTCCATCCTAACTGGTTCCTGACTCACGGTTCTGATCTCTAGTTTGTCTCCTGCACCTAGCCTCCCACTATCCTGACCCAGCTGTATCTTGACTGCTGTAATGGGGCCATAAACTCTGGCTCCATCTATTAGGTCAGGCTGTCCATGACAAATGACTTGATCAAGCTCACACAAGTACTTGAAAGAGTTCCAGGTTCTATATTTTGTGAGGCGGTCATACTAGTTTTTATCACTATCGTACACAGTTTACAGTCCATAATGTGATATGACAGCGCAGTAGTTGATAGAAAACAGTATACAGAACATTGTGTTTAGCAGGATCCCTAAATAGTTTGCAACAGCAAGTTGGAAAATAGTCTACAAACATTTATATATGTAAAAATACATGCAAGTTTTTCCTTTGTCTCACTGTCCTCAGTCCTCATCTCAGCATCAGAGAGTGGCAGATACGGTATTGAATAGATTTCAAGGTTTGACACCACAATCAGCAATGCTTCCTAGAAGCATTTGTACCTTGTCAGAAGCCATTTTTCTATCCATTTCTGCAGAACCCTATTTTTCCGTCTTACCAGTCATCTTATGTTTACAGCATGTTTTACTTAGGACTTCGGGTTGAGCAGTGCTTGATTAAAAAATCCTGTTAAGCCATTTGTTGTGAATTCATACATACTATCTTCATTTTCCTGCCCTGCCTTAAAGAGATATGAACAAACACAATACTTTAGCTTCACAACAACCTTGTGTGGTAGGCTGATGGTGGTTTTCCCATTTTAAAAATAAGGGTGAATTGACTTTCCCAAAGTCTCTGAGCAGATCAGATCCAGGATTGGAACTCAGCTTTCCTGATTCCCATACCGATGCTATAGTTACTCTAGTATATTGCCCCTGTTTTCACCCACTTAGGCACATTAATGTGCATCCTATATGTAAAGACCAAGCGCCGCTCCCTTTAACATGTGCACAACTCTCTTGACTCAACAGGATCAGATGTGTAACTGAGAACATAATTTGGTTCTCACTATGCAAAAGATTTTAATGGATGATTGAGGCCTAACGACAAGGGGGATTTCTGAAAAGTAACAAAGGTTGTGAAACTGCTAAGGGATTAAATTGTTTGAATCATTGCTCCAGCCCTATTAAATAGGTATAAATTCATTTCAATTCTTAGTGGATTTCAAACTGCCAGTTTCTGAGCTTTCAAAGAGCTTTGATGTGATTCCAGCATTCTATGAGGTAAGTGGATTATTTTTTTCCTTAATTCTGAAGAGGCCACTTCCCTCCCAGCCTCCTCCCAAAACATGATAGCAATTAGACTGTAACCAAATACTAGTCTGGGCCCACTATGTATTTTAACCTATTGTGTGCTGTGGCTTATGCTTTGTCTACTTCTCCAGAGAGTTGCTATGAGGATGATGATGATAAACTACTTTTATATAGCAAATATCTTAAAGCACTCATTGAAATGTATATTCCTATTCCAAACTGTATACATAAAGAGCACTTTATCCATTATACCAAGTTTGGTGTGGAACATGGAAGCTCTTTAACAGTGAGGTGCAATAAAGCACAACAAGTTAGGACAGGAAGTGAGGAATAGCTTATCCAACTTCAACCAAAAGGGAATGGAGGGAGGAATTTAGTCAAAACACCCACCATTTACACCCCTACTCTAGTTAAAATTGCAATAGAATCTTTAATGAAGACCAAGTGGTCAAAATCTCAGCCAGATGAGTTAGTAATTCAGTCGACGGCACTCTTCTATTGCCTGTGGTTTCTAGGATATATTTGAAGGTCTCCCATCCAAGCGCTGAGAGGACCTGCTATTGCTCACTTGAAACCTGCTGAAATCAAGTTCTAAGGGTAGGGTTGCAGATAATGAACTTAGCTTTGTGGGATGGACCAATGAACATGCAGTAGTGCTCAGAAGGGTGGCCTTTGTTTCCTCAGTTGTGGGCAGGTGTGTGCCTATCCTGTGTTTCCAGGAGGCTCTAAATCTCATGGCACCCCAAGGGGGAAATACAGCGTGCAGGATCTCTGGAGCACCTAAATGGGCAGTAGGAAGAGACTGCAGCTCTATGAAGTCAGAAGTTCCTTCTACATGGGGGTGATCCTTCAGGGGCTGGCTATGCTGTCTTTAGATCCAGAATCCCCCAGAAGTACACTACTTGCATCATGCTCCAAGACCTGGGCCATAATTTAGGTTAGGGATGGAACCATGTTTTCCTTTATGCTTGTGAAGGGTTGAGCACACATGGGCTATGTCTACACTTGTCAAAATAAGTCGACTTTGCTACTTTAAGTCGACTTAGCATATCTACACTATAAAATTAAGTTGACTTAAAATGGACCTTTCCAAATCGACTTAGAGCATCCACACTGGATGCCTAAGTCGACTTCTGGGGCTAGATGGACCTGGGACTGGTCCATGGTGGTGGTAAGGCACCGCTTCCAAAGTGCCAGGGGGCTCAGCATTTGCCCCATTGTACCCTGGTACAATGGGGGCTGAGCAGGACAGGGACAGGGGCAGAGTATAGGAGCAGGGTGGGAAGGGCTGTGTCCTGCCCTGTGGGTGGGCACACCAGGCTCTGGCTGTGCCAGACACCCTGGCAGGGAGGTGAGTGGGGGAGCCCTGAGGCCCTTTAAATTGACTTAAAGTCAATTTAGGGCTAATCTGCATCTACACTGGCTAAATTGACTTTATGAAGTCAACTTAGCCATTAAAGTTGACTTTAAAGTAGGTTTAATAAAGTCGACTTAAAATTTCCTTAAATCGACTTAAGCAGGCTTAAATCGACTTAATTCAAAAGTGTAGATGCACCCATGGTTAGTGCAGACATTCAGTGAATTCAGAGAAGCATCCAGAATTTTGGTGTCTTACCCAAACTGAACTTCCAGGTCTCATGAGGATCATCAGCCAGTAGATTTAACAGGAATTGTTTTAAGGGGGTGCTTTCTCTATTTAAAATGGAGCATTCTTGTTCAAAATCATGTTTATATCCTAGAGGTTCCATCTCATCTCATGACTTTCTAACTCTTCCATTCCTCTCCTTTAGCTGGCCATTTTGGGCAGTGGAAGACTATAAAACTTCTGGGACACTTCTGGTGGCCAAGATTACGTGCCTCATTAAGTTCCACAATGATTTTTATGAGGTGTATTTCCATAGAAAGGTCCCCCACACTAAACCGTGTCTCACTATCCACTTCTTCCCAACCCTGGTATTCCTTTAATGGACTTCAATGTAGACCTCCTTGTGATGTTCTCCTCCTGCAATTGGGACTGTTGTGCTGCTGTGCCCCCCAATTCTCCACTTCAGGGCCCTGACTTACCCTGCTATGCTGTGTGAATGCCCCATTCCTGGGTCAGCTCACTCCCAACCTCCAGCATATAATTTTTCTCTCAGGTAGTGGAAGTGTGCTCTCACTAGCCACTCAGGGGATGGTCCCCCAGAGAGCACTCTCAGCCCCAAGATGCAACCCTGAGAACTTCCATCATGTAAGGTTCATTGCACTCCCACTGGGCCTTGCAAGCTCATTTACACCAGTCCATGAATTTAACAAAGAAATCAATATGCACCAGCTTTTGTTCTCATTTTCAAAGATACTCATCCAACATTTCACTGCTTTAGCTAAAACAAACATAAGTTTATTGATTAAAACATTATTTTAAGTGAGTATATGTCAAATCCATATACAACTAGAACAACAGAGTCATGTGGCACTTTTAAAGACTAACAGATTTATTTATCGCATGAGCTTTTGTGGGAGAAAATCCCACTTCGTTATAAAATTAGATAATTGAAGTGAAGGAGATAACCACAATCAAATACAAGAAAAAGCCTTATTCTAAACTAAGATCACTGTTACAGTCCATGTCTAGCTTACCCGTATTGGGTCAGTTACAGATGATTTGTAGCCGGATCCTTCCCACCATGTGGAAAGGTATAAGTCTTTGATGTTGCTTAGAATAGTGGTTCTCAACTTTTGTGAGTTGTGACATGCTTGGCAGCATATCATGACCTTACAGGACACACCAGCCCACCCCCACTCAGTCCGAATCCAGCCATCTCCACAGCTCTCCGTGACACACTTACCACTGTGTGGTGACACGCTAATGTGTCCTGATGCAGTGGTTGAGAACCACTGGTTTAGAAGATGGTTTCCAGAGAAGAGCCGTAACCAGTTCAAAATATGTCTTTTTCTCTTTTCAACCCATCTTGGCCCCTCTTCTTGGGGTCAGGTGATTCTTCCTTTTCTAGCCAAGATACTTGATGTAGCACAGGGCATGGCTCACCTACCGGTGAATTCTCTGTATCTTAAAGTCCTTAAATCATGATTTAAGGAGGTAAATAACTCAGTCATAGGTTGGTGGCCTATTGCTGGAGTGGGGGTGGTGGTGAGGTCTTGAGGCCTGCATTTTGCAGGAGGTCAGACTAGATGATCGTACTGGTCCCTTCTGATCTTAAAGTCTATGAGTCTATGTGCATTGTTCTTGTAAGCATACCTTCACTTGGCGAGTGTGAACCCAGCTTTGTTTGTTTGCCCCCACTTAGCCACGTGGAATACATTTGGGCACATGACCAGGCAAAGTGTCATATCTGTACACATGTCCGATATATCTTAACAATAATGTAGAGCATACCATAAGCATTCCAAAAACAACTTACATGACATACTTTGCATTAGACCAAGCGCAATTATATTGTAAGAGTAAACAGGAAAGAAGCGCAGCTCACATTACAAGGGTGTATGAGGGGTGCAGCATGTCACACTCATCAATTTTCAGAGCCACACAGCCATACTAGTAGTTGTGGCTCTCCTGTCTAAGGTATCCCACTTAATGCCCTGTCAAATATCTGCACTGCACAAATGACACAGTTTGTTCTTTGATCACATCTTCCAAGCTTCATGGTTTACCCTCCACCATAATGTCTGATCACAGATCACATTTCATCTTCCATCTCTAGTGAGAGCTATTCTGCCTCTTTGATGTTGACCTGTGCCTCTCCCCAGCGTATCATTCTCAGACAGATGGGTAGCTGGAATAGGTGAATCAAATTTTGGCCCAGTATTTGCATTGTTTTATTAATTTATTACTGGGATGTCTAGTTCCAACTTTTACCTACCAGAGAACTTGCTAATAACCACTCCTATCACAAATCTACCTTTCTTTTCCTGCTAGGTCTGTCACCCTCAGTTCTACATGTTCTCACAGCCTCTGACCTGTTTAAATAACACAACCACATCCAGGAGGAACTGAAATCCCAGTTGGACACTGTGAAAAAACCTGCCATCAGCAGGTTGACCTCCAGTCACTGTTGGGGACAATGAATGGTTCTCCACTTGGCACTTCCCACTGCTCCCATAAACTCAACTACAAGTACCACGGCCCCTTTCCAGTCATTCAACAAATTAACCCAGTCACCTTTTGTCTGCAGCTATTGCCTCTGAAGAAAGTGCACTCTGTCCAACTTTTGTGGAAAAAAAATGCACACCCAGCTTGGTTCCTGGAAAAACACAGCCTCCTCCCCTCCATGATGCAAGGAGATGAGTACTACTTCATGGGGCAAATCCTCATTTCCGAGATGCTTTGGGGAGAAAGCTCCTGTACCTCACCGAGTGGGACTGGCGTGGGTCAGAGGAACACACATGGGAACCAGTTAGTAATATCCACACTCCTGACCTACTCCATAAGTTCCATCGAACCTCTACACCTCTCCCCGTTCCTCGAAAGTGCCTCCTGTTGGGAATGTGAGGCAAATCCTCAGCCTGAGCCTGTGATGACTCATCATAGGTGTGCTGCAGCAGCCAATCCACAAGCAAGGACTGGTCAGATGATCTCCAGGGACAGCTATTTAATCCCACAGGAAGAACAGTCTGTGCAATGCCACCATGAGGCTAGGAATTCTTTCCCTGCTTCATGATATTACAGACTGCCTGGCATGCAGCTTGCTGCAGTCCCCTATGTCAAGTTTCTGTCTTGATTTTTGCCAGCTGACAGGGCCAGTGCAAGGGTATTAGGCACCCTTCAGCTTTGCATACCCACCCAATTAACTTTTGAAAATGAATATTGTTCTTTAATATGAATAAAAGATCCAAATTTATAATTAGATTTATTTTACAAGAAAAAAAGAATATTATGATGCTGATTATATATTCTCAGTGTTCTACACTTTTCACAGGATATGTACTCAAAGAAATGTAATGATAATGTATAAAATGGCTCAAATGATGTAATGCTATTTGTTCCTGCAGTACAGTTGATAATTAGAATTTAACTTTCCTTGCTTTCAGTTTATTAAGTGTAGAAATGAATTTCTTCCGGTCAATGTTTTGTGCAATTTCATGTTCTACTGATGTTCCCCCAAACAGTACTGCAAGGGGTAGGTTTGTGTGGATTCACCAGAGGCAGTCAAAGACCATTGAAAAGATGGATGATTTATATTGAATGCCAGGGTGAGTAACCCCGAACAAGCAAAGCAAAGTAATAAGTGACAAGAGCTTACATCTCTTCAGCAGCCGGGCACCCTGGATGACTGGGGATGACCCCAAGGAGGTTCCCGAGGCACCTTGGTCCTAGGTTACCGAAGCAGCCTGATCCATGGTCCTACGGTGAAGTCCACAGGTTCCCAGGGGCTATGCTAACATATAGCACCTCAGGAGAAGGCGGGGTTATTAGGCCTGCTTTCCCTTCACACGCTCAGGCCCAAGGCCGAGGTAGCTTGAAGGAACAAATAAAAGGAGTACGTCACAGCCAAGCCTTGCAAAACAGCAGAAAACAGCAAAACACCTTATATCAGGCCCCAGCTGGCTCCCACAGGAGACTGGCTCCAGCTGGTTCTTTGTGCATGAAGCCCAGGTTCAGTTCACAGTCGGGTTGCTCATGGGTGTGTGTGTGTGAGAGTGTCACTGCCTGTCTGTCACAAAATCATCTGCTTTAGCCCTACAACTGACAAATCCAACAAGTCTTTCTTGCATCAAAGAGAAACGAATGTATGTTTTGATCAATTTTAAGTTGGAAAAGCTTCACTTATCACAGAAACAGGAAGGTCAAAAGGATGTGGAAAGCAATAAATGTGTTGGGGATACTATCTCTCATTTTTTTTTTTGCATACAGAGTTCAATACATCTTGTGGTGATTGAAACTTTGGTACTCATATTGAAATGGCTCGCTATTCACAGCATGAATCTGAAGCACCAGTATCATTACAATCCCTGTGTTTTAAAGCTTGCTCTAGCTTCAAGCGATGTTCCGTAGTTTGCTTTGATGGTCTATTCTGCAAACTGTGAACATCATAGAGAAAGCCAAACACAGAACTATTATGAGGCATCTGCAAGAATCTTTTTTCAACCAATTGTATTGCTGTGTCAAGAACTGGAAAATAAAAGTTCACTTTGAACTTTTCCTTGAGGCTCTGAATAGGCTCGTTCTCTGCTTCATATGTGAATTGCTTTCTCTTTCTTCTAATACAGACCAGATCTGGTTCAAAGTGTGATGGTATCTCCAAATCCCCAGCAAGTTCTTAAGCCTCTACCAGTGTTTTCTCAAGCCCTTTGTCACTCCTGCAGTCTACAAGAAACGTTTTGGTTTCTCTCAATTGATTAATGGCATCTTGTATATCCAGTTCCTTTGCATGAAGTTGTTTGCTAGTCATATTAATCTTAAAGAAGATGTCATACCACACAACAAGATAAACCACAACTTGAAACTAGAAATGCTTTTTGAAGGAGCTTGTGCATCTGCTCATGAGGTATTATGCCCCAGACCCATGTTTTTCTATCTGCCAAGATGCCATGCCAACTGAAACAGAACGAGGAATATAATATGGTTTTTTTGGGCAAGACTGCACTGTAAATACATGGAAATCTATATATATGTCAGTATATGTGGATGTATAGCAGTAGATTTAGATCGTCCACTTCCATTGCTGAAGACTGTTGGTTTACTTAAGTAGTTTCATGAATAATTCATTCAGTTTTTTTTGCCGTCTTCCACATTTTGCCGCTCTAGATGACGGGTTAGTTTGCTTAGTGGTTGCACTGGCCCTTCCAGCTGACTTTGCACTGGTATTGATCTGCACCGGTCTGAGCTGGACCTTTCTCTGTTGTGGTGAGTTGCCTAATGACCACCTGATAATATTGGGGGGCTTTAACTAGGTTAATTTTTTAAAAAAACATTTAAGTGTTGGAGACCCAATTAGTGACATTATTCTAGGTTGCAGAGTCCCAGAGCCTGGCCTTAAGCCTGAGCCTTAATGTCTACACTATAATTTTATAGTCCTGTAGCATGAGTCTCATGAGTTCTAATCAGCTGACAGAAGCCAGCACCTGTGTTTAATTGCAGTGTAGCTGGACCTATAGTACGTCTCTTATAAAATGACCTTCTACAGAGACACATATATAATCTAATATCCAGTGTCCACTAGATGGCAGCATTTTATTGTTCATACTCTGGTTTGTATTAGCATTGCGCTTACTGTACTCAAGAAAACTTGGCATTGAAACAGTTGCTATGTTAAAATACTGGAAAACAAAAGCTATACCTGGCTTACACAATATCTGATTTCCATTTAAGGTGGAGACGGACTCAAATCAAAACACTGGATCTCAACCTTCCATTGGGGATTTTGGCTCTGGGTCTAGATTCTGATTCAGGCCTAAACTAGAGCAACTATTGGAAAACCCACTAAAATTTGGGTAAGTTTTATGTCTGATTTTTTTTGGTGGTTTTATAATTCTCAGATCTAAAATGAGGATGATAATCCTTCCTTTCTCTCATCTAATTAGATTGTAAACTCTTCAGTCAGGAACTATCCATCTGTCACAATATGGTGCCCCTCTTTCTGTTACTTTTTGTAATAATAAACACACCTGTTCAGAATGATGGGGGGGGGGGAGGCATTTGAAGCTATGGTGAATAGTAAAGATATTGAGATTCAACATTTTCATCATAATTTGGGAGTAAAATTACACCATGTGGGTTAAAGAATATAAATGTCAATTGATGTTCTCCAACCTTTCTCAGTCATAGCATTCACTGTGATAGTAACAAGCTGTAGCATGGGAAAGCTGTACTACAAGATAAACTACACCTCAGTACAAATGTTCACTTGATCAGTTTGTGATTTCCCAGCTGCAGTAATGCATAGAGCCATTAGTTCATTGCATTCCCTCCAGTTATAGGTAACCAAACCTTTTGGCTCTATAGCCAAATTTTTCAAATGAGGGTGTCCAAAGTTAGGCACTTAAATTTATGTTTATGCGCCAAAGCAAAAGTAACCTGATTTTCTGAGTTGATGAGAAGACCCCTTATTCTGGTGCTTTGTTAGTCAACCAAGTTTGAAAATTAGGCTCTGTCATCACTTCAAATTCAGTCCCATTTAGTAACAGCTTTGTTACCATTTAGGGTGCATCTACACTTGTGAATTAAGTCGATGTAAGCCTGCTTAAGTCGATTTAATTTACTCTGTGTCTACATTACACTTTCCTTAAATTGACCTAATCAGCTGCTTAATCCGACGTAAGGAAAAATCGACTTTACTAAACCTCATTTTAAATCGACTTTGCTGGCTAAGTCGATTTTATAAAGTTGACTTAGCCAGGGTAGACGTGGAGTAGCCCTAAGTCGATTCTAGGGGGATCCAGGGCTTCCCCACTGCCCTCCCTGCCGGGGTGGCTGGCACAGCCACAGCCTGGCGTGCCCCCCCAGCAGGGCAGAGCCCAGCCCACCCTGCCCCTATGCCCTGCCAGGGTCCCTGTCCCCCTTTGCTCCATTGTACCAAGGTACAATGGGGCAAAGGCTGAGCCCCCTGGCCCTTGGCAAGGGGTGCCCCCCTGTCACCATGGACCAGTCCCAGGTCCACCTAGCCCCTAGAAGTTGACCTAGGCTTCCAGTGTGGATGCTCTAGATTGATTTGGCAGGGTCCCCTTTAAGTCGACTTAAATTTTGAGTGTGGACGTGCTAAGTTGACTTAAATTCACAAGTGTAGACATAGCCTTAGTGATGGTGGTGGTTGGATGCCCTATGTGATGGCCTCAGTCTTGTTCACAGTGGACAAGTGTCCACATTACAAAAATCACTATACATACTGGGAAGCTGAAAGGGCACAGAAAATGAAATTATTCTCTTATCCCTACATGAGGTCCCTCCATTGGTAGGGTGGAGTGAGGAAGCTTGCACTACTATTGTACATGCTGCAATTTTTTTCTGTGTCTAAATATAGGCCTTCATTCTCTTGCGATGTTACTCATGTGCCTTCCGCCAAGTACCACATATCTCCATGTACACTAAAATGATTGAGTCTACTGTCTTTTCCTTTGATTTTTATGGCCTTCATAAGCATCCAACCAGTATTTGTTTTGGCGGTGGTTCTCCTCTAGCAACCCTATTCAGTGCAAAGTTTTGGAATGACTTCCCGTGGAACCAAATCGGGCTCTAGGTTGGGATTGTAAATATCCCATTCATTGTTTGTAACATCAGGATTAGAACCTGGTTCTCCAGCAGTGATGGACAAGGTCCGTAACCCAGCATGTCGCTTCCCCCAGCCGCTCATAAAAGTTAGAGGTTTCAATTATATTTTAGGAGGCAAAGAGCTTTTTTCCTCCCCATACCGAAATGATATTTTGTTCTGTTTAGTCACTAGATGGCACAAATGCATAAAGGACGGATTTGGGATGGCTTTCTCGGCAGTCTTTACAGATGATATTGTAGCTGTGTGCTTAGGGAATAATTCTGAATGCATTTCAGCATGATCAGAGATCCAAAGCCCAATTTGAAGCCAGGGCCAAGCTGGCTGTGTTGTACACTCTTATATGTAGACCAGCCACCATCGTTAGCTTCCACTGCCCTGACCCAAGTTTTTCTTGTCTGGTTAAACTGGTGCTCTGCAGCAGCCATTCTTGCTTGCAGTCATCAGTAGTGTCTCACTATTCTTGATTTGTTTCTGTCCCAAATATCCAGGCAGGGACAGTGTTAGACTCACTGGGGCCTAGAGCAGAAACTACAGAGTTGGCCCCCATCCCATCTCCCTTACCTGCTTACACATTGGATTTCTGAAATGTTTCTGAAGCCAGTCCTGAGCCCTATGGGTCTGGGACTGGAGGCAACTGCACTGCTTGCTACTCCCTCAGGCCAGCCCTTTGTCCAGTCAGGGGAAAGTTTTTTGTATCACCAGAACAATATTAGCTCTGTGCAGATGATAATACACAGATCTGTTAGCTGGGCAAGGAAAGTATTTGGAAATGATTTTAGGTTAAACCTGATCTCCACCTTTATGTTCCCACCAAAGTAATTTATTCAAGTATAAGTAACAAACTCAATAAGCTCTGTTTTTTGCCCAGCCATTTAGTTGTTAGGTATTATTTTTCCCCATTAAAGTCAGAGAAATAGAGCTGGTTGAAAAATGGAAAAAATAAATGTGTGTAAAATTGACATAGTCTTCTTTCTGCAAGAAAAGGAACAATGTTTCATTCATTTTTTGTGAAAAATTTTCATTTTAGAAATATTTGGAGTTTTAATCTTTTTTCCCCTTTACATTTTTTAAAATTTTTATTTTATTTTGCTAAGGAAAAGGGGAGGAAAGGGGGAAGCCCAAAAAGTAAACTCTCCTTTTTTTCCAGTTTTGCTATGAAAGCAGAATATATCAGAAAGCCAAATTTGTTTGTGAAAAAGCTCCCATTAAAAAACCCACCCTTTTTTAATTGAAAAAAAAATGTTTTGTTTGAAAAACTTCAATCGGCCCTAGTAAGAAGGAAAAAGAGAAGGAAAGCTCCTGTAATGCTGCAAGGGAGGTCTGAGCTGGGCAATAGAATAAAGAAAGGCACGAGGGGAAATAGGGAGAGGCCCTTGCCTTCTTTAGCTGAAGGCTGATTTGGGAAATTTAGCAGAAAAGTTGGGAATGCTTATACTGTGGCAGTGGGAGGCTGAGCAGAGCAGCTAGGTACTGGAGATGGAGGGGAAAATCCCATTTCTTATGGGCTGCAGAGGAATCAGATCCAGAAAGAAAAGCTTTGGGGCTTCTCAGCTGCAACAGGAAGGAGCACTGTTTATCAATTCATATTCTTTCTCCTTCTGCACACACTAATTTTCTCTGCATTCATTCTTTACATCATTTTTATGTCCCAAGTGAAGAAATGGAAATTATTTTGATATTCTGGAGATGGGCTGGTACTTTTGTTGCTGTGGAATGAGGATGAGAAGAGGAGGGGCCCAGCTCCTGTACTCATGTGCTCACTTTTCCTGCTGTTTATCCATGGGGGAAAAGAGAATTCAGCTGCTGGCTGGTGTAAACTTTAGATGTTTAGTACTCTGTTTGCAGCCCATTTTTGGTTGACAAATGCAGTTCTGGATTGGATGCTTGAGTTTTAGTAACACTAGCTTAAATCCAGTGGTTAAAGTATAATTTGACAGGGCTCCTAATCTCCGGGCCCCCTTCCTATATTGTCTGGGTCCCCTTCATGCATGTGTGGGCCCCAGCCTAGTAGGCATTTGCAGTACCACATGCATCGGTTATCGCTCCATAAAAATATTTATAATTTTATATGGCGTTTATGTCTATAGCAAGTATTGTCACAAACTAGCAAACGCTGCATAACACAATAAGTATTGTGATTAACAATGGTGGGGCGTAGGACCTGCCAGCAGCCAATTTTCTATTTTTAGGGGACCCGGAACTCTGGCCCTTCAAATTTGGGGTCCCCGGAGCTGTGTTCCGGTACCTTTCCCTTACTTTAACCCCTGCTTAAATCCTTAAAGATCTAACCACCGCTTTTCTAAGGATCTACTCTGCTTCTTGCCAACTACACTGTGTTTATATTTTTGTCATATATTTTTGGCGTTATACCTTAATAAATTCTTTATTTTGGGGGGGGAATCATGATGGGTTTCTTTCTCTGTCTTTGTTAGTCTAACTCAGGATGACGGAAGTCAAGTAACTTTAAAGTTAAGGGTGAGTGCAAGACCTGCCAACTCATGAGGCTGTGCTCCTGTTAAGCAGGGGCAGATAGTGGCAAAAAGCTACTGCAACCATTAAAATTCAAGTGGAACACCAAAGGTAGGGAGAACTCAGGCTTTAAAAGCGAGTAACCCAAACATTTTCTTTCCAAACATCTGCAAATTGTTAGCTCGATTTATTTGAATTAAAAAGTCTTTTTTTTTAGCAGACTGACAGCTTATTTTAATTTTCATCTGTTAATTTTTTTTCAGTCATTGGAATTAGTCCTTTGATGTCAGAGGAATGCACCTTTTTTACTTGGGTACACCTGGGCCTCTTACCAACAGGCAGTGGCTTTCTGCCACTATTGAAATGGATTTTTAACAACTTTATTTCCTTCTGTTTAACGGCTTGAGGCTGTGCGGTCTCCCTGCTTGCAGTCATTCTGGAGTGACTTTTAGTCCTATTAAAAAGCAAAATAGGCTCTGTTCCTATTCCAGTCACATGAGGCAGAGTCCCAGTTGAAAGTACTGTTGCCGAAAAGGATAATAATTGGCCTGAAAACTTGGGTTTTCTGTCTCTCCCTCTAGACATATTTTTTTCAGCTTGAAATTGTAGCCACTGTAAAAAGTTTCAGGATCTACCTAAAAAGTCTCTGCGGTTTCCCCTTCCATCTTTTGGCAATTTGCTTTAGCCAGTTGGCTCCTGTTTATTCAGCAGAGCTTCCTTTGCTCATTCTCTCCACCTGGGAAGCCCAAGCTGAACTAGCAGCTAGGTAGATCGTATCAAACGTAGTAGTTTTTCATCTGTAAGAACTTTACAAAAGAAAGTAAATATCTTTCTTTCCATTTTACAGTCCAGGAAACTAAGGCACAGAGAATAGGATTCACAAAGGGGACTTAGGCATTGTGATATTCCACCTTATAGTGGCTAACTTTCAGGCACCCTGCTGTCAAAACCCTGAGATAAGCACTCAGGGCCCCCATACAGTTCGTGGAGAGAGTTAGACATCTAAAAATGGAAGCCACAGAAGCTTGCATGCTGAACAGAGCGCTGCCCATATTAACCAATAGCAAATGCTGGCCTAAGTCTCGCTCCTTAAAAGGAATTTAGGTGCTTGAGTGCAGGCTGGAGGGAGTCATATGTCTCAGCTCAGGTTTTGCAGCCATGAACCTTCTCCTAGAGTTGCCATGTAAGTCAGATCAGTCCTCTCTCAAGAAAAACTGAGGACATGGTGGTAGACCTCCCCCACCCCAAACTTTTAGCCTAATAATTAAGGAATTCACCTCAGAGGCAAGTTCCAAAGGTGTAGCCATGTCAGTCTAGTCCAGCAAAACAGGAGACCTAGGTTTCAGACTCACTGCTCCAATTAATAATGCAGCTGGACCAGTCTCAACAGCAGAGACTGTGAGAGCTAGCCAGAATATCCCATAGCCTCGTTGTTAGGAGGCTCTGTGATTAGAGGAGGTGAGAGGCCCAGATTCAAATTTCTGCTCCAGAGGGGGGAATTGAATATGGTCTCCCACAATGCAGGTGAGTGTTCTAACCAGTCGGCTAACAGTTATTGGGTGGAGTGCTAATCCACTGCTAACTGTTTTGTGTGGCTGTAGATGTACTTTTAGCCTGCCAAATGGCTTGGGCTCCAAAGCCAAACTATATGAGGAAACACCTATTTTGTGACACTTGCTTGGGTTTAGTCATGAGCTAGGTGCCAATCTGCTGGGAGATGTCAATATGAATGCTCAGCTGCTGAAAGGTAGGTGTCTGGAAGACTTTCACCACAGAAACATGAGCATGAGAGAGCTCGAGGCCAACAGTGTTAGGTGGTAGCTGAGTGGGGGCTTTGGGGTGCCTAACTGTTGGATTTAGGTGCCTACATACCTCCTGTGAATCCCAGAGGTGTTATAAACTTGCTGAGGGCTACTTGTCCAGATTCTGATGTATCTCATTGAATAACATCTTACTCCAGGAATAGTCCCACTGGATCTACTTGTGGAGAACGGTGCTGCTCAGCACAGGTAAGGAAGGGCATCAGAATCTGGCCCTATGTGAACCTGAATAAACTATTTAACTTCATTGTGAATCTGGCTGCTGACCAGAGAGAGGGATAGAACTAAAGGTTCCTGATGGGTAGTAGTATGCTCAATGCACCAGACCATGCCTGCTCCAAAATTATAACACTCACAGTAGTAAATTACACTGACTGAGCACAGGGCTCAACCCCCATAACCCAAGACTAAGTTTCATGCTGGATCAGCCAAGGTAGTTGGGCTGGATTTTCAAAAGAGAGATGGGCTCAAATGTTGGGGAAGTTCAGAACTAGCTCTAGAGATCAGCTTAGTTCCAGCTTTATTCAAAGTCTTGGGTATATCTCTGATTCGAAAGGGAATAATAGACCAATTGAAAACCAGCACCAACTAGTTGTAGGCAGCAGTGCTGTGAGCCTCAAGAGTGGTGAATGAATAACTGACTATTTCTGGCAAACAACTGACCAACCCACAAAGTCAACTGTGGAGAGGAGATCACCTTAATATGTAAAAATGGCAGGATGGTACGTCAGAGGCTAACATGGAAACATGCTTAGGTAATAAGGGAGAGGATACTCCCATACCCCATACTTGAAAAGTCCATTCTAACACCTGGTTTCTAGTGATTTCTCTTTTCAGTACCCCAAATTCTTAGGTGCTGAGACAAGATACTTAAAATAGGGAGTGGATGCAGATAGGAAAAATGGAGTTGTCATAGCTAAGGTGACCATATTTTCAAAATAAAAAAAAAGATCACTTTTGTGGGAACTGTTTTAGAGTGGTAAAATAATTAACTTTTTAAAAAAGTGGGCCATGACATTTCTGCTGGTGCCTGACTCAACATAACCACATGCATTTTTCTTGGACTGGAAATTTTTTTTTCCAGGGCATGACAGGCTCCCAGGTGCAATATCAGAAAGAAGGGTACAGTGACATAAGAACTCCTCTTGTACCCTTCCTTGGGCTTGCCAGATCCAAAGCCTGGGTCCAGAAGGATAAGTATGTGCTGCACATTTCTGACCCCATCCAGAGCACCTGGCTGGAGAGAGATGGCATGCCATGTGTGTGGATGTGTGTGGTGCACTTTGCTGCTGATGCAGACCGGCAACTAATTACTACATCCCTTGTGCAAGAAGAAAACAAGAAGGGTGTTGTGGATCCTTGACCCACAATGCTTTCCTTGGGGTGCTGCTGGAGTGGTGAAGCAATGTCCCATCATTCATTATGGGCTGTGCTGGCGGTGCAATAGCCTATTGAATTCTGAATGAATTCACCATGAAGCACAAAACAAGAATTGTTAACATTCTCCCAGAGTAAAAGAATAGCTTTGCTACAGGCTGTACACAGTTGACTTTCCTCTTACTCCAAACACTGTCCATCACACTACTAAACGTTCATTCCATGGGATTCTGTGGCTGGCAAATGGTGAGAAAATTCTGCTACCTCTGTAATTAGAAAAGCAAACAAAAAACTGCACCCCAAATTTTTTGACAGATTTTGAAAAAGCTAGTATATTTCAGAAGTCCCCAAAGAACTTCTCAGGATAGCAAATAAAAACTGGGTTTGTCTCAGGAAACCCAGAACACATGTCTCTTGAAATGTTGTGAGAGCTGGAGTCTGAAGGCAGGAAATGAATGAACAGGTTTAACTGAGAGGAGAGTGCTAAAAGTCAATGATTTGGGTTTGCTGCAGTTTCATAAACACTTTGTCTTGGTATAGATTTCATTTTCTGTTTCAAATGTTCCCAGCATCTTAAAACAACTTAGCTGAACCACCTAAGTTTTTTTTTTTTTTTTTCCTGATTTCAGGTCAAGACCAAACAAAATAATGGGGTTACATACAGTTCATCAGAATACAAAAAGCCTTCTCAGTACTTGAAAACCAGCTCAGGTTCACCAAACCTTTGAGTGGACAGGTTGGATTTTGGGGCATTCTTTTGACTTTAATAGAGGCCTGAATCTGCAGCCATTGAGGCTCAGGTAGCTGTTCAATAGGAGGAGGATTGGGTTTTCTACTATTTTTCCAAGAAGTTCCTTAAAATTGTCTCTGATTATTAGGTTTCGTTGCCAACTGTAGAACTTTCTGTCTCTGCCTTCCTAATGTGCTCTGTTTAAGTGTGTCATGTTCTCTCTAGTGGGCTAATGTATACTCTATCTTAACTTGCTCCCATATGCCATACTTGAAAAGTCCATTCTAACACCTGGTTTCTAATGATTTCTCTTTTCAATACACCAAATTCTTAGGTGCTGAGACAAGATACTAAAAATAGCATAAGCACATCAGTGTAAATGTTCAATAGATACATCTGTATTTAGTTTTCCTGGCATCTGTGCATAATTAACCTCAGACATTAACGTAGGATGGATTAGTATTAGATTTAGGGCTCCCATTCTGATAAAATTTGGTGTAGACTTTCCTGAATAGCACCCCTTTGAACTTGGACAATAACAGAGAAATATGATGATTGCTTGTAATTCAACAGAGATAATAAAACAGTAAAATGCATCTATAGAAAATAATATGTATGCAAATAGGGCTTCCTCCCACCGCAACTTTTTTTTGTTTTGTTTAAAAACAGAGTTATTTGTGCTGAATCAACGCTTCACAGAATATTCTCTGACCAGGATAGATCCAGCAAGATAAGGAGCAGACTCAATTCTCATTAACCCCTCCACTTTCTTTAGCTGTCCAATGTATAGAACTAAGGATTCTAGCGTCACATATCTAATGCAGGTGTGTATGATAATTAGTAAAGTGTATCTTAATAAAACAGAGGAAACATACACATAGACCCTTAGAGGCAATAATACTCAAACATGGATTTAACATCTGTTCGCCTATCTTAATTTTATAGCTTTGTAAAGTGATTTTGAAGTCCTCAGATAGGAGGCAATATGGAAGGGAAAGCTGTTACTGCAGAATGTTTAATGACTGGCTGCTACCTAAAACCAGCTTGTTAGTAATGCTGGTCCAGCCTCCAAAGGTTAGCTTTGGATAAGCATTTAAAACCCTGACATACTCTTTTGGACTGAAACGTGTAAGGTCAGGCTTTATTTGCATGATTTCTGGTGTTGATGGTTGTATTTAGAACTGAGCAAAATATTTTTAGACAAAGAGTTTATTTGATAAGAACTTTAGTTTTGGCTGACCCAAAGTTGCTTGTGACCTTGACACTAATAGTTCTGGCTATTCATAAAGTGTCCAGAGAGAGGAGAAAAAGGTGGTGTCACTATTCTACTCTGCCACTGTTTTTAGTCTGCTCTCTCCTGGGATGTAGACACCAGGTTCTGCTCTGGAAAGGACCAGAAATGGACCTCTTTATTGGAATTTTTGTCAAAGAGTTTCAGATTTGGTTTGACCCAAACTAAATTTATTTTTGATTTTTCACAATTGCCCCTGAACCACCCCCCCAAATCAGTTATTCACTCAGCTCTAGTAGTATTTGGGTCAGTTTACTCTAACAGCATACCTTTACTTCTAGTTTCAGCTGTAAATAAAAAGTCAGCTGACCTTTCCTGAACATCCAAAATGGGTTTGTGTTTGTTTATGTTCCAGTACATTGGTTCTAATCCACTAATGTGATCTCATGGGCCACTATATATCTTACAATGTACAATTGACAGGTTATATCTTTGCAGGTAAATGTGAATGAAGTGCCTTTCCCAAAGTCATTGGGAATCCAAGAAGTTTCATGGTGTGGGCAGACGTCTGAATGACTTTCCCACAACCTAAGTAGCTGGTTGTTTCTTCCTATCAGTCTTTCAGCAGCAATTTTAGGCATAGTAGCCTCATTGACCTCTGATATGGTGATAGGATAGTAAACTTAGGAGCTGGAGGAAACCTGCAATAGTTGCTGTATGCCTGTATATTGTTCTTTCAGCTTATCTAATGGCTTGTGAGAGTGGAAATCTATGCTATGAATGTAATGGATTTTCCTTGGAAATTGACCATAGTGGATAGCTCTTTTGGAAAAGGTCCTAGAGACTACACATGTTCAGGGAAATCTATTTAAAATAAGACTCATCCTGATGTACAGGACCAAGGCAGAAATAAGTGAGATTCCCTATGTGATAAAATGCCTCACATATACTTAGTATGCTCACAGTAATGCTAAGTGATTTTCAAAGCTTTCTTCAATTATTTTTTTAAATGCATGCATCAGCTTTGAGCTCTCTTTTCACAATGTCTTTCCCATGGCTCTAGGGCAAGAAAGGAGATACTGGCAATCCAGGAGGAAAAGGTCGGTCGTTCTTATCCTACAAAAGAGAACTTATCAGTCAGTTGTCAAGCCATGAAGCCAGAGCGTCAGATGCTAAGGAATGTCTGAAATAGATCATCATAAACTACATCACTGCTCTTTTGTGGGGTATGTGTCTGTGTGTGTTGGAGAAGCGTGGGAGGGAACCTTACTGGCCATTCCTTCATCTCTAAAAGAGTGTGTCATCTTTCAAAACCCTTTTGATAAATCATCTTTCAGCTCCAGCAAAAACACACAAAGACAACTGTCTGCAACATATTGTCATCTCTCCATTTGCTTTTTAGTTAAGAATTTCAAATTGGAAAGGAGTAAGGGTGTAAGGTGAGGAAAGAAACTGCAAAGTATTTAGATGGGCTGTTTCAGTCTGTTCTCTACCGTTAGTTGAATTGCTAGGGTTAGTTTTTAAAAAACTTTTTTTCTATTATGTCTTAATACTGTTATTAGGATTATTTACAAAGATTAAAAATGTAAAACTATGGCTGTGCCCTGAAGGGCTGATGTTCTGTTGGGGGGGAGGGGGGGTAAGGGGGGGAGGGATTGAGAGAGAGAGAGAGGGGGCAAACACTAGTAGCAATCAATAGTATTTCATATGGATAATAGCACACCAACGTTCTGAAGAGTATGGGAGGTTTAGTATGGATTAAGTGAAATCAAGGTTGAACATGTGAACAATCTTTAAGTTGTGGGAGGTTCACATTTGTGTCTTAAATACTCCAGATGCCCCTCTGTGCTCCATCTATATAATAGGCTGAACCTTAACACTGGGAAAATTCAGATCCAGGTGTAAATTTCACTACTACTCACTATCTCCGTAGTGGGACCAAAGAGACCTCCAGATATGAACCCCCCAGGATTCTGAGGAAGTGTTGGAGCTGGACTTTGTGGTTACAGTCCATTTATCTCTTTTGGGTAGTGCTGTGAGGAAATGTTAAAGTTTGAGCCACAGTGTGATTTGAAAACAATCTTTGCTTACTACTGTGAGCCCTCAGTTTTATTTGTTTCCATAGACTGACCTTCAAAAGGTTATGGGGTCTTCTTTGCCCTTTCTGGATTCTCATGAATTATTTGGGGCTGCTGCATTTAGAATGTGAGGCACATCTGGTTGCAAGTATCCAATTGTGGTATTTTTCAGTTCTAGCCACTAATTTTGATCCTAGGAAACTGGTGAACTCATGATAACCTCTGTGAAGTGGTAACCTGGGCACCAGTGACTGTGAGATGTTAGAGTTCAGGATCCTAACAAAAGGAGGAAAGGAGAACAGTAGGGTATGGACACTGGACTTCAGAAAAGCAGACTTTGACTTCCACAGGGAACTGATGGGCAGGATCCCCTGAGAGGCAAATATGAGGTGGAAAGGAGTCCAAGAGAGCTGACTGTATTTTAAAGAAACCTTACTGAGAGCACAGGAACAAACCATCATGATGTACAGAAAGAATCGATCAGCTTGGCTCAACGAAGAACTCTTTGGTGAGCTTAAAAACAAAAAGGAAATTTACAAGAGGCAGAAACTTGGACAAATGACTAGAGAGGAGTATAAAAATAATGCTTGAGCATCCAGGAGTGAAATTAGGAAGGCCAAAGCACAATTGCAGTTGCAGCTACTAAGGGATGTGAAGGGCAGTGCTTTTTGTGTGTTGGTATGCAGGGATACAGAGTACTGGCACCTTTTCTGCCGGCCCCACTGCCCAGCTGGGAGGGCGGGGTCAGGAGGGGAAAGGAGTACACTGCTGAAGAAGAGGGGTGGGAGAGGCATTTTTCAAATGTACTGTCAAGATATGAGTACTGGCATTTTTAAAAAACAAACAAACAAACAAACAAAAAAAGCACTGGTGAACGGTAACAAGAAGGGTTTCTACAGGTATATTAGCAACAAGAAGGTCAGGGAAAATGTTGGCCCTTTTATAGAATGGGGGAGGCAACCTAGTGACAGATGATGTAGAAAAAGCTGAATGCCTTTTTTGCTACTCAATGCTTTTTGTTGTCCCCATCTTCACTGACAAAGTCAGCTCCAGACTACTGCACTGAGCAGCACAGAGTCGGGAGGAGGTGAGCAGCCCTCAGTGGTGAAAGAACAGTTTCAGGACTGTGTAGAAAGGCTGGACATAGACAAGTCCACGGGACTGGATGCAATGCATCTCAGGGTGCTGAAGAAGTTGGCTGATGCGATTGTAGAGCTATTGGCTATTGGAAGTTCCTGAATGATTGGAAAAAGGCAAATTTAGTGCCCATCTTTAAAAAAAGGGAAGTAGAACCCGGGGAATTACAGATTGGTCATTTTAAGGCACTTGGAGGAGAGAAAAGTGATCAGGAACAATCAGCATGAGTCACCAAGGGCAAGTCATGTCTCACCAACATGATTGCCTTCTATGATGAGATGACTGGCTCTGTGGATATGGGGAAGGCAGTGGATGTGATATACATTGTTTTTAGTAAAGCTTTTGATAGGATCTCCCACAATATTCTTATCAGTAAGTTAAAGAAATATTGGATTGGACAGTAAGATGGATAGAAAATTGGTCAGATCAACGGCCTTCATGGGTAGTGATCAATGGCTTGATGTCTAGTTGGCGGCTGGTAACAAGCAGAGTGCCCCAGGAGTCGGTGCAGGGGGCGGAGTGCCCTGGGAGTCAGTGTAGGGGCTGGTTTTGTTCAACATCTTCATTCATGATCTGGAGGATGGGGTAGATTTTGTCCTCAGCAAGTTTGCAGATGGCACTTAGCTGGGTAGAGTAGTAGATATGCTGGAAGGTAGAGATAGGATACAGAGTGATCCAGAAAAACTGAAAGATTGGGCCAAGAAAAAAATCTGATGAGATTCAACAAGGACAAGTGGAGAGTCCTGTGCTTAGGACAGAAGAATCCCATACATTGCTACAGACTGGAGACCAATTGACTAGGCAGCAGTTTTCAGAAAAGGACTGGGAAGTTACAGTGGAGAAGAAGCTGGATATGAGTCAACAGTGTGTCCTGGTTGCTAGGAAGGCTCATGGTATATTGGGCTGCATTTGTAGGAGTGAGGCCAGCAGATGGAGGGAAGTCATTATTCCCCTCTATTCAATAGTGGTGAGCCATGTTTAGAGTACAGTGTCCAGTTTTGGGCCCCCCACTACATAAAGGATGTGGACGAACTGGAGAGCATCCAGCTCAGGGCAATGAAAATGATTAGGGGGCTGGAGCACATGACTTATGAGGAGAACCTGAGGGAACTGGTGTTATTTAAATCCGCAGAAGAGAAGACTGAGGTGGGATTTGATAGCAGCCTTTAACTACATGAATGCGGGTTCCAGAGATGATGGAGCTGGGTTGTTCTCAGTGGTAATAGATGACCTGAGCTCCCTCCCAACCTTAATCTTCTATGAGTGATCCTTTAATGAAGCTTGGGCTTTCTGAAATTAGTATCTTCACCTATTTGTATGGAATGGTAGTAATTTCCTTCCTACATTATGAACTGGGTTTGCGTATACTCTCCTGCTCTAATCTATGGGATTGATTCACACCATGGACACACATCTGTGCAAAATGCTAGTGGAAGCTAACACTGAGTGCTGACTAATTGAAAACCAGGTTCAAATGAGCCTGACAGTTTACAATTGCAGGGCCAGTGAACTTTCTTTGACAAAAAATGTTTGCTCCCATTCTGAACTGAACATGAGAGGGCTGACACAGATCCAGGTTCCAACAGATATGGACAAATTAGGGGTGGTTTGGTTTCTGTGACACTTTACTGGTCAGGGTTTTGGAAACCAAAATCAAAGGTGACTCAGATCTTTGTCCTATTTTGTCAACACATCCGAAGCTGGTCAGAGGACAAGAGTTTGGGTTAATGAAGAGTTTCAACCCAGATGGGGCCTATCTTGAGCTAAATCATTCTGGTTTACCTATCACCAGTCTGTGTAGGAGTGATTTGAAGCAAGAGTGGGAAGGTGGTTGGTAAACTAATACTTTTGCTACCCTCACTGAAGATGATTTAATACCTAGTTCAAAGACTATAAAACTAAGGAGCCATAAATAAATACGTGAGGCATTCCAAGCTGAATGAGTAAAGGATACATATTTTGATTGTATTCCACTTGTGTTCTTTAGTCACCACTGACTATAATTGTTAAAGCCAAACTACGGAATCATTGCAGACTTCCTCCCAGCATTGCCAGATACGACAATAATTACATTCAATAAACTAAACATGCTAAGGTACATCTCTGTCTCTCTAGCTACAGCTAAAAACATGCACATGACCCTTAGGTCATTGTTACAGTATTTCGTATGTTCTTACTGCATGCAGCAACGCTTGAGGCCCCAGAGTCTGAAAGGCTATGTCTACACTTGGAAATTTAAGTCGACTTTAGCTAAGTAGACTTAGTTAAGTTGACTTAGTGAGTCTACACTCAAATTTTAAGTCGACTTTGGGGGGAACTTACAAAGTCGAACTAGAGCGTCCACACTCGGGTCAACTTCTTGGGGTTAGGGGGACCTAGGGCAGCTCCATAGGGGCAAGGGGGGCACCCCTTGCCCAGTGCCAGGGGG
>ML685763.1:11479259-11625423 GCA_007922175.1 Pelusios castaneus | reverse complement strand
GCTTAAGTCGACTTAAGGAAACTGTAGTGTAGATGCAGGGTAAATTAAGTCGACTTAAGCAAGCTTAAGTCGACTTAATTTACAAGTGTAGACACACCCAAACACATTGGGTATATGTGCACTCACCTGATGCAGAAAGGAATTCACTTGGGGTTCTGACTTGCTAAACCCTAGTGTATGGAGATTTGCCTCCTGGATGTCTTAGCTGAAGCTTTGTGACAGCCAGCCCTAAATGTCTCTTAGCTGGAGACTTTCTGTATTTTGACTTTTAGTCCAACTGCCGAAGTCACAATCTCATCTGATTTTTGCCAGAATTCCTCATAATGAGCCATTCAGTTACACCCCACAGGCGGAAATTTGGCTGCAGGATGTTGATGAACTAAACTAAAAAGGGTGAATGGGGTGGGGGAGGGACGAAAGCTGCAAATCTTTAATGATATTTTGGGTTTCTGAACTTTACGTATTTATGTGCTTGTATCAAATTCTCTCCCGCTCCCTCTTGTGCTGTCTGTCTGTGTACACAGAAGCATGTACACCATAGGTAATTTAGTGGCTTGATTCATTCACCCTGTTAATGTAGGGGGTGTAAACTGCACTTCACTTGCTCCGAAAACACAGGCCCCTTCCACTTGGGCTATAAGGCAATCTCAGTTTGCAAGAGCCTTAGAAAACATCTCATCAGTATGAGGGAAGGATAACTCACAACAGACTTCTCTCTGCTTAGTAGTATAGCTATTTTTCATATCCAGGACAGTTCCATTATTCAGTTCAGTGATGCACTCCTGTTTCAGGATATATTCAGCCATTTTCTTTAATTTTATCTGATATTTTACTCATGGTATCCTGTTCTTCTTCAGAGGAAATGAAAAGCACATGGTCTCCTTGGCAGCAAAGAAAAACAAACATGCTGCACAGGATAGTTCTTAGACGTGAAAAAAGTGGCAAGCTGCCTTTGTGTCAACCTATATTGAAGACATTCCAAGGAACAGCAGGCTGCATTAAAAAAGCTACAGCAATTTGCTGCACCCTCGATTTCTAAGCGTACCCTTCAGTGAAGACAATTGTATTTTCTCGATTGTCTTGCAGAGTTCTGTTAAGTAGAACTGGTCAAAATAATTTCAGTGGAACATTTTTTCCATCAGAAATGGCCACTTAATTGAAATGTTTCACAGGAAAGTGTTGATGAAATTTCATTTAGAAAAAACCAATTGAAATAAAGCATTTTGATATGATCAGAATGTCTGGACAGTATTAGAATGGAAAATTTGGTTTTTCATTTCAAAATTCGTACTAAACAAAAAGTCAATGAAAATTCAGCTCAATCAAAATTAAGTGTTTCAATTCACCAGCAACAAAATTTGGAGGGAAATGTTATATTTTGACATTTTGTTCTGATTTGGAGGAAAATAATTTTGAAATGTGGGAATTTTCTGCAAATCAGAAATTCTGAATGATCAGTTCTATGGCGAAGGCTTTTTTTTTTTTTTTAAACAGAATCACAGAAATGTAGTGCTGGAAGGGACTTAAAAATGTCTTCTTGAGCCTTCTGCACGGAGGCAGGACCAAGTATGCCTAGACTGTTGATGACAGCCATTCAACCTGTTCTTAAAAGCCTCCTGTGACGGAGATTCCACAACCTCCCTTCAAATCTATTCTAGTGTTTAACTATCCTTACAGTTAGAAAGCTTTTCTTAATGTCTAATCCAAATCTCCCAAAACCACTCTGAAAAAGTGTATCTCCGTTCTGTTTGCACAAGATTGAAGTACATGCTATTCTCTTCTATTCAGGTTCCTATACCCCACCTGGGCACAGAAGTATCTGAGTGCCTTTGAGATACACTGCCATGCATACAGCTGAAAAAGAGAAGTCAGCAGATCATCACTGGAGCTCCGTGCAAGTGGGTGAGCATCAAATACCCTTGAGGGAGGCAGTCAGTGCGGTTGGACTTTTTGGCTATTTGACCAATCCTTGCCTTCATATGTATTAAATCTAAACAAAACGCCCCAAAGGTACATTTTGATCTAGTCTCTTTCTGCTGTGTTGTCTCTTATGTTTCTCTGTTCCACCCAATGAAACACTTGACACCTCCTTAGTTTCCTTTTCCCACTTTGGACTTTAGTGAGGCCTGAAATGTGAAGCTCACAATTAGAAATTCCACAGATTGTGGCAAAATTTTTATAGCTTTCAGGTGACTTGAAATATGGTTATTCTCTTACCAGATATTATTTTATACCCTCTCTATCCCATCCTGAGAGCCACAGTTAAAATTTTATGGAGATTGGTAAACTTAGACAGTACAGCTAGCAAACATCCAGAGCACCAGGGATGGTACAGTCTCATTCAGTTACAAATAAAATGTTTGTCTGTTATATGAGCAGAAAACAACTTTTTCTTATTAACACAGGAAATTCCAAGACAAGATAGTTAGAATAGAGTTAACTTGGTGACTGTATTGTCCTTTAAACAATGTTATTTTAAAAAACCAACCCATAACAGGCATTCTGGAAACTCAGTGAGGTTTCCTACACCAACATCAATTTTACCAATACCCCCAGTCCAGTGCCCAAGGCAATGTTTCTTTTCTGAGCCTATTTAAATTTCCCACATGAGCCACAGACCCATGTGCACTTTAACATATTGACCTAACCATGGGTCAGAGTTCCAGCCCCTTTCTGTTCTAATGTTCCACCATAAACCAGAGACAATAACATCTTGCAACTCTCCCTTCACATTTGGCCCACAGATAAATCTCCCCTTTCATTCATCAAACTATTATGTACCTGAGGTTCTAGCCAACATGGCCCTCCTTTCTACATTTCCTGGGAAATACCATCATATCTACTTACTTCTGATAAATCAAATGAGGCTCTCCAGATACAGTACAGAGATTAACTCACTATTCTGACCCAAACTAACCATAGTTACTACGGGTCCCATCCACCTAAGTGAGAGTTATACTTCTGATGAAGACTGGTCAAAATATTTCTGTCATAACTGTCCATTTTTTGATGGAAAATTGTTTTTTCAATTAAACAATATTTTTGTTAAATCTGCTTCTTGTGGATATCTTCAATTTTTCATAAAAACTCCCAATTTATTTACATTTAGTAGTATCTCTAAAGTGTCTTCTGGGAATTGCAATTCATTTACCTCTCTCCCCATTCTCCTTTATGGGCTGGGCTCTCCAACCAGGTTATGTTTCCAATGATGAAACATGGATAGAGATGCCTATGAAGCACCATCTCCTCTCCAAGAGGAGAGACCGTGGTGAATCATAGGAGATGTAGTCCAACCAGACAGTCTGGCCTACAGATGAAGAAATTATGAGGCTCCCAACTACAACTAGTGTGAACTATCAGGCAGCATTTCCAAGCTGAAATATTTTGTGTTTGGGCTAAAATATTTTAGTATTTGAATTTTTGCCCCCCAAATTGAAATTTTCCATGGGAAATCTGTTCCCCAGTTTCTTAGCAGCTTTACTTCTGACCTTTTCACCATGGAAGGGAATTAGCTTGCAGGCTCACATGGTAGCCTCCTTGTACCTCAACCTGTGTACAACTGTAGGCTTCCCAGCTTAGGCCAGTCAGATGAGGTGACCTTGGGCATGGAAACATATCCGGTGTATTTCCTGTTCTTCAGCTCACTGTCTAGATCTTGGCTGATAAAAGGAAGCACACATCCAGCAGTCAGCTGTGCAGGGCCTGCTAAAAAAATGTATGGATAATTCTCTTTTCCAATGCACAGGCTGAACTGCAGCACTACCAGACATCACCATTGTTTTGTTTTGGACACCAGAGAACACCCAGTGGGTGAAAGAGTGGGTGTGGGTTGTATCAGCAAACAACTAAAAATTATAGAGGTGAAAAAGCCATGCTTAGCAGAACAGACTTAAGTTTCTTGAGAGCTGGCTCTAAAAGTGGACAACACATGATAATATATGGAACCTCTTTCACCTCCACGGGTTGATGGCTACTAGGCAAGACTTTTTTTCTGCTGGTACGTCCCAGTATGGCATACCAACACCTATTTTTCCCTGACTGGCCCTGTTGCCCAGCTGGGGCCAGGGTCTTCAGGGGAAAGGAGCCCTGTCCCTTGGGGGGAGCAGGCCCAGGGCCAATCAGCCTAGGTAGAGCCCCTGCCCTCTCATGTGGAGGGGAGCATGGTGCGCTGGCCTGCTCTGTCCCCAGGGACCACAGTCACTCCCCAGGGACCTGGAACCACCCCCAGGGACCCCAGTTGCCCCCTGGGGACCAGCCAGAGCTGTCACTGCTGGTGGGAGCCGGCCCCGGCCGGGAACCCAAGGCCACCTGCTGGCAAGTGCTGGCCACAGGCCAGCTAGTGGCAGGAATGGGGGCAGGGTGGGCTGGCCCAGAGGCTGGGCTCAGCTCTCCCGCTCTGCCTGTGGGATGGCAGCTCTGCCTTGAGGGTGGGGCGGGGTGGCCCAGAGGCCAGGCTCTACCCTCCCACCCTGCCTTGCAGTTGGCGGGAAGTCAAAGGCAGTGGGGCTGGGCTGTGGGAGTGAGCGGACTGCACACCACAGTGAGGGGGCAGCAGTGTGGGCCCTCAAAACTGCAGGACTTAGGGCGATGGCCCCACTTGCCCCCCCAAAGGACAGCCCTGATCTCCTTTCCCCTGCTAATCCCAGCCTGCAGCTGGCTGCGCCGTGGGTCAGAATCCAGCCCGCCTGGCCTGTGAACACCTGGGAGCTGTGACCAGGCTGCAGCTTTTTCAAATCTCTCACCCTGAGCATGATCAGAAAGAGCATCTTCAGGGCAGGAGCAGCCTGGCCAGGGAGCGACTCTGGCTGCCCCTGCAGCTCCGGCCCAGGTGGGGGGGGAAGGGGCCGGGAGTTTGGGAGTCAGAGTAAGGGTGGGGAAGGGGTGGGGGGGCATCAGGGAGCAGCAGGGGGATCGAGAGGAGTGGGGAAGGGCCCAGGAGTTTGGGGAACCGGTGGGCAGGTGGGGAAGGAGTGGGGAGGGCAAGAGGAGCAGGGAAGAGGGTTGGGGAACTGGTGGTGGGCAGGGGGGATGTGGGGGCCAAGAGGAGTGGGGAAGGGGCCCAGGGGTGGGGGAACCAGTGGGCAGGTGGGGGTGAGAAAAGGTCCAAGGGCCAAGAGGGGCAGGGAAGGGGGTGGGTCAGGGAACCGGCGAGCGGGCGGAGAAGGGGCTGGAGGGGGCATCAGGGAGTGGGCAGTGGAACGGGATGGGGAGGGTTGGAGAGGCCTTGGGGGGTGGCGGTGGTGGAGGGTCCTGACGTACACACCTCCCTCCCGCTCATCGCTGCTGCCCATTTTTTTTTTTTTAGAAAAAAAGCAGTGCTACTAGGAAATGCAAGAAGATGGTGGAGTACGGGCAGGCCTAGACTATGACTTACATCACTCTAAGCTGCTCAGTGAACTCTGGTCTACAGATTTCCTGGCCCAGAGGTGGCACCATCCATGACAATAATGTGAGGTTACTGGAGTGAGTGTAGCAATGGGAGAGCATTATGGGTGGCAGAAGAAGTGGAACATGACGAAAACTCATGATGAAGAGGGTATCTCTGACTCCCAGTGTAGAGAAGGGTTCCCTGCTACCATGGAGAAAGGAAGAGGAAGAGTGATTGATTGAGCCTGGGACTTCTGTAGTCTAGGTGTATGGATGCATGAATACCTCCCAAGAGCCTTGCAGTGGTCTCAGGACAGTCTGCCAAGCAGCCCCTTTGCTCAGTTTTTGATCTATTTCTCATATAAACTCAGCACAGCTCTCTGCATAAACAAGTAGACCCTTCTCTGTGCTTAATTATCAGATTTCCCACTACCCTAAACCACAGTCCCCCAGTACAGTCATTCAAACAGTAGATTCACCCCAACACCAGGTATGGCTCTGGCATCTCTCACCATAATGTCGCATATGGCTCCAGCAACTCTCATCACACTTCACCCTAGCCAGGACTATTTTCTGCCTTTTCCTTCCTGACTATGGCTCCCAGCTCTGGTCCAGAGACATCAATGGGCTCGCCCCCTCCATCTTTCCCCAAGCTTCAGACTTCTCTGCCTCTCCTATTGCAGCTCTCTGGTTCAGGGAGCCAGCAACGTGGCTCCCTCTGCTGCTCTCAGCCTTCAGTGTTCTCCAGCCATGGTTCTCTGATCTGGAGGTGTTTGTAGATGACTTCTTCCCCAAGCGACCTTCCTGCCTTTTGCTCCATTGCTCACTAGGGAACTCTCACTGCTGCCCCTTCAGGGACATCCCCCTCCCTGGCTGCATCTACACTTGTAAATTAAGTCGACTTAAGCTTACTTAAGTTGACTTAATTTACCCAGTGCCTACAGTACAGTTTTCTTAAGTCGACTTAAGCAGCTTGCTTAAGTCAACTTAAGGAAAATAAAGTCAACTTAATGAAATAAATAAATAAAGTCAACTTAGTGTCCTGGCTACCCCAGGACTACACCAATGCCCTCTCTGCCAGGGGGAGAGGGGGCACAGGGGGAGCCTGACATGCCCTCCCCACAGGGCAGGGCAGAGCCCTCCCCACCCTGCCAGGGTCCCTGTTTCCCTTTGCCCCATTGTACCTATGTACAATGGGGCAAAGGCTGAGCCCCTTGGCACTGGGCAAGGGGTGTCTCCCCTGCCCCCGTGGACCTACCCTAGGTCCCCCTAGCCGCTTGAAGTCGACCTAGGCATCCAGTGTGGACATTCTAGGTCGACTTTCTAAATTCCCCTTTAAGTTGACTTTAATTTTAAGTGTAGACTCACTAAGTCGACTTAAAGTCGACTTAGTTAAGTCGACTTAAAATTACAAGTGTAGACATAGCCCCTGAAACATCTGCTTTGTCTGGACTCCTCCTCATAGGATTCTGAACTCCCAGAGGCAGCCTTACCCAGCTTATCACACCCAACTTGGGCACGCCTGGACTGGAACCGGAGAGCAGGCACACTTTCATTTAAGGGTCCAGCTACCATGTTACACAGTGGATTGGGGACATGGGAGACTGATGTATAGTCAAGCCTTACACTTCTTCCTACCGGTCACCTTTAGGACCAACTCTAGCCAACTGATAATGGTCTCTAAAATGTAAGGGGAAACAGTGAAAGGACATAAAATGGAGAAAGAATTAACTGCAAACTCTCAGTTTCTGGGATGTTTTTCGCTGCTATACCTTTAACTCTGTTTCACAAGGTAGTGGATTCTCAGTCTTAACTGCTGCCCCAGTGTCTTTTCTTGGACTTATTTTTAATGTGTATTTAAATCAACTTCACAAGAGACTTTTAAAAAGTAGTTCCTATTGTTCCATACTTCCCTCGCCCTCCTACCAGCTCCAACCACAGCAATATATTCACAGTTGCAATTGGCATCTTGACACGTGTACACATCGTTTTAATCTGTTTCCTGGGGATGACTCCATGCCTGAGGTTTCTTTTGACACTATGAAAAGCCTTTGGCTTTGTGTGAAACTGCATTCCTAAATAATATACCAACACTGTGGTTCAGCCAATGTTGACTTAATTTGTGGGAGAACTTTTTAATATCAAAAGAAAAACATTTCTTCTGCATTCCACATAGGTATATGTGGTTTGCAGTTAGAAAAAAAAAATCTAGTTGTCGTTTCAGGGGGAGAGTGCAAATTACAATCGGCTGATGGTAGTGGGAGGATGAAAAATAAACAGAAGTTGTTCTACAAAGTCAAAGGGGTGATTAAGAATAGGTCTGCTTTCTTAGCTCTCTCTAAAAATAGCCAAAGATGATTGGTGGTGGGAAGCAATTGGCCCATGATTCTTATCAGACAGTCAATTAATATTATGGTCGACTGCTGAAAGGAGCATGCTTAGTCCATTGGCTATGAAGGGGTCAGATCCTCAGTTAAATCCAGGGAGTTCCATTGACTAACTAGCTTTGGTGATTTTACACATGCCGAGGACCTCTGTAGGACTGGATGTGTAATGTAGAGGATTTAGCTTCACAGGAAAATGTTTGCCTTATAATTAGACCCTGCTTCTGCTCCCACGCCCACTGGGGTGAGGGGAACCAGCAATTGTACAATACAGTTATGGTTTCCAGAGCTGTAGAATTCTATTCATTGTAGGTCTAACAGAATTAGTTGCCTTGGGCTGGAGCCTACAGCTAAGCCAACCTGAATACAAAATGAGCCCCACTTGAGGGGAGTCTGGGGAATTAGGTTTAAATGTTGATAATGCTCTGCTAGAGTGAGAGCTAGGCAGAAAACTCAGAGTGCGAGGAAAGCTTGTCAGGCAGGGAGGCCTGTGTGAGACCCTGATTAAAGCAGGGAAGGGATGGAGAAACCTTGAGGGAAGTTTAAGAAGCTGGGTAGCAAGTGAACCAGGGAAAACTGCACCGCAAGTGAGGGAGCTGACCTAGTTTTTCAGTACTGTGTCCTGAGATGGAGTCTGCAGTAGAGGCTGGGAGTGAGTTCCCTGCTCCAAGGAAGGGGGCATAAAAACCCATTTCAGGAATTATTGAACCTTATAGGGAAGTTGCAGGCTGAGCCCTGAAGAATAGCCCTGCTGTAGGCACCTATGGCTATGTCTACACTTGTAATTTTAAATCGACTTAATTTACAAGTGTAGATGCACCCTATGTGCCTGAGTCATTTCTGAAAAATGGGATGCAGGATCCTAGGTCACTAAGGCACTCCTGAAACTCTTACTCCACATCAACTCACTCCAGTAAAACAATCAATTGAAACACAAGGCCCCGCTGAGCAGGACTTTACTTAAGAAGTTAAAAAAAATCAGTAAGATTTCTTTACAAATGAAAATTCAATTCCTCTGCACTTTCCTGTGTGTGGCTAAAGTGGAAATACCATTTACAAATTTATACTCATGGTATTCCTGGTCTGGCTGAAATAGGGAGGCATGAGAAATTTTTGTAAGACAGCCTCTCATGAATTTTCCTCTCATATCCCAAGGAGGAAAGAGCGGCAATGCAGATGATGGCAGGAAAGTTGTTCTTTTCTGACTCCTATTTTTATGATGAAGCCAATATACTTGATATATGCACTTCTCATGTCGAGTAGGGACTTATTCTGTAGATAACCCTACTGAAATCAGTGGAACTATTTGCTAACCAAAGTGCTCTTCTGAATGAGTGAGAGAGGTAGAATCTTTCACTCAAAGAATAGAACAACATGCTAGCTATTGATTGTTTTTCAGATCAGTTCTCAGCTAAGGGCATCTCCTGATTTATGTTTCGATTGTGTTATGAAGAAAGATGATGACAAATGTTGGATCTTTTTATAATATTGACAGAAGAGAACCACACCATCCTACAGAAGGTATACACTCTATACACCCTTTTACACAAATGAATGCTGTCTTTGTTTTGAGATCATGGGTCACAAGCCCAAATAATATGTGGATGAATTTTGAAAGTGATTTCAAGTTCACTCACCAGGAGTGCTATTGTGGCCAAAGGGAATGGATTAAGAGATTCTCTTCTATTGTTTTTCTGTGGTTATGGTTTGATAACATTTTATTTTTGGAGCAGGCAAAAGGGTAGCTCAGGGGATTTGCAGTGAGATGCAGAGCTTTCTACTGTAAAGCATTGGTTAGAAATTAAACTAAACTGGTAGTGACTGAAAGCAGTTACCATCTGATGACTGTTTAGTGGACTCTGTTAAATGAGTTTGACTAGTCTCTTTTTGCTTCCTAGTGTTGAAGTAATAGAAACTACCTCCACTCTTGGCAATAATGGCCTCGCTTGTTAGCAATATTGTAGACAGATCTTGGACAATGAATTGTGGTCTGCCTTACAGATGTTCTTTCAAAGTCCAGGTCAGAAAGCATTAGCTGGACACCTTGGGGAAGATTGTGCTGCCACTACCCATTGTTACAGCATTTATTTGGGTATAAAAAGGCTTTCCCGCTGCAGGACTATCAATCTGGAACCTTCCAGGAGCATCCTGGGAATTTCCAAGGAGTCTAGGGTTACATCTACATTGGTAATTTAGGTCAACTTAAGGATGCTCAAGTTGACCTACACAAAACCACGTCCACAGTGGGCTTTTATTAAGCTTTTTATTAAGCCCTTTCTTAAGTCGACTAAATAACAGCTTAAGTCAACTTAATAACACCACCTCTGAAGGTCGACTTAAGCCTTAAATTGACTTCTTAAGTTGACTTACAGCCAGTGTGGACAGGGAATAGCACTAAGTCGATCTTATTAAGTCAACTTAAAGCCAGTGTGGACAGCTATGTCTACTGTTAAGTCGCCTTAAAGTGTAGCCACTCTGTTAAGTCGACTTAACAAGGTTGACTTTAAGTAGACTTAAAGTTCACCTTGTTAAGTTGACTTAACAGAGTCGACTTAACTTTACAAATGTAGACATAGCTTAGGACAATTAGGAGCCCAACTCTCATTGATTTTTCAATGGGATTAGTGTACCTAGCTTTTTTGAAAGTACCATCTTAAACATACACATAGTCTCCAGTTGTCAATGAGGGGAGTGACAGAATTCAGAATCCATCTATGGGGTGAGCAAATGAACTAAAGAAAACAAGACATCAACTGCAATTTCTTCAATTAAGTCAGAGCATTGGTTACCAGTTCTGCTCCAATGCCCGCAAAAAAAATTTGCAACCCTTAATGTTGGTCATAAGAAGAGAGAGAGAAGTAAACCTATTGGCACATGGTGAGGAAGGGAATTGGATGCAAAGTAGGAATGTAGTGTTTGGACAAGAAATGTTGCTGTACTGAGCCAAGGGAAAAGGCTCATTATCAATCAGTCAGAAAACGAAAAGCTTTAAAGGCAGAAGAAATGCTAAAGTTAGCATGTGTGGCTTACTATAAATTGGGGTAATCTGAAACAGATATACTCTGAAGAATACTTCCAATGTTTCCTGGCTTGGCTCCAGTGACTTCAAAGCCCTGTTATCAGTGAATTGTGGTCCCAGTCTTAGGAAAGCTGGGCGATGTTCTGAGGAAATGTCAGCTTCAGATCATGGTTTCCTCTCATTTCTGTGAAAAGAGGTCAAATTAGCAACAGTGCTGCCCACACACCACCTCTGTCACAGCTTAAATTGGTCTATTTTGTTAATGTTTCAGCTAATCTTCAGGTTAAAGAACAAATCTGCTTTGAAACAGTAGGTTATTTGATTTAGGAAGCAGAGTTTAAAATAATAGCCCAGCTACATGTGTTGCCAAAAATCCATTTTGCTCTAATGTTCATTTGGAGGGTATGCAGAACAATTAAGGGAAGCATTTACTGCCTTTCTTCCACCTTAGTTTCCTTCCCACCCTTTGCAGTCTCCTATTAGACTGAACAAATCTGAACATTTATGACAAGGTTCGGATTAGTACACCCAGATCCTGAAATATAGTTGAGGTGGCAAGGAATATAACTTGTACTGTGTCCTCTTCTAGAGGTCCTGGCACATGAAATGTCTCTGATAGCCAGGTTCTATCCAAGCTTCAACTCTCTACTTGACTTCCCTGTACCTTGAAGGACAGATCTGGGCTTGTTTGTGCTTTTCTCCCTCTTCCTATTTTATATAGTCTATAGCAGAAATCTGAAGGTGCCACTTACAGATTAGAAAACTTAAAATGCATAGTCTGCTAAGATTCAGTCTTGGTAACTTCAGAAGCAGTCTTGATGGTAAATCACACATAAAACAACCCTGGGGAACTAGATGGTGTATATCTCAGCACAGGGGTGATCACTAAATAAAATTAGTTGCTTTAGTTCTGGTTGTTGAATCTCAATAGAAGAAGCTTGATAAAAAGCATACAGTTAAGTTAGTTCAAGTTTTAAAAACCTTATTTGGTTATTTAGAATTAAACCAGATTAGCTTTGCATTTGATCAAACCAAGTAAGTATTTAAACTAAACATGTTCACTGATGCTATGGAACACTGTCTACTTTTCTCAAGAGAAAAGTTCATCGGTCTGTGTGCCAGGGAGATTTCCAGTGTCCTACATAAAGAATCCCTTTGCATTCACAACCGAGGCCTGTCTTTCCTTTAATGTGGGAGACGCTGCAAATCCTATAGTGCTGCATGGGCAAATGACAGGAAATTGACATTGATACTGCAAAACTGAACCAAACTGAGGGGTGTGGCAGAGCTGGGTCTATATAATGTCACGTGTTGTCAAAACACAAAGGAGCTAATATGCACTACGTTTAATGTACACAGAGTTCCAAGTTGACAGTGGTAATGTTCACCAATGGTGTAGTCATCACAAACAGAAAAGGTAGGAACATGACACTATCTGAATTTGAATTCTCCAGACCACTTAGCTGTCTCTTCAGAATATAGTTCACACTTAACATAGTGTGTTGCAAGGGCTCTATGGTCTCTGTATCATTCATGTCGTATATCCATTACTCTGTGTGATGCAGAACCAGAGAAAAAAAGGAGAAAGACTACAATACCAGTAACCAACCCTCTGATAACTACAAGAAATAAATCATGAGAGGTATTCAGCTTGCTCCTAGATGATGCTACAGTGAAGATGAAAATCTCCCAACGTTCCTGCCAATAAGCCATAGTCACAGTCAGTTCAGCACTATGTATGTAAGCAAGAATCACTAATGTCAAGTGCCAATCCCATTTATACCCTCAGAGGCTATAGGTAACTGTCCAAGATCCAAGTAGTTGTCCATTTCCCTGCCGTAGATTCAAATACTAAACATAGCAGTAGACTTTATGTAGCTTCACACTTTCAAAATATGAAACAGATGATAATGTTGATACACACAGAGTTCTACATTCAGATTGGTGACCCTCACCCCTGTGCATGCAAGACTGCATACATTCACCAGTATCATTCTGCCAGTATTTCCTAGGGCGTAGGATATGTTGATTAACTTACGAAATGAGTGAGATGAAAATATCTTTGAATATAAAACATTGCTAAATTTCTGTAAGAACCCTGTCCATCTGTTTTCCTGTTCCTGTTTGTCAATAACTAACCCAGACCGCAAATAGGAGGAAATTCTATCTATCTACTCTTCTTTATGGAGGTCTGAGAATGGCACCTAACTCAAAATTATAAATCTGTTGATGAAAAGAAACCCAAAGATGACAGTGCTCTGCATGTTTATTTTTGCTGGCTCTGGGAATAGTAATATCTGACAGGCAGAATCATTGGGATCACAAATGTATTTCTAGTAAGACAGGTGGCTCTTCAACCATGAACACCCACGTAAATCTTTCTCCCATTTACTCTGCAGACTAGGTCTATACACGAGTGTACGCATTCTTTTCATGCACTCACATGTGCACACGAATGCTCAGAGGTCATACATAACATTCTAGAGCTTCAAAGTGTCTTGCAAACATTATGTAATAAATCTTAATGACTCTTTAATGAAGTAGGTGATGGTATTATAAAATTATTTATTAATTCCTTGTGGGATTGCCACCTACTCTCAGACATGATATGAAAAGGATGTGGTGGTAATAAAATAGCAATGAGGGCTGAGGGAGGGTGGACAGGGTAATAGCAATAAGTTACTCAACAAAAGTCAGTGCACAGCGTGATATTAAATAAAACAAAAAATCTAAAACCTGCCAAAACAAAAACACTCCACTGCACAAGGAATTCTTACCCCGGGGAGAGGATGATAGAGAGAATGAGCCATAAGTGACAGATATGTTCGCCACATAGCTTAACGTGCAGATAGGAAGGCATGCAGGTACTGTGATGATGACAGCAGTATAAGAACCTATACAGAGAACACTGGAAAGGTGAAGTGACTTGTCAAGTCCCACAGAAAAACTAAGAGTAGAATGTTAATGTGGGACTTCCTAGTTCCCAATCCTGCACTGATACCTTTAGAGCAACTTCTTTAGTTTATATCCTAATCAAGTCTTTGCATTTGGCTGTCAAGTTGGTGTGGTTTCCCTCTACTTTCTCAAGTATTTTCCAAATACCATGCATTAGCCCACCTTACCTCTCTTTTGGTGGATAGTTCTATCAAGAAATAGTCCTCAGGATCCAACACACACGTCAAACATGTACTAAACAACCTATACTAATGGCTCATCTTTTAAATAATAGAAATTTTGTTTTTATTTTGAAATTTTTAATGAATTCTATTAATGCAAAGGGCAATGATTAGCTCAAGGCAGATTTTGTAGCAAATAACTTTGCAAATGTTGCCTTTTTCTCTCTCTCTAAATTTATTTAGAAATATACACTCAATTTTTTCAGTTATTTTGTAATTTTTCATTTCGGATTGTGTTATTCATGAACTCTGTGTGTTCAACTATTCATGGAGTATGACTGGTTGCTCATGTTCCCATAATGTATGTTTCTATCTCCTGATTTACTGACTGCAATATTAATGAATGGAGGAAAGGAATTCTAAAAGATTTAAAGAAGACTGCCTTAACACTTCTAATGCAAAACTCTTTGTATAGACACATCCACATTCACAAGACTGTTTTTGGAAAGTGAAAATCTAGTGAACCCAAAATCACTTATATGATCATAGAAAACTAATAAAATGGTTTCTGAATCCCTTAATAGTGAATTCATGGTTTTTATCTGAATGCTCATAAATACTGTTGACAGTTCTGTAATAGAAAGAATGAGCCATCATCACATTCCATCAGAGCAGGAGATGCCCATTCTATTTATTGTAGTGAGCTTGCGATCTCATGAATTTCTGATCCCTAAGGATTTGAGCTTCTTAGAAACAGAACTTTCTCCAAATCCATGCTCTCCTATTCTCAGAAACTCATCCAAATAAGTAGAGCTCATGTAATTGAATAAACGATTGTGTCTATGGAATGGATTCATCTAAGGCCAGGTTTCAAATTTATCATAACATTCTTCCCTTAAGGTTGAGCAAAAAGATATTCAGGACTCAACTGATGGAAACATTTTTCAAAGGGGAGGACCCCCACTGCCATAAAGAGGGAGTTCATACTGGTTATTGTATTTTAATCATATGGACAGGCATAGCCTATTAACGTTTCTTCCTTGCTGGTTCTTTTCCATTTAGCCTTCAGCAAAAGCATAACTATTAAGTGAACACTGAGTGGACAAGAGACAGTATATTTTGCTGGATCTGATACAAAAATGAATATGCCAGAAAGAAGAAAAATGCCTTTATAACTTTTTAGCTTTTTAAAAAAAAGGTATTATAAACCTAGTTTCGAAAGTTAGCAAACAGTTCTAGTTTCTGTGGCATGGCCTGCACTTAATTGAGATACACATGGGTTATTATCTACTAATTACTTAAGGCTTTGAAAGAATGACTTTCATGGAGCCTGAAGGAATTTAGATACGGGGACTGGCAAAAGTCCTATACACTCACTTAAGGCCACAGTTTTAGACTTGCTCCTCTTCAGAGCAAGCCTTCTATGGCCCTGTTTGAAGCGTCAAAGTTTTCATTTTATTTTATTTTTCAAATGCTTCCTCCAAGCAATGTCAATTTCTCCAGAACGGTGGTGGTATGTGGTATATCCCAGAACTTATGATAAATTTTGTGTATGCTTGCCACACAAAATAATGGCACAAAGAAAAGAACGAACACTGGAACGCTTCACTTAGGGCCAGATTGTGAATCCTTTATTGACACTTAGTAGCAGTTACTCACACTTCAAATCAATGGGACTACTTGTGTTACTGGTTACCAATTTGAGTAAAGGGTTCACAATTAGGTTTTTTAAATTGAACAACTCTATTTAATAGCCCTCTGCCTTCAGTGTCATTTACTGATGGTAGCAAGGTGCTTTAGTGTTGCAAGAATCTAGATAGTAATGCCTGCAACTGATGAAGTATGGACATTCTGGATCTCTAGTTCAAAGACTTCCTCTCTAATCTCTTGAAAAGCTCTCTCAGGGTATGTGGTGAGGTATTCAAAGAGAACTGTTTAGCAAATGCAATTCTCTGTAATTTACCAATTACCTAACTGATTAGACAGATCCATACACATGCCCTGAAAATCATTGGTACATTAGTTAAGGTTGAATTCCCCTTGCTTTCTCAATTGTTCTTAACCTTTTTTTAATATTCTCTTCATTCTTCTCTCTCCCCAACCCCCAGCCCGATATTTAGAAAAGTTTCAACAGAGGCTGTTTAATCTTAATATAACCATTTAAAAAAGTAGGGCTAATGCACACTTATTAACGTTGGGAGACTAGTGACTAGAAATGAGGAAATACTGAAAGTTGATATTGCTTCAGGCAACTGTATATTTCCATCTCAAGCAGATTTAACTGTTTACATCACTACCAAAGATTATTATATTTAGTTTTGATTTAATAAGACAAATGTGGATTAAAAAATACATGGGGCTAATCCTGACCTTACTGAAATGAACAGAAGGTTTAGCATTGACTACACAATGGGAAGAATTGAGCTCCATATTTGTAATATTTCCAAGTTAATATTAGGAAAAATCTAGCGTGGAATTTCCTGGCTTGTTTTGCCGATGAACAAGCTGATTCTGAGTCTTATCTTATATGGCAGTAACATCTGCCACTGGATGTTACCCCTTATGAATAGTGGTATTTTTTCCTAGCTCTGCCATGTTTGTTCTGGGCTGAAACTTGAATGGGAAGGGGCAGGGAGTAATGTTTCTTGGAATTAAAAAAAAAAAAAAGAAAGAAAACACTGGTGTGGCAAAAAAAAAAAAAAAAGTAAAATTGTGCATGTGGATTTAGGGCAGATTTACCCAGCCAGCTGCCTACAGGTGCAGATAGGTACTTAGTGAGACTTAAATAGTGCCTAAGCCGGTTTGGTGCCTAACTCCCATTAAAGTCAGTGGGCATTTTGATATTGACTGCAATAGGCTGAGGATTTCACTCACAGACTTTGAATTCAGAGAAGATTTAGGGGTAAGAGGGAAGTTTAGCCCTTATACCCTTTGGTTTTGGCATCTCTCCTGTGATTGCTAATAAATGTTCTGATAAATGCCAGTTGTGGTGGTGGCAGTGATTTTTTGCAAAACCCTGTCTAGTATACCTGCTATACGATACTACATACTATAGTATAGGCTAACAATTAGCAGAAGGAAACAGTTTTCATTTCTGATCTGTCTGTGTTTGAACTGGTAAAACCTAGAGATGGTTCCCCTACATTTTAATACTCATCACATCTTTGGAAACTGCTGTGATGAATCTGCAGAACTGGCTAAAGATCAAGAATAAGCATGATGATAAGCTCCCCATGTCTATTATAATTATTTATTGAGAATACTTGGCCTTTTACTACCTAATAAGAAAAAACAAGTTCCTGCTTCAAGGAGTCAGTCAAAAGATGAGGGATATTATTGGTGAAAAGTTTTCACCAACATTTTGCAAACAATTTTTGTTGAAAGTTTGAAAACTTTCCCATACCTCTAGTTCAAAAGGAAATGGGATGCTAAGTTGAGTTTCAGGTTTTATCTGAGATGCTATTAGGAGTCACTGTTCATAGAATCATAGAATAATAGGGATGGAAGGGACCTCACGAGGTCATCTAGTCCAACCCCCTGCTAAAAAGCAGGACCATTCCCATTAAATCACCCCAGCCAGGGTTTTGTCTAACCGGGCCTTAAAAATCTCCAAAGATGGAGATTCTACGACCTTCCTAGGTAGCCCATTCCAATGCTTCACCACCCTCCTAGTGAGAAAGTTTTTCCTAATATCCAACCTCGACCTCCCCAGCTGTAATTTGAAACCATTGCTTCTTGTTCTGTCCTCTGTTACCATCGAGAACAGCCTAGCTCCCTCCTCTTTGGAGCACCCCTTCAAGTAGTTGAAGATTGCTATCAAATCTCCCCTCAGTCTTCTCTTCTGTAGACTAAATAAGCCTAGTTCCTTCAGTCTCTCCTCATAAGTCATGTACCCCAGACCCCTAATCTTTTTTGTTGCGCTCCGCTGGACTCTTTCTAATTTGTAGTGGGGAGCCCAAAACTGGACACAGTATTTTAGATACGGCCTGACCAGTGTTCAATAGAGGGGAATTATTACATCCCTCGATCTGCTGGCAATACTCCTACTGATGCAGTAATCCTTTGCCCCAAAAATGGGTTTTGTGGATGATCTGTGGAGGAAAAGGCAATTGTTTGACGTGCAAGAAAGCAGGTGCGGTATGCAAAGAGACATGAGTGGGGGAAGAGTACCAAAGGGGCAGATAGAAGAAAGGCTAAGGCTGAGTAAAGGGAGTAGGAGAAAGTTAGTACAAAATGAGAACAGGGTGAAATCCTGTACCCAATGAAGTCGATTGGAGTTTTGCCATTGATATCAATGAGGTCAGGATTTCATCTGTACTCCTTGCTTTTGGTCAGACTTGAAATGTTGTATAAACAGTCTCTTTCACGGTATTTTCTCTTTCACTTCCAATTTGAGCCAAAGCCAAGAACTTAGTGAAGGAATAAATATGTGAATTAATATTAGAGGAATGGGAGGAGCAAACGATATACAGAACCAGTGTGGCTCAACTTCAGTTCAAATGCCTGGGAGAATTTAAACTTGAGTTGTGTTTCTCTGCTCTTATTCACCCATCCTTTCTCTGAGTCCTTCTCAAGCACACAGTCTAATTTAAAAGTAGAAAGTGAAAGTAGAGTTGGATACTGAAAGGGTGATGTGGGAATCCCGCAGGCATAGATTGTTGTGGCAGGCAGGTATCTCTGAAGTCTCCATGGCGATTTAGACTTGTAGATGGAAGATTAAGTAGTTCAGATGTGTAGAAAATAAACAAATATATGTCATGAATGAAACTTGTGACAGAGCACACTGCTGGCATTTAACTAACCCTATGTGAACTCTGTGGAATTTCACTCACGGCATAGTTCCTTTTCCAAGTGAGGTTTTGTAATAAGACTTTCAACAATAGTCCATCTTCATGGGCTCGAAGAGGGTAAGCAAACATCAGCTATCACTAGCAGTGGTATGTGTTAAGCATATAGACTTGTTATGTCACGGAGAAACACTCTCTTATAAGAAGTTTCTGGCATCCACATGCAAACCAAAGGTTACAAATAAGACTTTCACCAAATGCTTTCATAAGGAGAGTCAAAAAACTTTCTTTAAATATGTAGAAATGACTAGCTCTGTAGTTTCAAGCAAATTATTTAGGCCAAAATGTTCAAACTTGAATCTAAAATTCATATTTAATCACCTTGTGATGGGGTAGACTCTCCACAAGAGCTGATTAGGCCATGTGGGCCCAGGCAGCTAATTAGGTTGCAAGCAGGGGACATTCAGGTTGGAGGCAGCTAATTAAGGACAGGCTTACTTGTGCAGGAAGTGGGAGAACCCGCATAAAATCATGTATCTGGCTGCAGAGATGGGGACTGGTGCTGCTGAGAAAGGCTGCAATTTCCTGAATGGAAGGAATCGAAGGCTGGGGGAAGCCAGATATGTAGGAAGAAGATAAAGGAAACAGCAGCAAGAGGTAGGACTGTACAGAGTCTGTGGCTGTTTGTTATATAGTACCTGGGCTGCAATCCTGTGTAAAACATGGCCCTGTGTTCCCCTGTCAGCCACTTGGGAGTGGCAAGGACATTGGAGGTGTCAGCCAAACAGCAGGTCTGAAAAGACTTTGAATTCCTTAGAAAAGACGGAGTTTAGAGACCTGGCCAAAGGGCCAAATCACAGAGAGGAAGCTCTAGACCCTGGAGTGAACACACCAGCAGAGCAAGACAAGATGGGGAAAGACACCATCAAAGAAAGTATGGCCTGCGGGAGGTGCTATGAGCGGTGATTAGTCCCCATGATACCTAAATTGTAAACACTTTTGGAAATCATGCTAATTGACACTCAAGGCATTTCTTTCCCTTTTCTTTATCATTAAATAAAGTATGAACAGATTTAGTGGCATTCGCCGTTGTAAGTATAATGAATGCTGTATTAATGTAGGTGTAATATAGGGACACAAATAGTCAAAGGTATTAATAAGATAGTCACTGTCCTATACTAAACATTGTTAAACATGGTTTGGGAGGCAGAGATCTCAGCCTGTTTCTTCCCATAGAAAACACCCAATTAAAACCCTTTTTACCCTTCTATAAAAGAAGAAAAAGCAGCTAAAGTATATGAAATATGAAGTATTAAATAAGGTTCTTATTTTAACAACACCTGTTGTTCCCTTTTCTGCTAGTTGGTGAAATTTTTTAGGAGGGACTCCCCCACACTCCTTTGTCTGATTGTCTTTTAGAGAATACGAAAGATGGTAATAACTGTCTTCTGTATGGGGAGAAGAGAAGAAGTTAGCTGAGATGGGCTGGAGCTTTTGTTAAACTCTGATCCTGCTTCCTAGAAGACAAACAACAAAACACAACAAACCCAGTCAAGAGGTGAGAGAAAAGAACAGTAAAGATAGAAAATGCATCCTCCGTCTTTGGTGTTGACTTTCACGTGCAACCTCACTGCTGGAAAAACACAGGCATGACGCAGGGTCTGATCAGCCATGCTAAGACCTGGCAAATTTGAACTATTATTTGGCTATTTTGATACTGCTTTTACTGTCTCTCTGGTCACAGGCTGACAGCAGTGTTGCAAAATATGCAGTCCTGGACAGCTAAGCCGGACTCTCCTTAGACAGAAGGAAAAAGGCGATGGAGCCAGTGGAGATGGATGTCATTTGGCTCCCTATCTCTTGCCTGCTCTGGTCAGAAGAGCTATCAGGACTGGAAAGAAGGAGGTTTGGGGTCCCTGGAGATGGGTGGGAGGGCAAGAGTAGCAGACATAATGGTGAAGCTTGCTCCAGTTGCTAATTTTTTCTTCAAAAGTGTCTGTCTTTAAGAACCCACAAAGGGAGTGAAGGGAATAATAGCTTACCCTGTCGTTATTTTGTCCACTAATTAGGCCTAGTTCCTGACACCAATTGTGGTTCATAGATTTCCAGTCTTCTACTCCTCTTGTGTACCAGTCATACTCTTAAGACGGTTCTTGGCTATGTCTACACTAGAAAAGTTAAGTTGACTTTAATAAGGTCGACTTTAAGTCAACTTAAAGTCGACCTTATTAAAGTCAACTTAACAAAGTGGACTAAGTTGACTGAGCTTTAAGTCGACTTAGTCCACTTTGTTAAGTTGACCTAACCACCCTTACGTTGACTTAATAAAGTTGATGTAAGGGTTACTCCATGTCCACACCGTCCTTAAGGGTGAAGTCAACTTAATGAGTGGTAGTAACAAAGTCGACTTAAGCTTTCATTTAAGTCGACTTAAGGAATTTCTTAAGTCGACTTAATGAAAGTCTAGTGTGGACATGGCTTAATTTGAGTTGACTTAAGCTTCCTTAAGTTGATTTAAATTGCCAGTTTAGACATAACCAACTTGAATGGTAACAGTAAAGCCCTTTCTACTTAAATCAATTCAATTGTTCTGTCTCCAATCTTTTCCTAAAACAGCTCATTGTGACAAGTTATGAATATTCACCCACTTTTTACTGCTGAGCTTTCAATTTTGCAAATTTGTAGGACACATTATTGCAGCAACATCTGCTCAGACCATAATATTAGCCAAAATTTAAGGGCATCATTGTACTTAGGTGCCTAATGTTAAACGCTCAGATTTGAAAAGAGAAACTGAAGCATGGCAAGGTTACATCATGAGAATTAATTATGAAGATGCATCATTTTGAAGATGCTTATATATTATGGTGGTGGACACCAAGATAAGAGTCATGGGTGAAACCTGGACCTTTTGAAGTCAACGGGAGTTTGTCATGCACTTCAGTGGGGCAGAGTTCACTTCTAGGAAGATAGGCTGCGTCTACACTTGTATATTAAGTCGACTTAAGCAGCTTGCTTAAGTCGACTTAATTTTCATTAAGTAGACTTTATTTTCCTTAAGTCGACTTTATTAAACCTAGATTTAATAAGACTTAAGGCTTAATTCGACTTTTTAAAGTCAAATTAAGCCAGTGTAGACGTGGGGTAGCCCTAAGTAGACTTAGGGCTACCCCAGGACTACACCAATGCCCTCCCTGCCGGGGGGGAGGGGGACACAGAGGGACCCTGGCATGCCCCCACAAAGGGCAGGGCAGAACCCTGTGTGACGCTGTCCGGATTTAGGGAACCATTTATGATATTATTTCCTATTATAGCATATATTTTCATATATGCTATAATCCATAGGAGCTATGTCATGTTTGGTATCAATAGAAAGGTAGTAATTTGCTGGGAATGATTATATAGTTCATGTATAGGAATTGTATTTGTATTAGAGGTTAGGTCTCTCAGAGTTGAAGATTTGTTCACACCTTTGATAGACAGAGCTATGCTGATATTAGTTTTCAGTGTAGACCTACCCCATCCCTACTTATTTGCTTTAAAAATCTAAACAGGTGAATTATGCAATTCCTAGAAATATTTTGAAAGCAAGAGTTGATTAGGTAAGAAGGCTATGTTTTACTACACAATAAGAGTGAACTAGATCATTCTAACTTCACATTTTCTTTCAAAAGCAGCAGCTGGTTTATTCACTATAAGGATAGACTGCATAGGAGGAACAACATTTCCTGTTCCATAGCACTTGCTCAAATACCTCACATAGGATGTACAATCACATGCTCCAAAATACCTTCATGCCATTGCTTCTTAGGATGGTTACTAAAATTTTGTGTTAAATAAGACAAAGAATGGGTGGAAAACAAAAATCTTGAGTCCTAATATTTTCTTTTAGTAGTCTTGGGCTGGAGTTGGGTTTCATTTTAGGAGGGGAAATGAAGAATTATGTATTCAATCAAAGGTTCATTGGAAGGCAGAGTTATTTGGTTTGGAATTTCTAGGATACTAGAATTAATATCTCTGTCGTTTATAAAGATCTCTAGTATCTTTAATAGCTACAGGGATGTCTGTTTTGCATTTCATCTGAAATCCTCTCCAGTAGTAGAATGCCCTTAACACCATGCCATTGCTGGGTCATTGGTTCAATGCACACTCTGATGGAAGAGTGCCATCTTTGTAATCAGCTGCACTACTTCCTGAAGTCCTTAGATGTTCCTTGCAGGACTCGTGTCCGAGTACAGACCTAGCTTGACCTTGCTTATTTTGTGAGATGTGGTAGTGAAGCCTTTGAGAAGGACACAGCACAAATTGTAATGACATCCACTGCTAAAACTACACAAGCAGTTGAGAGGCCAAAGGAAAGGCTACACCCACATAATTACATTATGGGTGGTGGCGGGAAGTTTACACTCTGACACTGGACCAGTTTGACACTCAGTTGGCTCACAGCCTATTTCTAGCAGTCTTAATGTGCAGTAAGAAAGTCCTGTAGGATAGCTAAGACCTGAATCAAGCAATGTGGGACTCTGCTGGGTTCAGGTGACCCTGCCTTTCTGTATGGTGTACAACTAGATTTAGAGACCCTACAAAGGATCTGAAGGGAAATGATTTGGAATGGATGTGATAAGGTCTGCTTACCTATCCATTGCACATCTGAGGCTTGGTGCATCAACTTTTTATCTGTTAAGCATTTCCAACATCCTGTTAATTCCCATTTGGTTATAAAGTTGTCTGAAGATCAGTGTCTTCATGAGTGATATATCTTGTTGCATGGGAGTCACAACATAAATTTGGCATTGAGCCTGAAGTTAAGATTTTTTCCAGTTTTAAGATGCTGTTTTAGTCCAACATTCACTGCACCTAGCTACTTTGTATCTTAAGGAACTCCAGTCTTCTGCTTTATTGGCCGTTATACACTTAATGCATTAGGTAAGGTAATTATTCTGTTTACTGCTGCTCTAATATTAATCTTAAGGATGTAGTCTGGTTGAAAGTATGTGTGATCATTATACTTAGCTGTTCATCCTTGATGGTTTGTTATTGGTCAAAATCTTAAACTGACATCTCTTCTAGAATGTCTTACATTTCTTAATGTGAGTTTATTTTGTGCCAAGGTCTGAAATCAACATAGGATCATAGAAATGTAAGGGTGGAAGGGACCTTGAACTGTCATCAAATTCAGCCCCCCTGTACTGTGACAGCACAAAGACCATCCTGGCAGGTGTCTGATCTGCTCTTAAGTCTCCAGTGAAGGGAACTCCACAACCTCCCTTGGAAGCCTATTCCAGAGATTAACTACCTTTGAAGTTAAAAAAGATTTTCCTAATAGCTAACCTAAATCTCCCTCACTGCTCATAAAATCATAGAAGATTAGGATTGGAAGGGATGTCAGGAAATCATCTAATCCAACCGCCTACTCCAGTGGTTTTCAACCAGGGTGCCTGGTGTGCCATGAGAATTGTCCAAGTGTGCTGTGAAACTTTGTACAAAGGTAATGAAAATAAATGTAAAACAAACACTGTTTCATCTTAAACAATATTCTATCCAACCAAAATTACAACTCATAAAATTTGTGAAAATTAATCAAATTAAAAGCAAGGTATTGGTCTTTCGATTCGCAAATGTGAACATTCTAAATGCAGGTGGCCAAAGGGCAAAACTGAGATGATGTGTGTTTTTTCAGTGGATTTGAAACGTTAATGCATTTGATCCTTCCTTAGCTTGTTGTACAGAAACCACTGGCCTACTCAAAGCAGGACCAACCCATTTCTTCTTTTCCTACCTTCAGTGGATATAGTGAGCTATTCATCACCATCCTATTTATAACAGACCTTAGCATACCTGTTCCCAGGTCCCCCCTCAGATTTCTTTTCTCAAAAGTAAACATGCCTGTAGCCTTTCCTCATGGGTATGGTTTTCTAAACCTTTTATCATTTGTGTTCCTCTCCTCTGGCTTCTCTTCAGTTTGTCCTCATCTTTCCTGAAGTGTGGTGCTCAGAATTGGACACAGCACTGCATCTGAGGTCTCACCAATGCCCAGCAGAGCAGGGCCATTACCTTTTGCATTTTACCTTCAACAATCCTGTTAATATATCCCAGAATAATAGCCTGTTTCAGAGCTACATCATATTGTTCACTCATATTCAATTTGTGATCTGCTCTAATCCTTTTCAGCAGCTCTACCATCTGGGCACTTATTCCCCTATTTATAGCTGTGCATTTGATTCCCCCCTGCCCTCCACCTTTCCTGCGTGTAATACTTTGCCATGGTCTTTATTGAATTTCTTCTTCTACTTGTTAAGGTAATTTTGAATTCTATGCCTCTCTGTCATAGTGCTTCCAACACCTCCCCGCTTGGTGTCCTCTGCAAATTTTATAAGCATACTGTGCACACTCTTCATTTAATTTCCAAGTCATTAATAAAAATATTAAATAGTACTGGACCTGGGCCTGAAACTTTTGGACCGAACTATGTATGTCCTTCCAGTTTGAGAGTGCACCATGGATAGCTCTTTGAGCAGGATCTTTCAATCACGTGTGCACCCACCTTATAGTAATTTCATCTAGACCACCGTTGCCTAGTTTGCTTATGAGATTGTCATGTGTGACCGTCAAGACCCTTACTAAAATCAATATATATCACACCTACTGTTTTCCCCATATACAGTAGACCAGTAACCCTGTCAAGAAGGAAATTAGGTTGATTTGGAATGATTAGCTCTTAACAAACCCATGCTGACTATTCCTTATAACTGTGTTCTCCTCTAGGTGCTCACAAATTTATTGTTTAATACTTTGTTCCAGTGTCTTTCCAGGTATCGAAGTTAGGCTGATTGATCTATAATTCTCTGGGTTTTCTTTGTTCCCCTTTTGAAAAATGAATGTTATATGATATTTGCTCTTCTCCAGTCTTCTGGGACCTCCCTCATACTCCATGAGTTCTCAAAGATAACTGCTAAGGATATTCCAGAGGGGTAGCTGTGTTAGTCTACTGTAGAAAAACAACAGAGTCCTGTGGCACTTTTAAAGACTAACAGATTTATTTAATCACATGAGCTTCTGTGGGAGAAAATTCGTCAGACGCAGTGGGATTTTCTCCCATGAAAGCTCATGCGATAAATAAATCTGTTAGTCTTTAAAAGCGCCACAGGACTCTGTTGTTTTGCTAAGGATATGATTTAGTCAAGGAGCCTACAGGTTCTGTGACTTGACCTGACCTCTGTGACTTCTTCGGCTTCAGCTGTCAACAGTTGAGTTGGGGCTGTGTGCCTCCATCAGTTTCTGTGGCTGGGGTCTGAAGGGTGCTCCTCCCTCACCCCATATCTGTGGCCTGGGCTTTTCATTTTCCCTCGCACCCATAGCTTTGCAGGGATAGGGGCTGGGCATCCTTCCTGTGGCCCCCACCCTGTCCTTTTGACTGTGGCTGGAGCCACAGCTGTGTGCTGCTGCGGACAAAGCTTTATGCCTCTGAGGCTAAGGGTTCTGTGCATCCTTTTCCCTGTCACAACCCTCCGAGGCTGTGGTTCTGTGGCCCCCCATGGTTGTGGCTGGAACTGTGGCCATGCTCCTTCCTCCCCTTTGGCTGGGGCTATGCACTGCTGTGCCTGGGGCTGGAGCTAGGGCTGGAGCCCAAGCTGTGCCCCATCCCCTGGCCCGCTGTAGAGGTGAGGCTCTGGCTGTCAGTCTCCCACCCCCAAGGCAGGGCTCCAGCTGTCATGTCTGCACACCCTGGTTATTTTTTAGTAAAAGTCACAGACAGGTCACAAAAACAAACAAGGAGTCCTGTGGCACTTTTAAAGACTAACAAATTTATTTAATGCATAAGCTTTCATGGGAGAAAATCCCACTTTGTCCCGTGAATATTTGTTTATTGCCCATGACCTGTCTGTGACTTTTACTAACCAATAACCTGGACCAACTCTTCGTCTTCACTGTTAATGGTTCCAAAATTGCTTCAGCTAGTTCCTGGAGTACCCTAGGGAGATTTTCCACTGGTGCTGATGATTTGAATTATGCTGACTGATCTAAATATTCTTCAACCTGCTCTTCCCCTCTTTTGACTTGCATTTCTTCCCCCTGGTTGCTAAATATTAATTGTGTTGAGTATCTGGCAACATTTTACTTATCAGCGAAGGCTGAAGCAAAATAGGCATTGAATACCTCTGCTTTCTTGATGCCATCAGTTATTAGCTTTTACTTCCAGCTGAAATGATATGAGCTGGGACCAGAACAAGAGTGTCTACTTGGTGGCTTGTTCCAGTATAACTATATTTTTTAAATTCACACCTTAGGCTGTACTGAAAGAACACCTTCCTGGCCATGTGATGTTGTCCAGAATTGCCATAGTGCTGTGTGGCACCATAGTGTTATGATTCTCTCACCATTGGCATATTCTCTAGATCAGGGCTTGAGAGGAAATTCTCAGAAAGGATTCTTGTGCTGTCTCCTGAAGTGCTTGCACTGGGCAAATTCTCCCCCTGTGCAGATACAGGGCCTCTTTACATCACCCTGGTGCAAAGATGTTGTCATGGATGGTGTGGATGAAGATTTTACCTTGTATTTTTAAAATTTCATTTTCCATAGCCCGATGTAATTTCTCTGTTCCAAAGCCAGTTTCCTTGTGCAAAATCCCAATTAACCAGGCTTTAAGCAGGAGACGTATGGAACCTGAGGAGAATGCTGCTTCACTAATCTATAATCTTCCCCAGCCAAAATGACATGAATGTGGAAAATATTATAAAAATAAAAGTACATTGATTTTAGGAGGTCAAAACATATCTGAGAGAGGAGGGATAATAATATTTAATAGCATAAATAGATGCTAGTCGGCTTGTGGAAGGGGTTGATGGCTGTCAAAACCATGGCTTTACTGTTAAAACATTAAATAGTTAATTATGGTTCAGTGTTTGTAACGAGATTAGGCTAGTATAAACCAGTATTTGCCTAAATACTAAAATTCTTAACCAGTTACTAAATATATAAGGTAACAATAGTTAAAGCTTTCGAAAATTGAAGAGCTAGTAAAAATTCATTTAAAAGTTTTCCCTTTTATTCTGGGCTTATTTTTTTCAAAGGAAAAATCTCTTGCTTGACACTTTTTTTAAGATGGTGATGAAAGCTCAGACTGCAAAAAGGTCAATTTATGTGGTAGTTGTTGAAGTATAATCTTGCATCCAAGATCCAAAGTCTGGAAGTTAAAGTTAGATAAATTCAGACTGTGTATTAGTTGTACATTTTTATCAGAGAGGGTAATTGACCATTGGAGTAGTTTCACAAGGGCCATGGTGTATTCTCTATCATGGCCAATTTTAAATCAAGATTGGATTTTCTTTTTTTTTTTTAGAAGTAATAATTTCAAAAGGAATTATTTTGGGGAAGTTCTATCTATGGCTTATGTTATGCAGGAGGTCATACTGAATGAGCTCGATGGTCATTTCAGGCCTTTGAATCTAGGAATCAGATTCTCTGATGCTGCTGTGTTTTGGACCTTAGGAAAGCTTTGATCCTTCCTGAATAGTAGAAGTCTTCTAGTTGTACTGTCCTGCTTACTTAACACAAATATATTGGAGAGCTGAGCTAAATTTATTCTGAGATCTTTGAAATGTGAATCACTTAGGCCAACCCCTCCCAAGCTAGTCTAGGAAAGCTTATTATCACTGATTTACAAGCCTTTAGAGATCAAAATGGGCCAAAACAACATTTCCTCACTCTTTCAAAACCACAATAGAGCCTCTGTCTGCTTTTGAAAGTAAAATTCTTTCCATGATGATTTGACTCTTTTCCACTTCTGACAAATACTTTACTAACTTCCCTGCTGTGTTTTCAATGGTGCTTGAAATGAACATGGATTTCATTTTGTTTTATTTACTTCCTTGTTGAGACAGCAACATCCTCACTGGTTTCAGCATAGCTCTAGGAATAATGGGCCATGCTGTAAAACAGTGGTTTTCAACCTTTTGTGGGTCGTGACATGCTTGGTAGCATTTACAACCCTACAGGACACACTTGGGGGCCCCCCAATCCTCAAGTGAGCTATGGGGTGGAGGGGTGGAAAGCATTCTGGATGTTGTGTAGAAGCACATGCACACAAATGTACAGAGCAAGAACATCCCTAAAATCACTGGCACGCAAAGCTGCCATGTCACAGCTGAGCCAAGCGGCGTGGTGAGTGGCCCAAGGGTGGGACAGAGCCAGAAGATCCTCTAGGGCTAAGCCGATGGTTCTCAACCTTTTGTGGGTTGCAACATGCTTGGCAGTGTGTGTGATCCTACAGGACGCACCAGCCCGCCCCCCACCCCAGGTTGAAACCAGTTTCCCCCACCCCCAGCTCTCCACGACACACCTACTGCTGTGTGGCGACACAGTAATGTGTCCCGACACAGTGGTTGAGAACCACTGCTGTAAAACATGCACACAATGATGTCAGCAGACACATCTACTATATAAATCTGTCACCCAGTAGGAATTAGAACTGTGGACCATTTAATCCCTCAGACATAGGCCACTTAAGACAAAGAATTATTGTAGTACAAAGTCTCATATTCTGTCTGTGGCATAGTCACGGGAGGATAAAATCACTCACTTTGACCTCACAAAGCCAGAACATTACTATTGCTCCTGTGAAATTCTCATGGAAGTCAGAGGGGGTTCCCAGGGGAAACAGCACATAATAGCTGCATCAAGCCAACTTTAGCTTCAGACACGGCAGAGGAAACAAAAAACATCTCTCTTTAGATTTGCTCTGACATAAAAAAAGTGTCTATTGTTTTCCTAATTTAACTTTTGAGAAGAGAAGTGAGGGACTGAAAAAATAAACATAACCAAGATCCTTAGAGCTGCTGGATTACATTTTTTAAGGTAGATCATGTCACTGCACTTCTAAAAAATTAATGACAATAAATGTTGCTAAGGTATAGAGGTTTTATGTGGTGGGTTTCTGCCAAGAGGCAGTTTTAAAAGTGATAGCAGTGTGCAATGGCTAGCATACTGGATTAATAGTCAGGACAAATTGGTGGTATTCACAGCTATGCCTTTGTTATCCTGTCTCACTTTGGGTAAGTCACTTCAGCTCTCTGTGCTCTAGTGTCTCTGGCACTATAATGCAAGTGAGACTATTTGTCCTCTTCTATAATGTGCATGGAGATCTCAGATTAAAAACCCTGTATAAAAGATAAATACTGTCTGGCTAATTTATAAATCTTTGTGAATAGTTAATGATGTAAATATTGACTCTTTAAATACTAGTGGCCCTAAGTGGAACTTCTATCATAATTGTATGCAAGTAGGACAGAAGAGGGAAGAAGCAAGGAAAAGAAGGGTAGAAGAGGGCTCATGATATAACACAGTTGAGGGCAGCAGTTATGTATATATAATTTTTGCTAATAACTTGTATGCAGCTTCCTACACTGCTATTTTCTTTAAAGCACTGGAGTTGTCCAAACAATGGCCAAAGAAGGTATTATGTCAGGAGCAGCCAAACTGTGGCTCTTTTACAGTTAAAGGGTGGCTCATGGAGCCCCCACAACCCCCACCACTCGCCCCTCCATTCTCCACCTACCAGACTGGGGTGGGGAGTTCAGAGCTTCTGCTGTGAAGTGGTGGGGGCTAGAAATTTCTGCCCAGCATGGAGGGGAGGCTCACGGCTTCAGCCGCTGGGGGTGCACCTCTTGGGGCACAGGACTTCAGCCCTGTGGTGAGATGATGGCGATAGGGGCTTCTGCCCCTGGGAATCACCTGCCAGGCTTCTGGTATTCCATCTTATGGCAGTGTGATGGAGAGGTTCAAGGCTTCTTCCCCATGGAGTGTGCCTATCATGCCCCAAGCCCCACCACCATCCCTTAGGGTTTAAGCCTGGAGGCCTGGCAGGTGTGTCTCCACTATCAAGCTTAAGAACATTTCTGTATGCGGCTCTTAGGATCAGTTAGTTTGGCACCCCTGTGTTATGCTGTTTCTGAGACCACCACTTCAGTATGTAAGGGAGGTAGGCCAGGATTTACTGTGCCATGTCTATGCCTGCCCTGAGGCAGTAAATCATTCAATATTGTTAGATCCTCCCTTGGGGGGGGGAATAGCCTTGATTCTCAACTAAAACAAATTATATTATCTCTGAATATGTTTGTTGTATATGGTAACAGCACCTCTTGATATTTGAAAACAATTACTACATATAATACCAGAGATGGGTCTGGATAGAACTTTAAATCAGGACTATGGATTCAAGGTATGTGTTTGGGATTTGGATTCAAATTCCTATACTCAAACCTGACCTTATAGTTTTAGGATTATTTTCCAAATCCCTTTGGGGTGAAGCTGAAAATGATGAAAATCTTATGGGAAGAGCTGATCTTTAGATATTTTTGTTCTTTTGGGCTAAAATATTGTAAGAACAGTTTGTCCATCTCAGTCTGGCCTTAGTTATTCATGCCTTCATATCTTGGCTGGACTACAGCAATGTGATATATCATTTAAAAACTCCAACTAATACAGAACATTTCAGGACATCCCCTTAATGAACACTGGCAAACTCCAATACATCAAACTTGTCATCAGGTCCCTACATTGAATATCAAATCAAGTTCAAGGTCTTGGTTCTTTTCTTAAAGGCACTCAATGGCATTGGCCTAGGATATTCAAAAGATTAACTGAAGTTCCATGATGAAGATTGTGGTTGACACCTTCACTCCTTTGGTGCAATGGAACTTTCTACAGTAATGGTAAAATTTGTCTTGGCAAGAGACAGATCTCCCTTAGGAGCTAGACTATGGAATGAACTCTTGCAGAAACTAATGACCATCACAAATTTCACCACATTCAGCCATAAGTGCAAGGTGCATTTCCTTGACTTTGAACAATGATGGTCATCCAACATCTTGACAGATGGAAGGAGTCACAACAAAGTTGGTCCATCCATGTTGCTTGGCAATAGTATGGGAAAAGAGCCCAATGTGTGAATGGCAAGCCATCCCACTGTGCCTACAGGTTCACTCGCATGATGGAAGTTGAAGTATGCTCTGCTTCCTGGCTCATCTGTGGGCCTCTGATGGCTCTTCATGGTGACTGAACCAATCTTAATTTGGCTTCTCCAGAATGACTGTGGGCAAGATTTTTCCCAGTTGTCAGTGGGAATGCTGAATTTCTTCATCTTGTCTCTCTATTGGAGCTTTGGCCTTCTTCTGAGTTGTGGGCAATTCTTAATTGGGAATCTTGAGGCATGCACTCCATGTGTCCCAACAAGCAAATCCTGTGAATGTCCAGCATAATCTGCATAGACTGTAGGTCAGCTCTCTCAAGAATCTCATAGTGGTGAGCTGTTTGTCCCAAATAATCCAAGGAATTTTCTAAGACAATGGAGGTGGAACCTGTTCAATCTCTGCTCTTGCTTGGATATGGTTCATAACTGTAAAGAAGGGTACTGAAGACAAAAGTCTGATAAACAGACCCCTTTGATGTTCAAGGTTAGCAACTTGTTGTTCCAAACATGTGAGGTAAGTTTGCCAAAGGGAACAAAAGTTTTGCTGCTTCTAGCATTAAGTTCCCTATCAAGGTCAAGTGAACTGGTAAGCATTGAGCCGAGGTAGCAGAAATGATCCACATTGTCCAGTGCTTCATTGTTGACATAGATTTTGGGTTGAATGTTAGTACCTTGTGACATGACAACTATTTTCTGGATATAGATTACCATGCCAAACTTGGTGCACACATCATAAAATTTGTTCATCAGGATATGCAGTTTATCAGGTAAATTAAAGATGAATGCAGCATGATCTGCAAAAAGCAGATCCTGAATAGTAAGCTGGGTGGCATGCCTTCTGCTCTGGAATTGTCTATGTTAAACAAGCTTGCCTTCTCTAACATAAACAGAAAGCAACATGGGGGATTATGAGACAATTGATATGTTACTTGTTCGCAGGGGCATGCACCAGGAATAAAAATTTGGCCACTTTTGGAGGGGTATCATCTGTGCTGCTCATGGCCAGAAGAGCTGGCTCTCCCTCACACTATCCCAGTGGCCATTGGAACTGTTGGCTTTCCCACTGGTGTCTGCTGGAACTCACTCTCTCCGCAGTGGCTCTAGAAGAGTTCTGTGCTGCTGATTTTGTGGTGGCATAGGCCCCTTCTTTTTCTCTCTTGCACACACCTCTGAATGTTAATCATGTTGAAGGTGCTCAGACACTAGAACAATGAGCACCATGTAAGAATCTATCTAGAAGTGAATAATCTTTAGCATGAAACCTAGTATAGGTTTGGCTTTGAGCTCCAACCGTAATTTAAATGTAATCCTGATCTGAGTGCATGGGTCACCTCTAATACTGTATATACAGTACACTATACCATGCTGCATATGCTCTGTGTAGTTATGAACTACTTTCTGGCCTGTTGTCCAGTTATTCTGAAAAATCAAAGAGTTCATTCTGGCATTCTTGACCATTCTCCCCCTCCTAACCACATCAATAGCATTCCTAGCATTTTCCCTGGGAGGTTACAGTCATTTCAATCATAACTTGAACCAAAGAATGTTGGCATTTGTCAACACATTTATAAAATCTTCACCTGGAATCTCTCTGTTCTCATTAATGAAAAGCACTTGACTTCAGAAAGCATTAATTGACATAAAAAATGCTGGCAGCGAGGAGTGCAAATAGCACACTTGGTTCTTAGAACTCTTTGCTTTCCTTACTTTTACTACCTCACCTTTGATACACTAAAGATCTAAACATTTTGGCTGGCTCTTCTGCAAGTGTGCTGAGGAAGGGAGAAGGACTAGGGAGTCATGCCAACACCACCCCAGTGGGACCACAATGAAGGCTGAGAAGTGACAGATGGTGCCAGCCTGGGAAGAACTATATCCCAATCCCTTGGCATGCACGTCAGCACCATGGTCTACATCTGTTGAACAGGTGTAGGCAGTGCAAAGGGTCCATATGTTCTGGCTTTACTAGGACAATCCTCATTTTCCATCTGATTTTTTTCCAGTGTCCTGCACATTTCTTTGGGACACCAATGTCTCAGTTTTTCATTTCATCAGTCAAAATATCTGGTCCCATCCCCTGCACAATTACAAATGTTTGTTCAAGGTGCATTGCTATAGCCAGTAGAATTTGTTCTGTGTTTGTCAGGACAATGGAATGATTTCCAGGACTATGAGCAGTGTTTGGAGTTGAGAAAAATTATGTGTAGACACTGTTGCAGCTATTCTTCTGCACAAAGTGAAAGTTAATGATCCACATTCAGTATTTCACGACACTCATTAGAAATGGTAAGTTACAGGAAAATCCTCCATTCCAAGAAAATGTCATTGCTAAATCAGAAGCTGACAGTAGCACATACTTTAAAAAAAATATTTGGTGTGGCTATTCCATGACTGTAAAATGTCACCACAAAAGTACAGTGTTCAATGTGCAAATCAAAGTGTCTTTTAATCTACTTTCTATCCCTCACTCACCCACCCTGTCCCAAGTGCCAAAGACAGAATGTTTCATCTGGTGCAAAGCAGATCGTGTACAACCTCTTCTTTCTGGTACAGATCAACTTCATAAGAAGCATAATTAAGCCTTTTAGCTCAACACCATCATGGAGCTACAAGCTCAATGCTTTGTTCCTAGGAAGCAAGAACAGGTAATCTGTGGCATGTGTATATATACCTCTCAACTGTAGTTTCCACTTCATGCATCTGACGAAGTGGGTTAGATCCCACGAAAGCTTAAGCCCAAAGAAATTTGTTAGTCTTTAAGGTGCCACAGGACTCTCGTTGTTTTTGCTGTACACAGACTAACACAGCTACCCCTCTGAGGGAATTTGTGGGTTAGTGAAGTGACAATATGCCTCATTATTCCAAAATCATTTGTAAAAGCTGTCAAAAGGGGGGGTGCAGAGCTGTTCTGCTGACTCAGATTAACAGCTAGACCAGCAAGCTTCAGTAGCGGCGTATAAAAGTTCAAGGTTAAAATATTCAGAGCAGATGAGTGGGGGTGAGTCCCACATTGACCATCAATTCCAATGCCTTGCAACTCTTGACCATGCTCACTTTCTACTGCATTGAAAAGCTAGGGTGTGGGACAGTAAGAAACACAGGCTATGGTTAATATGTTTCTAAACCTTAAATAAAGGAAAACTCCAGGAGGCACAAAGTGAGTTTTGGACAATACCCCATTGTGTTGTGTTGAAAGCAGTACAGAGACCCTGCCCATGGTGACCTGTTCTATTCTTTCCCCTTCCTTTCCTGAACAAATTGTTAAATGGCCAGGAAGAGCTGAATAAGGGAAAACCTGCTTCAAAAGCATTTGCAGCAGCAAGTATAATCTCTTGTGCATGTCTAATTACATCCAAAACAATTGCCTCCACAGATGTAGTTTCCAGTTTGGGGAAGATTATTAGAGAATCCAAGAGGGAGTTAGGGTTGGGAAAGGTTCCCTGTGGGGAGAGAGGGGTGGAGACAGGAGCCGGCTGCCCACAGGGTCCCTCGGTGGTGGGGGAAGGGTGGGGCCTGGAGCCCAGAGAAGCAAAGGGGCAGTCAAAGAACCCAGGCAGCTCTGAAGCTGCAGGTTGCAGACCCCTGGACTAGAGGATTAGACTAGAAAGCTAGCTCTGTTAGGAAGGTTTGTGGTGGCAGTGGAGCATAATTTTTTCCATGAAATGTGTGCCCCAACCAATCTCCCCCCCCCCCCCCCCCCGAAAAAAACCCCCAACTCAACACCAGTCAGGCCACCTGTAGCTAACAACACAAAAATCAAGCACCTGTATGCCAGACACAGCTGGAGGTGTGCCAGTGCTGATCATGTACAGAGCCAGCCACATGCTGATTGTTTGATCTAAGATGGTTTGGGAGGAAAGAACATTAGAGAATAATTTATGGCAAAATTACGGTAGCTGTATTTTTCCTGGCTGCTTTCATTTCCCCCCTCACTTAAAAATTCTCCCTGCTTTTTATGACACTTGTGTTTGGCATATGAGCATCATGAACTTGGAAAATTTGTTTTGTTAAAGGAAGGGCTGCCCACTTGCCATATAGAGTTCCTCAAAATATACCCAGTCCTTGCATAACATTCAGAAATACACCTCTTCAATAAAGAGGGAAGTCTTGAAAACGAAAATGAGTTGAATAGGAGAGTGATTAAAGATAAAAGTAACTTATTAACACACAATTAAAATGACCAATTAAGCCAGCCACAAATTACATCTAGGGAGGGATGAATACAGACAATGGAATGCAAAGCTGGGTTGTGGCAGGGGGGAAGGGGTTGGAAGATGAGAATATAACTGAGAAGGCAGAATGAAGAGTTGATGCAGCATGGAACATGGCAAGGATGAGGAAGAAGAGGCATTGGGGACAGAGAGAATGAGAGGCAACTGGACACTGCTTCTGAAAGAGAATTGGACTAATAAAAAGAGAATAATAAGCAGAAAAAGAGTAAAAAAGATAAAGTGAGTCAGATGGGAAGAAGGAAAAATGGAAGCAGAAGGGAGCAGGGAAGCAAGGCAAGACAGTTTATAGGTGAGTAGATTTATATAGAAGTATATTGTCGTAGCAGCTAGAGGCCTTGCCTCATTGTGTTAGGCACTGTAAAGGCATTGAATAAAACATAATTCCTGCCCGAAATGAGATTCGCAAATGTTATTTTAGATTATTCTGCAAGCATCTCTAGCCCAAGTTTGGATGAAAGGGATGAGGTGGTTAGTTGGGACATTTACATAATATTGCTGGCTCTCCTGGAGTCTATAGTTAAGTAATGAGAGGATGATAAACTAGAATGCACTAACAAACAAGGAAACCAAGAAATCAGTCCTTCCTCAGCTTAGGAACCAGCAGGTTGACTTTCAGTGGAGCTGAGCTCCCCTTTAGACACCTAAATTAAATGGCCAGATATTCAAAAGTGCACAGCAAGCTGGCTATTCAATTTAAGTGCCTAAATGGGAGCCCAGCTCATCTGAAAATCTAACCGTCTTGTTTCCCAAGCACTTGGCTTAGTCAAAGAACTGTCCCTTGAGGCAAACAAGTGGAATGTTACCCAAGATGCCCAGAGCATGGCACAAGAGTGTGGGCCCTACCTCTTCTGTTGCAGCAGCAGCTGATGTAAGTCCCCAGATCACTCCATTTTATTCAAAATGAGTCATTTATGTAGGACTAGAGGATGTGGTGCAGGCTGTCTCACTAGCATGTATCTTCCTGGTGTGAATATTTATGGAGACTTAAACTTTAAGTATCATCTTCAGTCTTATCATCTTAAGTTCTCCTCTTAAAACTGGCCATAACTTTCCAGGGATGGACCATCAGATGGTGTCATTTGTTATAGATCCATTGGTTCAATGAGTTATGATGAATTTTATGCCAGTAGAGAATTTGCTTCTCATTCTCCTCAAGTGGATGCCTTGTCATACATCTAGTAGTGTCATTGCCTGGAAGAGGGGGTGATCTAAGCTATCCCCTCAAATACATTAGCCTGTGTTATTCAGAGTTGAAATTCATTGCAATTCTCCTCCCTCTCCTATGGGGTGAAATCTCTAACCAGTGAGGCCCAGATCCACAAAGGTACTTCTGTACCTAAGCTTCTGTCTCTAGGCATGCACACTGCTGCCTCGCTCCCAGCGCCAGCGCCCCATCACCTGAAGAAGCTCCAGCTCCATCCACAAAGCTGTTCATCCTTTCACCCTTTTTTTGTTTGTTGGTCTTGAGATTGTGAACTTATTTGGACAGAGTGTGCCTTCTTTTTGGTTTAGAGAGTGCCTGGGATATTATGGTGCAACTATAATGAATAATAGTTTTTTTTTTTTTTTTTTTTTTAAAGTTCCCAATCTGCCTCTTTTCATATGCCTTTAACATATTGGCCTTTAACATATAGCTGACACCTGTTTGGTTGTTCATTGATGTAGCAAATATCCACTCTGAGCTTTTTTGGAGCTTCCTTCAGTAGCATAATAAGTAGCAACTATGGTGCTACTCCCACCTGGAAAAAGAGCACCTGAGAACGTATTTAAGGTCATTTGTACAGTGCACTATGGAGACAGAATATATGTGTGCTCTAACTCAGTGTTTTCAACCTTTAGTGGACCAGGGAACACCGAAAGGTATTAATTACTTTACACAGAACACCTAATAGAAACATTCTTGGGAAAAGCTGGTAACAGTGGCAGGAGATAAATGCCTCAGTTGCAGCAAAGCTTCCAGGTGTGTATCAACATCTGCTGCCGCATACCTGGAAGCTTTGCTGTGGCTGGGGCATTAAATTACTCCTCCTCACTCACCTCCCCTGACAGGGCAGGGGCAGGGTGGATCATAGAACATCTGCATTATGTTTGAGGAGCACCAGTGTTCCATGAAACACCAATTGAGGAACACTGCTCTAACTGATGAGAATGAAGTAATGCTATTTTCTGGTAGTTAGGGAACAAGCTGTGGTTCCTTGGTAATGTATATCTAAATCTTGAAGCCTTTCTCTCTACCACCGGCTTTGTAGGAATATTTTTAGCCTGTTTGCTTCTTGACATTAGGCTTTTAAAATGGCTTGTGGTTTCATTCAACCAGGGAACTCAATAAATGACTCTCTTCAGAAAACAAACCAAGTGTGGGTGTCTGAGCTCATACGCTACAGAGTTCAAAAGTTTGCAGCACCAAATCCCATCTCCCAGTTCATTATCGTAGATACAGCTTTTACTCAGAAGGGCCTCGGACAAGAACATGTTTAAAGATTCAATTACACACTCATCTCTGGAGCTGCCTTTGAGGAGGAAAGTGAATGTTTATGTCCCTCATGTCTCTCACACCTGTGTTTGGACTTGGGAGGAAGCCACTCCCAAAGAAAACACACATACATGACATCCAAACTTTTTCTCTGCTGCTTTAATTAAAACAACATTGTTATTATGTGGGTCTGTTTTCTTTCTTTCAACACCTCTGTTTTTAGGTTATAATTCCTTTATATCTTCTTTGTTTTTAATAATTGGACAAAGTGATTCCCGGCTTAACTTTTTAGAGAATGGCAGGAATCCCAGCAACCATGTCACTGGGCCAGAATTTCAGTATTTCCAGAGCTACACATTTGTCCAGGATATTTATGTCATATTTAGCTTGGTTAATAGAAGCAGAATGTTAGGAGTGGAAACTTTTTTTTAAAACAGATTTACTTCTATAAATCTGGGATTAGTACCTTAGCAGCTATGTGTTTGACTCTGTCTCTGAACTCTTCGGCCAAGAACGTGGTCTGAGCTCTGACTGCTTTGTGGATCTCTGGTGGCACATAGCTGTAGTAAAGCTGGTGCATCTGGCTCCTTGAAGATTCATCCAGCAGAGTGGAATAGGGTCTCCTATTTCACTCCTATATCTCCCAGCCCCTTGAATTAGGGGTATGCATGATTGAGAGAGGAGCTAGCTAGGGAAGAGCCTAAAGCAAGTCCACAGGATTGACAAGGCAAAAAGTTAGCTTTGCTTCCCTCTTTCTCCCTCCCCAACCCAGCACCCCTTCTTGTCCTGGGCTGAGTGCAGTGAAATCAGAGCTAGGATGTGACCCTTGCCATTCATGGGACAGAACCAGAGCTGGCAAAAATTGGTATAGCTTCACTGACTTCAGTGGCATGCTGCCAATTCACATGAAGTAGGAATCTGGCCTAATGTTCTGAGCCAGAGTTTTCAAAAACAAAACAAACATGACAAAAATTCTTTTCTTTGCTTTATAAAGATCACTTTCTTTAGGAGAGGGGAAGTAGTATGTGGAATGTAATAGTTTCCAATAAGTATTTAAACTGAGATTTTTCAGCCATCTAAAATTAATGGGTATCAAAATTCTTTTGGTATCTTTGACAGTCTCAGCCATACAGACTAAAAACCCAGTCATGCAAGATCCGGAGCACCCTTAAGTCCTATTAAGTTAAATGGAAATTGAGGGAACTCAGTGCCTGAAAAAATTAGGCCTCAGAGTTTTCAGCCCAGCCATCTTCATTATAGTCCATGAAATATGTACATGCAAAGCACTCCTTTGTGCGTGCAAAACACCAGTAAGTGAATGCTTGCTTCCCATGCAAGGATGTTTATTTTGGAAGTTCCAAATTCTCCATCTTCAGGTGTCTGACAAAGTGGGATTTTGTCCCACAAAAGCTTATGTGATAAATAAATTTGTTAGTCTCTAAAAAAGCCACAGGACTCCTTGTTTATTTTGGAAGTTCTGAGCCCATCTGATAAAGCCTTCATTCCTTGTGCATCCAGTATTCCTATTGGCTTAAAAAGTGTTTTTAATCGGACCCTTGAATGATTCAGGAATACAGACTAGGGCCAGATTTTCAAATATAGGGGTCAAAATCATATCAACCTATGTCTGATGCCTAGCTCATGCAGCCCCACAAACAGTGGACCACAAGTATAAATACTATGTGTAATGAAAACAACAACCCATGTACAGCTTGCCACATATAATTTCAGGGGATGCCCTTCTCCTCTGTGAAGACCCTTTACAGACTTTGTCAGATGAGATTAGAGACCTCCTAATAAAGTTCCAGCTTCTTTGGAATCTGTCAGCATGACATGATTAGGAAGGATGCTGACCTGATTGTTTGACCTCCTCAGTCCCCAGAGGATACGGATCATAAACCTGGTCTAGAATTTCCTGGCAGCTAGAGCTAGGTCATTCTGCTTTTTTTCCTTTTTATTTTATTGCTTTTTAAAGATATAGATAAGTTTATATGTGAGAGGAAAGTTACAATAAACAAACACTTCCTGTAATCCTACTGGCTTCTCAGTTGCTTTCATTTAGTAGGAATGAAAGATAATGGAAAATGTGTATCCAGAGCAGGTTTGGAATACAGATGGAAGAGAAAGGCACGTGGCATAATATGTCACCTACAATATTTCAACTGAGTGACACGAGGCTTTTAATATCACGTTTAAATGTCAAAAAGTCCTTTACTTTCATTCAATGCTAACATTGCATAGTCAAACCATAAAAAATTATAGACATGTTAAAGCTGCTTCTGAAAACTTAGCTCAGTCACATTGTATGTCTTTTTATGGTATCGTCTGACATATAAGATGCTAATAATTATATATACACCTGTTCAGATTGGTTTTATGTATTATTTTAATTAGGATCATCCATCATGATGATTAAAAATATTTGTGCTTTGCCAATAGCCATCTGAGGCACATTTGCACTGCACCTGGAGAACACCTATTGAAATGAATATGAGTTGTTTGTGGAGTACCTGCAGAATTGGCCCATAACTGTATAACCAGACTTGCATGTGTGGGCTCTTATACAATGATCATATTGTATGTGGAGGAATTGCAAACCTTAATATTATAGCCAAATAAGAGTCCCAAATTAAATATCTCATATCGAAGCAATTTTCACCTTTGGGAATTCCACTTAGAAAAGTAAATGGCTAAATCTCTGCTCTGTTTTTCAAAGCCTGTATTGTTGGCTTGTCTTTGTGTAGAGACATATAGTTGTGCTGTTTCTTTTTAAAAAACATCTACATCTAAGTAAGTGCCTCAGTGATTTGTAAATCAGTGAAGCTTCATTGATTGGAAAAATGAAGCAAGCAAGATAGGGTGTGAGTGAATGGTTCCAGGAGAGGACTTCAAGTTCCTGTGTTTTCTGTGAGAGCCATGCTTTGCTGACTTGTCAAAGACATCTTTTCCGGTGCTTCAGTTTATGATTGGTAAATGGTGATCAGACTTGCCTTGCGCTGGTATTATGAGGTTTAAGTATCTGCTTGTTGAAAACACATAATAACAAAAATATTAGAAGGTCTATTAAACCTCATGCATTAGGGTTAAACCAATCTCTGTCTTCATGCCATCTAATGTGGGGGGGTGGGGATGGTAAGGGCAGACAGACAATCCCAGATATGCCTATGGTGGGGTCTTGCACCTAACTTAGAAGCACGTGTTATTGCTTACTATCAGAGATAGGATACAGGGCTAGAGGGACTACTGGTATGATGCATTTTTGGCAGGTCCTATATTCCTGTTAGTCTTTGTAAAGTGTTCTGAGATCTTTGGATAGAAGAGATTATAAAAATATTATTCTCTAAACTGTTAAATACATGCAACAGCAGTGCTTCTTAATCCTTTTGGGTTGATAGCCCTTAACAAATGTTACAAGAAATATCATTCCATGATCTAACTTATCACACATTACATGTGGTTTTAAAGGACTGTGGGATTTGGGTCAACATTGCTGTGATAGGGATGCTTGCCTTGTGGGCAGGAGAGCCAAGAGATAAATCAGCCTGATTACAGAATGGGCCCCACCTGAAAGGAAGCTCTGGGACCCTAGAAGGGACCCTAGAGGCCTAAAGGCTGTGATTTGGCCAGAGGGCTGAGTCACTGGCTGTGAAACCCCCACAGTGTTAGAGTGACTGTGGGTGAGAAGGTATGAGCTTGTTGAGAAAGTTGTGATGCCACATCTGGTCATGAGAGGATGCCTAGTGTTGAGTGGATTTGTCTTTTCAGTATGTTTGCAACCTATTTTGCAGAGGTTTTGGGTGTAGTCTACATAAATAGTTGGCATCACTTGTATTTCTTTGAACCCTAGCCTTTCATTCAGCTGAGTATGAGTGCTGGGGGGGGGGGGGGGGAAGGAGATAATATTTGCACATTTCCATTCTTGCATATGCACGTGGTGAATGTTGCCAGGCAAGTAATCATGCAAGTATCATTAGAAGAACGCTAAAAGGTATTTTAGTATTGTAGACACTTACTTATTTATTAACAAAATATTTAGGATCTGGGCAAGGGACAAACACATCGTTTCTCACAGATTATAAAAATCACCATGAGGGCCCCCAAGGAACTTCCCTGTTGTAGGGGGCTCCCCACCACACGTAGAGTCAGAGTAGCTAGTTCCATGGCACCCTCCACATACCAGAGGAGAGATGAGGTCTGACTCAGTTTCCTAACTGTTGTATTCTGGCTATTCCTGGATCCCCCAGTGGCTTAAAGGGTCCATTTAGACTTCTCTAACCTGTGTTGCAGGGTGGAGAAGGTGATGTGCCCTCTGACTGGCCTAAGATGTAGGAATGGCAAAAGAGGTAAAACCCACCTCAGCCTCTCTCTGTCCATCCTCAAAGCCTAGCTCTAGCAGAGAGAGGAGTGAATGCAGCCCTGAAAATTTTTCTGCCTAACCTCAGGAGTTAGGTGGATTTTTCAGTCCTCTCTCCACAGTCCCTGAATTATTGGAGTTGACAAGATTGTGGCTGCTGCCGGTGCAGCGATGGCCTGTCTCTGCTACAACTTTGAAAGTGATGTTGACTGGAAGGAAAATAGAGGTTTTGTCCAGGCAGGCCAAAAGGAAAGATAATTCTTGATCTCTCCACAATGTCCAAAATAAGTTAAAAACAGGGGATATGTTATGCAGATCAACAATTTCCCCCCCCCCCCCCAATGCCTGATTCCACTGACATGTTATCTATGGGTATGTCTACACAAGGCTCAAACACCTGCAATTCTAAAAGATTGCAGGACAAAAGTGGCCTTCACTTACAAGCTCATTGATTTCAGTGGAATTGCATAGGTGTAATTGAAGACTGATTTTTTTTCTCCCTGCCCCCAACAGTATCAGGATGTAATGATTTCACCCAGATTGGCTGCTTGATGATATATTAGTAACTAATGCTGTTCAGAATGAGATCCAGAAGTTTGGAAGTAGATTGAATAATCTAAATATGACAGACCTTTAGAAATATGTATAGTAATAACAAATGATGTTTAACACAAAGTTTCCCATCTCGTTTCTCTTGGGCAGAAAGAGGGGATAAGCAATACATGTCTTCTCAAAAGCAATCAAAGAGAAATACATTAACATTCCTATTCAGTTTTTGATTATTCAAACATTAAATATTTGTATTCTAAATACCTGTAAACAGTTCTTACTGGGAGTAGAATAGTATGCAGAGCAGAAGACAATGCAGCCCTGAAGCTGATTAGTAAAATTCTAAACTTAAACTGGATCAAATTAAATATTTTTTTAATAGAATTTTTTTTTTTAAATCTCACATGAGAATAAAACTGGTATGTCACCATTGGTTGCAAGAGTTGCTCATTACTGACATTTGCACAATAAACCAGTAGTGAAATATTTCACTTTTTGGTTCTTGGGTACCAGCACAATGTTGCATAATCTGATGTTAAATACACCAGGGAGGCATTTCAGTGACATAATAAAATGAAGAGAAAATTCAATTACCATGTCTGTATTTTTTTTTTTAAAAAGTCATTTTGGGCCTCATCTTAATTGAGAATAATACACACAAGCCACTGGTGGTCTTTGAGGTGCAAGTCAGTGGAGAATCAGTCCCTTCTAGTTAAGAATTTCCCCATGGTCAATCTCTCTCTGTTAGGACTTTAGTTTTGAAGCTCTTCAAATAAGGAGTTTTGTGGCCCTTATAAATTTGTCAGTCTTTATAAGGGCCATATGACTCCTTATTGGTTTTGCTGAAATACTCTATCACAGCTACCCTTTTGGAAGTCCTGTTCTTCAGTTTTAGCTGTGTTGTCATGTGGTCCTTGAAATTCTGACCCCTGTCTCCTCCTGGATCTGTTGACAACTATGGGTGGTGGTGGTGATGGTGTCATTGATTAACTGCAGGCTTCTCTGCCCTGAACTCAGTGAATAAGAATCTCATGACTTCAGCAGATGTTTCTGCTTCTTTGCCAAATGTAAAGTTTATGGACCAGTGAGGTGAAAGTCTGAAAACCTGCCTCTCAACACATCACCGTGGGAGCTTCTCTGACTTATAAAAACACGTAATAAATACACAGTCCTAATGAACACAGTACTTAAACAATGGGATGGATGCAGTACTAAGTGGGAGCCTGCTGCTATTTTAAAGCATACTTTAAAGAATGAGCAGTCACACAGATACTAGCTACAGTGGTTTCATTTTTTGTATATGTTCACATGGTCCTTTCCCACCGAGAACTCTGAGAAGGAGCAGGCTAGAGCCACAGGAAGACCTTGCAGTTTCTTGTCAATCATCTATCCCTGGCAAAAATTAGATATCCCAATATGATTGAAGGGAGGCAGCAAACAGTGAGTAAGCATCAGGATAGAGCCTAAAATTTTGAGTGTCTGCATGGTTTAGAGGGGTGAGGAAGGTCACATTATTAGATTCCTAGAAGCAGGACATAGAGACTAGAAAGCTGCTGGTGAAATAACTGCAACCCAGGTGCATTAAAGTTTTATCCCTTTTTTTTGTTCAAGGCAAACAGGATTCATATACACACAGTCAATAAAATACTCGAGGAATATCCCAAGTCCATTCAAATGCCACAGTCATCAAGTGGGCCAGACCCAAAGAGACAGACCTCCCTCATTTGATAAAGAAAATTTCCTTTTACTGTGTGAAAGGTGTAGGCTTGTCTGACCCCAGCAACTATTAGAAGGAGATGTGGGACCTTGCACTGAAGGCTCAATCGTGTTAAAGGCTGAATGCTCCCAGTGCAATGAATAAGCCTGCAGGATCTGGCTCTAAGACAATTTATTATATGTACAGCACTTATTTCCTCTTCCATCACTGAAGAGACTCTCTTTAAAAACCTATCCTTTACTAAAGTCTGTTTGGTAGATGGGACAATGGGTGTTGCCTCTGACTCTAGAGCTGGTGATAGCCATACAACATGTGTAGTAAGATTGGTCATGAGCATTTCTGAGCCCTCACCCACACAGAAAAAGAGAACATGGGGTACATCTGTCAAAGTATAGTATGGTGGCTCTTTGTGTCCTCCTTAAATGCTATTCTAGGCAACAGTTTAAAGCTTCTGACTTTTATGGCTTACTTCAGAGAGGAGGAGAAATCTTAATCCCTGAATGCTTGACCTCCAAATTATATTCGTGTACTTCCCATAGTGGAAGGGATGTAATGGAGACATTACCTCATAGAACATCACTTGCTTTCATGATTTATGTCACTAAATGCATGTCATTATTGCATGCTAATGCTAGAAAATCATGCCATCTTGTCTAGTGACAATTTTCTTGCAAAACGTAGTACTTATACATGTGATGATCAAAGATGGGACACATCATAACTGAGAACACAATGTACCCAACATTTTGGGAAGTCTGTAGTCAGAGATGGACTTTGCAGCTAATCAATTTCTACTAAATCTGAGCATGTAGGTACCTCAGTTTAATCCAGCGGAGGATCTGGCTCATAATCTCTTACTTCCATGGTAGTAGTTAAAATATTGGATTGGTACTGAAGAGATATGGGTTCAGTTTCCATCTCTCCTACAGATTTTGACTTCGTGAAGTTAAATTTTGTTGTGCATCATGTCCCCATTTTACAGATGGGGAAAAGATTGCTCTTCCTCAAAGGGGTGTTGAGATAGAATATTCATTAACATATGTGAGGTGCTTAGGGTCTGTTGTCAAGATCTGTATAAGGATATAGATAGAACATCTGTTGGGGGTTTATTTCTTCTTTTGACACTTTTGTGATTCTTGGTTTGGAAGGAGTGCATTTGTAGGAAAACTTAAGAACTCTTATCTGTATGGAAACAAACCTTTCATAACCTTTCTATTTTTCTTGAGAGGAAAAAGACCTAATGATGGAAACCACCATACTTTGGTCAAATAAGAAAAATAAATTTCTTTGAGGCAAGCGTCTTTCCCATAAATTGAAACCTCTGAATGAAGTATCTGCCAAAGAATACTCTTTTCCTGGAACACAGGGAATAAAAAGCCAGCAACTTGCTTTGAATACTTGCAACCAAATTTTACAGCTACAGCTGACATCTAGAATGACCTTGATCCTCCCTTTTTCCTTTTCACAAATACTAGTCCTGTTCTTCCAGTTCATTGATATTTTCCTGGAGGATGTATCATACACTTGTAGATCTCTGAGATGTATCTTGAATATGAAAAAAGCTGGTGGTAAAGCTACCGAAGACCTAACAATATTGGCTGGCTGTCTTTATAGTATAAAATCAAAACTAATATTTCTGCCAGGATCAATAAAACTCGGGAGGACCCTTGGGAATGCAGTTTTGGCTATATTATCTTGGCCTGTTTAATTTTGTAAACTTGTAACTGGCAATAAGTGATCACACTTCTGCTTATTTTAAATAATTTTTGCCAGAGAACTGGAAGGTAAGATCCTAGGGGAAGAAAATCTACAGGGGAAAAAGGTCAGGAGAGGGCAGTTTGTCAAGGAAACCACATTAAAGGCTCAACTGCAAACTATTATAATGGAAAGGAAAGATAGAGGCAGATAGGAGGAGACCAATCAAGAGCCCTTTAATGAGATGTAAGTCAAAAAGGAATCTTTCCAAGAAGTGGAAACATAAGTTGCTAAGTAGGGACAAAATCAGAAACGTTAAGGCAGAAAATGAGTTGCACCTAGCAAGGGACATAAAAGGAATAAGAGGGCGTTCTTTAAATACATTAGGAGAAAGGTGGAGGAAAGTGTAGGCCTTCTACTTAACAGGAAGAAGAGGTGTTTGATACCTCTTTTGCTTCAGTCTTTACTGTACACATTAATGGTTATCTTATATTCAGCACAATATTAACAATGGGGAAGGAAGACAAACCAAATTAGGGAAAGAACAGATTAAAGAATGTCTATATGAATTAAATTACATTCAAGTTGGCAGGGCCTGATGACATTCACCCTTTGGTACTTAAGTGACTGGCTGAAGCAATCTCTGAACAGTTAACAATTATCTTCCAGAAATCTTTGATACCTGGAAAGATACTTCAACAAACTCTAAAATGATTAATTTAAAAGCACCTAGGGCATAACAGGATTGCAAGGATTAGCCGGCATGGATCGTCAAGAACAAATCATGCCAACCCCGGCCTGATTTCCTTTTTTGACAGAGTTACTAACCTTATGGATGGGATAGGGCACACAAAATCTGCTATACCTTGTTTTTTTAGTAAGATTTTGACAGTCCCGAATGACACTTCTGTATGCAAACTAGGGAAATGTGGCTTAGATAAAATTATAAGGTTGGTGCACAATTGAGTGAAAGACCATACTGAGCATAGTTATCAGTGGTTTGCTATCAAACAGGAATGGCATATCTAGCTGGGTCCTATAGAAGTCAGTCTTTGTTCCAGTACTAGTTAATATCTTCATTAGTAACTTCAATAAAGGAATATACAATATGCTTATAAAATTTGTAAATGATGACAAGATGGGAGGGATTGCAAGCACTTTGGAGAACAGGATTAGAGGTCCAAATGACCGTGGCAAATTGGAGAATCTATCTGAATTCAGCAATATGAAGTAAAGTAAGTAGTAGTGCAAAGTACTACACTAAGGAAGGAGAATCAAATGCACAGCTATAAAATAAGGAATAACTGGCTAAGTGGTAGAGCTGGTGGAAAGTATTTCAGGGTTATAGTGTGTCACAAATTGAGTCCTCAAAGCAATGCAGCTGCAAAGAAGGCTAATATCATTCTGGGGAATATTGAGAGGAGTGTAATAGGTAAAAGCATTCAGGGCACACAGGCCCTGTCCCCACTCCCACTGGTGTTGCTGGGCTTGATCTGGCTGGTCCCCTGAGCACCAGCCTGGCCCCTGGGGCCTCCTTTATCCTTCCTTCCCCCCAGCTGTGCGCACCATGGCCTTTATTTTCCTTCCCCCACCCATGCCCAGCTCCTGAGGCCCCCTGGCCCACCATCGCACTTGCTGAGCTGGGGAGCCTCCAGACACGTCAGAACCCAGCACTGTGTTCGTTCCCTGCCCTGCTCCACCTAGGTTACATGCCTTGGAGCGGAGCAAGGTGTGAAATTTAAAATGACCCTGCCGGCTTCAGTGCCTCGGTGGGATTTGGGGCATTGCTGGGCACATTCGGGGCTCATGCCCCTTGTGCCCTATGGCAGCGACGCCTCTGAGCGTGTCTAATTCTGAACTTAGGAAAGATGTGAATAAATTGGGGAGAGGTTAAAGGAGAGCAATAAAAACCTTATAAAAGGTTTGAAAAATCGGACCTATGAGGAAAAAAAGACAAAACAAACCTGCATATCTTTAGTCTTGAGAAAAGACTGAGGGAGGACCTGGTAAATCTTCAAGTATGTTAAGGGCTGGTCTAAAGAGGACCAATCAACCGTTCCCCATGTCCAGTGTAGATAGGATATTAAGAAATGTACTCACTCTGCCGCAAGGTAGATATTGGTTGGATAACAGGAATTCCTTTCTAACTATAGGGGAAGTTAAGCACTAGAATAGGCTTCCAAAGGAGGTTGTGGAACTTTCACTGTTGAAGGTTTCTATGAATGGGTTGGACCAACATCTGTCTGTGTTTTACTTGCTCCTGTTTCAGCTATGCAGGGTGCTTGACTTGGTGTTGTCTTGATTGTTCCTCTGAGCCCTACATGTATGATTTCTATAAGGTGGACTTTTGCATCTTTTGTTTCTATCAGGATAAAATTCATAAGCGTGTGTACGTGCGTGCGCGCGTGCTCGCGCACACACAGAGACAACAAACAACAACAACCCTAGAGTTTGCCAAAGCTTTTTTTGATTGACTTAGTTTTTCCCCCTTTTACAAACTGCAAAGCTTTCTTATCAACTGTATGTACAAATCTCTTCATATCACCTAGCATTGAAATGTAGGTACCTCTGAGCAGGGATTTAGCAGCCTTTTGAACAATGGACAGCAGCGCTAATTTAAGTGATGCAATGGACAACTGACTATGCTGTTGTAAGTTTGGAGTTTTTTCACATTTATAGCTACTCAATATTTAAACTGATCTAACAAGGTGTGTCTACACTTGTAAATTAAGTTGACTTAAGCTTGCTTAAGTCGACTTAATTTACTCTGCATCTACACTATACTTTCCTTAAGTTGACTTAAGGAAAATTAAGTCTACTTTACTAAACCTGCTTTTAAGTTGATTTAGGCTTAAATCGACTTTCTAAAGTCGACTTAAGCCAGTGTAGACCTGGAGTATCCCTAAGTCGACTTAGGGCTCTCCAGGACTCCCCCACTGCCCTCCCTGCCAGGGGGGATGGCACAGGGGGAGCCTGGCATGCCCCCCCCACAGGGCAGGGCAGAGCCCTGCCCCTATGCCCTGCCAGGGTCCCTGTCCCCCTTTGCCCCATTGTACCCAAGTACAATGGGGCAAAGGCTGAGCACCCTGGCAATTGGCAAGGGGTGCCCCCCCGCCACCATGGACCTCTCCCAGATCCACTTAGCCCCTGGAAGTCAACCTAGGTGTCCAGTGTGGATGCTCTAGGTCGACTTTGTAAGTTCCTTCCTAAGCTGACTTAAAATTTAGGTGTGGACATGCTAAGTCGACCTAAATTAACAAGTGTAGACATAGCCACAGAGATCAGCATCATGCCCAGCATAGTTAGATGCTACTGTTGGCAGCTACATGCTTTAAGTGTGATTATCTTCCCACTACAGTCAACAGGAATTCTGCAATTTAATTTTAGCAGGGAGGGTAATGCTATTTTTTCCTAAACTAATAAAGAACCAAAACACCAGTAGGTCAATATTTTATAGAGATGTGCAAAAGATCAAAAAATAATTGTACTCTCCAGACTTTTGCTTTTTTGAAAACTCAGGTCCCAGTCTGCAAACATTTATGCACATGATTAACTTTTCTGCTACATGTAGCCCCATTCATTTGAAGCATGTGCATAAGGGGATGGAATTAGGGCCTAAAAATTTGAGAGAGTTTTGGCAAAATAATCTGAATGTGACAATTAATTTCTTTTGAAAATGAGCCTTTTTCTTACCGATCTACCTACTTCTCCAAAATGTGGTGTAGCAACATGCATCTCATTGATGCGTCACACCTTCCAACCCCAACAAACCAAAACCAGCTCTTATCTTGTTGAATTTCAACAAAATATGAAACCAACCTGTGGAGCACAAAACCACCTACAATAAAATGGCCATTTTTCCATGTAAAATTATGCAGAAATAATCCACAATTTTTTATAACTGCTTTACATGTTGACTGTGAAGTTCCATGGGTGTCCTCTTAAAGGTAGCAGTATTCTTAGCACAGACATGAATCCTGCTTTCATTTAAGTCCACTAGTATCAGGACTTGGTTCTTGCTCTGTAGACCCCCAGGCTTAACTTCAAGAATGATGTGAAGTGTTTGAAAGTTCTTTGACTCATTGTTTTGTATTCATACTTTCCATTCCTCTGGAATAAAAAATAATAGAATGGAAAAAACACATTTCTTGGATGCTGCACCTCTCATTCAAAGCTTGTAAGCAGACCATAATGATTCTGATCTTGCTCCCATTGATCTCAATGGGGCAGAATCAGGGCCAGTGCACTTTTATATATAGACTCTTGTTCTTCCCTCACCCCCAAAAGTGAAGTTTCTTCAAAGCGTCTGATGAAGTGGGATTTTCTTCCATGAAAGCTCATGCGATAAATCTGTTAGTCTTTAAAAGTGCCACAGGACTCTGTTGCTTTTCTACAATATACTAACACAGCTACCCCTTTGGAATTTCCTGGAAAAATTTTTCTTAGTTTGTTTAGGATTAATAAATTATCATAACTCTATTAAATAAATCAATTGTTCTGAATTCTTTGGAACTTGTACCATCTGGTAGGGAAAGTTTCAGTTAGACTGATTGGACCTTAGGCTCCTATCCTGCAAACAATTACACACAATTTTATCTTATATAGCCCTATTGAAATCAATGGCACTACTTCTGTTAGTTACAGTGAATTAGTTTCAGAAGGGTAGCCGTGTTAGTATGTTGTACAGCAAAAAAACAAGAGTCCTGTGGCACCTTATAGACTAACAGATTTTCTTTGGCATAAGCTTTCGTGGACTACAACCCACTTCATCAGAACATGAACATGCATCTGACGAAGTGGGTTATAGTCCACGAAAGCTTATGCCGAAGAAAATCTGTTAGTCTATAAGGTGCCACAGGACTCTCGTTTTTTAGTGAATTAGTTGTTTGTGGAATCTGCCACTTATTGAATCTTGTTTCCTAAAATAACTTGTAAAAACCAGTGAGACTTTTCAGGAAGATTCACCAGTTTTTATAATGAACACTGAGTTGCTTGATTTTCAGTTTTTGAAAACCAACTCTTTTTCTTCTCCCCACCATCCCTAGTTTAACTGTTTGCGGAATCTGCTGCTTAAAAATATTGTAGGAAATAAACAATATCTTCCAACCTGGCATAATGAGTGTCTTCATGCTTCCCTCCACACATCCCTAAAGCAGTTAACTAAACTTTTGTGTTTTTTTTCCCTTCACTTGCCCCTAAAGTTTGGAAAGAGTCTGAATCTTGCTTGATGTGGAAGGCTTGTGGGGTGTGTGAGACACCAGGGCCAGAGGGAAGCAGGAGAGTCATTGAAGGCAGATATATAAGCCCCAGAATGATCCTGGCTTTGTTCCTTACAAACTGAGCAGGGTGTGGTTCTGGCCAATTAGAGGCACCTGAGACCAATCAGGGGCCAGTTGATAAAAAGCCTGGCCCCAGCAAGAGTGTTGTGGGAGGAGCGTAGGAGGAGCGTAGGAGCGGAGCGGAGGAGTGGAGGAGTGTTGGAGGAAGGAGAAGGAAGTAAAATAGCGACGGAGAAAGGTAAAAGAGCACTGAGAGGGGGAAATAACCTAGGGGAAGGAACTGTTGCTGGTGGCAGTACCAGCAGCGTGCAGCTGTCTTTCCTAGGGCCCCTAGGCTGGGGCTTGGAGTAGAGGGAGGGCCCGAGTCCCTTCCCCCTCCTACTCTGTGCTGGCAGCGGAGTAACGACTGCCCAGAACCAGGGGCAGACAGGGCTTGCCTGGACCCCATAACAAGATGAAGCACAGGACCCACAGGGGCAGAGTGGACTGATTTGCCACAGGTGACAAAGGGAGACAATTGAAATTGAGACCATCAGGAAACTAAAGCTGAGTTTTATGGCCTGAGCTGAAAATCTGGGCTTTGTTTTTTAAAAATACTAACTTTCTCCATGTAAATACAAACTGGAAAAATCTTCCAGGACTTGATGAGATGTCATAACATACCAGGTATCTTCAGCTCTGATTTCATTCAGACTTTAGTAACGAAAGCAATAGTAAAGGGGATTCATTATCACCATAGATTATCTCTGAAGATCATTAGGTCTGAGGGGAAAGCAGTGATAAGTTAGACTCCCAAATGCATCAGATTAAACAAATTACAGGATTGCTTTTTTGGGTTAACCCCCCCCCCACTAAAATATATAGTTGCCTTAATTACTTTAAATGCCATTTGTAAGAAACTATTCCCATGGAAGCAACAGTGACCACCACCTGGAATGGAACAGGGGACTTCCAATGCTAAAATATGAGTTGCTACAGTTTGTTAAAGACCCAAGCTGCTGTTGTAACACTTACCTTTCCTGTAGATTGTACACATATTGGGACCTGTAACACCTTGTCTAGTGGCTTGCAGAGGAATGCTGGAAAACTGTTTTGATTTAGCTAATAGTTAGCTGCTAACCAGTGCCACAGAGGGCTGCAGCAAACTAACCGTTTCCAATTTAAATCCAGTGACTTTTTTTGATTAGCTGACAATAGCAAATAGCCATGGCCATGGATGATATTAAAGTATGAGAACATGATAATATAAGACCTCTGTCTGTCTGTGCAATGTTTAGTGGCTTGTCCAGTTTTCTGAGAGTGACATTCACCCAGAATCAGAAGTGCCATAAAGACTCTCCATGCAGCAGAACCTCTGCAGTTCCACTGCAAGGGATGGGTTACTGCCAAATGGACTCACAGAAGACTCAATGCACCTTTTGAGCAGTGGAGCTTTGCTTTGTGCCTGCTGTGCATAGGCCAGCCCGAGTGAGAGACAGGAGAGGGAAAGGGAGAGCTTAGTGAGTCCATGATCATGTAGACCCACTGGCTTATGACTCACTGAAAGTGGTTACTGAAAGGTCATGGGTCCTGTTCTCAGGGCCTGGAAAAGCACCTGTGGAAGGACAGTGTTCAAGCTGAGGTTGTCCATTCTCCCAGCTTCTACAAGCTGCTCGTGCAGCTCTTGCAAGTGCACCTCCTTTTGATATGTCACCTAAGCATCTGGAGTAGAATTTACCTGCCTAGCTAGCATTGAATGAAGTTGTGATAGAGATTTACTGAGTTGTGTTTGATATAGTCAGCAATGGGGTGCTTGGCTACAAAGCAGTAGCTGGCAGGAAAAGTTACCCGGAAGGGTGTCAAAAATGATTTGTGGGCTGGGTCTGGCTGCTATGCTATAGTTCTATGATCCATATAACACATTCAGGTCCTTCGGAATGTAAGCTTTCATTTAAATAGAAATGAAAGCATGTGTCTAGCCCTCATGGCTGCAGAAATAACCTTCCAGATGTGAACCAAGAGTAACCAGTTCAGGGGCAACTGCCTAAGTAGGCGGCCAGCCTGAAACAATGACTCAGAAAAATGAACTCCCTGTCTCTCTTTAATCTGATTGGAGGATCAACTCTGAAGCCCAGTCATGGTACTTAATATCAACATGAATTATTTAACCCCTCATCATCATATTGGAGGAATACAAGTAGAGGGTGGAAATGAAGTTCACTGGTGTGGAAATTAGGAATTGCTGTAGGTAAGAAAATGCAGAGAAAAGAGTGGAGGAAACTCATGAAAACAAGGGAAGGAAAAACAAAATGGAGGAAGCAGGAAAAACGAAGGGCAGAGGTAGTGGTGACACAAAAGGGAGCAGATTTTGCCACCAAGACCTGAATGTGAAAACAAGTCACAGAACAAATTAACTTGTGTTTAGTTGCTAAATAAAGACCTTTCCTTTCATTTATCCACAAATGCCTATGTAAATAGGCATTCATTATGTATTATGGGAAGTAAGTAATGTCCTTTCCTCGCTCATGGTGTCTGGCTAGTCAAACTTACCTCACCTTTGAAATTAGCCAGTTAGGAGTCTGCCTAGAGTTAAAAATGGCATTAGCATTTTAATGCAGGCCTAGAGCCATTTGACTTGTTCAGTCTCCATTTTGCCATGGCTAGACTGTGTGGTACTACACCCTGGGACAGTTCTTCTATGTGTCTTTAATCCACTACCTGGCGCCTGCTTTCATTTCACTCTGCCTTTCTGAGGCGGTTCCCAATTAAAAAAAAATTACCCAGGAACCACCCTAGATTTAGCAGATGAAGGACCCAAATCAGGGTATTTTAGAAGCTGCCCCTGTGTCCAATTCTGTGTTCCTTTGTTCCGAAGCTGAATCTTGGATATTTGGCCCCCAGTGCTAAGGTATTTATGATCCTCTTTTGACACCAAAGCAGTGCAAACAGGCTGGGGTGGAATGAAGAACTGGCCCCATTGTCCATGGCATTTTAAAAAGAAGTCTGTGAAGGAGGTGGGAGAGTAACACTTGTATATTCAGAGACTCCTTCTTGCCATACATCCTTCCATCTTTAGGGTCTGTTCCAAATTAAATGTCTACTATCTTGCTGAGTGCAAGATAATGTTTCCTTGGTGGCTGTCAACTGTCTATGATAGATTTTATTTTCCTAGTGCTTTACTGAAGACTAGTTTTGTTCTTTGGCTATTAAATTCTCACTTAAATATACAAAATAATGATCTTCTCTTGTGGCTGCCCAATACTGAAACATTAAAGTCTGCACTTTTTTATTTGTCTGTCTTCTGTGCATGTAAACACAATTCTAAGAAATTTCCAGTCTCCTAAGCAAAATAATTTGCATATTGTCTATTTATCCCTCACTCTATCCTCGTATGGCTTGTATTCTCTCCTGCATAACTAAGGCACTAATGCTTTGGTCTAAGTGATGAGCAACATCTTTCTGGTCAGATGCCTACATTAGTATGTCACTCCAAGTGATTAGTCAAAGTCCTTGTAGGTTGCACATAGGGTTTTAGGGCCCTAATGTCAACAACTGGGGTTGGATCTTGACAATAACTCAAATTCTGGATAAGCCTTCATTGTCTTCAGAATGCCTCATCTTCCTCACCGAATCTCAATACTGCCTTTCCTCATTTGTTTACTCCCTTGACTATTGGAGAAAGATCCATGTCTTTTGATTTGTTCAAAAGCCAGTGACCCAGCCAGTCCTCAATAGCTGCATCTTAGAGCCCAAATCAATGCTCTGATAAGAAGGCAGTTTTGTTCTGGAGTCACTACTGCATGTGCTTTTATGTAAGTCCCTTGGGCAGCGAGTGACTGGCAGGGATCACCAACCAATGCAATGGGGCTTACTTGGTGAGTATTCCCTGAACATGTGTGTCCCACTGTTCCCCCTCAGATGAGTATTCCCTGAATATGTCTGATGTTCCAGAGGAAAGGAATATTGTGCATCTAAGGGCACTAAGCTCAGTGGGTTGTGAAAAGTCACTGCTAATGGATCAGTTGCTCATTTGATCAGCTGTTTTGAGTTAGCCATGTTTCCTATAAAGCTTCTGGGCTATGTCTACACTGGCAAGTTAGTTCGAATTATGGAAGCTTAATTCGAACTAACTTAAGCCTTGGCTACACTAGGCTTTCATTAGTTCGAATTAAGGGCTTCCTTAATTTGAACTAATAAATTTGCTTATAGTTTTCAAAGTAAGGGTTAATTCGAACTAGTTAGTTCTAATTAACCCAATGTGGCCATGTTAGTTCGAACTAAGCGCTTAGTTCGAACTAACCGGCACATTGAGCTCAATGCAATTGACTAATTCGAACTAAGCAAGTGCCATGCATGGCACTTGCTTAGTTTGAGCTAAAATTTGCTAGTTCGAATTAAGTTAATTTGAACTAACTAAAATTAGTTCAAATTAACTAATTCGAACTAACTTTGGTAAGTGTAGACATAGCCCTGTAGTGAAGCCTCTTATGTAACCAGTGCTCTGTTCTTAAAATAGCGTTATTAGGAATTGTTGTTTTTTAAAAAAAACCCAAAATGGTAAGTGAATTCTGTGATTGTCAAAGGTGTCTAAATGACAGTCATGGAGACTGAAATACTCTACCACGTACCTGTTAATAGCAGTGCCCACCCTCCTTGCTGCCCCGCAGAAGTACAGCAATCTGAACCTGGAAGGAACATTGCTCGAGGGGACAGAACAGTTCAGTTTCCCTGCCTACTTAATCATCATTAGCTTCTCTTCTGAGACTGCCAACAATATAGCTACTTATTGCCAACTGTGGTGATTTTGTTTTTATACAGTTGATCAGTGAATGGAAAATGAGAGCTGCTGCCTCCACTCCCCCCTCCACTTCCCAAATTGCACTTGGGTCATCAAGCAGCCATTCTATGATAACTGCTATTGGTCCCATCCAGCTATTTCTACAGTTAATCTTGTAACATGACAAGAAGCTGTTGGGGTGGGGGGGAGGGAAGGGGAGCGGGGAGGGAGGAGAAACAGGGAAGAAATACTGACTTTGTGCTTCCAGTCAGGAATAACGTGTGTAAAGAACAGAACCATCTAGGGCACATCCCTGCTGCTGTTACTCCCTATGCTGGGAAAGGGAGGAAACTTGTACCGATCACCTTTACACTTATTTTTAATAGCGGCATGTGTTATACGATACAAGCTTAACCTACAGGCCTTCAGACACTCCATGTATGTATCTAGATGGATGCAAGACAAATGTGTTTCATTGGCTAGTGGACAGGAAGTCAGGACCGTATTTCATTGCAAGCGTTCTTGACTGTCTCTGATTATTGCATGACACTGAGCAAATCTTGTTATCTCTCTATGCCTTCCTTCCATCAGTTGTAAAATGTTGATACTTCTCTAGCCCATGGAAGTTTTGTGGGAACTCAGTTTGTAAAGTGCTTTGAGTTCACTGGAGGAAGGATGTCGTACAACCACAGTGTTTTTGCCTTATATTCTTGGTGAAAGTGTTTGCTCCTGCCTCTTTCCCATGCAAAGCTAGGCTCCTCCTCCAGGCTGCAGTATTCTTTGCTTATAATGATATTAATTTGTTGCTGTTGGAATTAGACAGAATGACACAAATCTGGCATGAGGCCTTCGTTACAGGATCAAGTAGAAAGAAAATAAGCTGCGTGAGAGCAAATGATTATGTAACACATCACCCTAATTTGCTGAATAGTATTTCAGGCTTCAGATGAAAAATTTTGCCTTAAATGAAAGTCCCTGTCTAAGAATATAAGCATAAAAGCTGCTAGGTAGGGGTTTTACTGTCTTTGAGATCACCTATAATGACACAGTTACAGTATTAAAAAAAAAAAAAAAAAAAAAAGGGGGGGGGGGGGGGGGGGAATGATTTGTTAATTTACTGGTAATGTACAAAACAGGCAGATATGGATCCTGGTCCTTGCAGGAGCAGTCCCTCTGAAGTCTATGGCCCTGATTTACTTCTCATTTATACAAGTGAAATTCCAGTTCCTAACTTTTTTGCTGGTGTTGAGGCCCAGTGGATAGCCTTACATAAGGAAGGGTTACTTGTGTGAGTATTAGCTTGCCTGAGAGAATCCTTGGTTTTTATCTCAATCAGTAAAACAACTTAACCATGTAATATATAACTTCTGTGGAAATCAGTCTTTCTCCTGACTTCAGTGGGAGTTGAATTGGGCTTCAGGTAACCAGAAGAGAGATTTATTTCAAAGTAGTGTAGCTTAAATAAATTTATATTTGATTGCACTCTGTTGGTCAATTAGTGGTAGATCAGTTGCATAAAATGTGTATATCAAGGAGGGATATGAATAGAAATGGCTATTCTATTGGCTATCTGGATGCTAGTTTTTTAATTGTACAAAGTGTCAAGCTTTTTATGTAAACACGGAGTTCATAAGCAAGGCAAATGTCTGTATCTTTGCTAAGAACTTGTTTGATTTATATATGCATTAGAAATGTAGCTCTTCTTGATGTAGATATCTGATAGAATTTTTGTACCAGTGTCTCATTTAATTAGTCACATGCCAAATGGATAAGAGATGACTGTTCGCATCCTTAGTCATCTATCACATGCTTTTCTGCAAGAGAGTAAACTTCTTTTGTTCTACAAGCCTTTCTATCCTAGTGTCCTAGACCTCACCCCTGCAGATGTTCAATCATCTTGCTTTTATCTCTGTCAACTATTAAAATTAAAAACACCAGCTCATGAATTTGAAGTTTATAGAATACACTGTTCAAGGAAAGAATTGCTTCTCATTTTAATTTGCCTTTATTGTTTTTTTTTGGTAATCTCCTTCCCCACACCTCCATCCCTCAGCCTTTGTGTCTCCCTCTACTGAACTCCATCTAACTTTTGACAGGTTGATAGTTTTTTCTGTCCCCTGGTTTCTAACCTTCTTCTACTCTTTGAGCCTGTTGCTAGTTTTGGGCCTCTAAACCTAAACTTGCATTGCTAGACAGGATTACTCATGTTAGTAGTCCCATTGACTTATTGCCAGAGGGAATAACCATATAAGTAAGGGTTTCCAGGATTGGGCCCTACTTAATGTTGAGCTTTTCAATATATAAAGAGGAAATGGGTGAAAAGGTTTAGATAAAGTCACAGTGAAAACGCTAAGTAAAACTCAACCATTTCAGATAGCTTTAAAAATACAAATATCTGGAAAGACATTGCCCTGAGAAGAACACAATTTATCATTTAAACAGAATGTAATGTTTTGTTGCCAGTAGCTGGGGATGGGCAACAGGGGATCGATCACCTCCGAGGGAGTGAACAGAAGAGGTAACCATGAAGAACCTGGCATTGGCCACTGTCAGAAGACAGGGTACGGGGCTAGATGACCATTGGTCTCACCCAGTGTGGCTGTTCTCATGTTCTTGAATTACATTTTGTCAAAACTGTTAATATTTTCTAGAACATGTCATGATCTGTGGTTTATAAATGCTCATTTAAAGTTTGCCTTAAGTTAACTTTTATGAGTGGCCTGACAAACCCCAGTCCTCTTGTCTAAAGAAATGTTAACAATTGAAAGAAATTTGTTCAGCTGTTTGTTTCTAATTAACAAATACTGACCTTTCACTTACTCTTCAATAAATGATATCCCTTGTCTATTTAGATTGCTAGTTCTTTGGGAGCAAAGACCTTGTCTGAAAAGCACCTATTGTGCTTTTGGTACTATGTTAAAAAAACAAAACAAGAAAGTGATATGAGCCCACACATGTACTCTTGCTTTGTAGTATTTGAAAATAGTCTCTAACTGCATACACTTCTAATATATTTAGAAGTTTATCACCCTTGAATTTCCATTATATCTAAGAAACAATGCTGCTTGTTAAAAATGCGGAGCTAGTACATTGATGCCTCACATACATGTATTTTTACACAGCTACAGAAGTAACAAATGTAGCTAGTTAAATGTGTCCTGTATGAAATGAAATTGTAAACCAAGGATTCAAATGTGATAAAGGGAAATACTTCATAAGATTCCATGAGAGGTTGGTCACTTTATTAGGATAACAATATTCAAAGTTATAACTAAACACTTAAATTTTTTTTTTTTTGGAAGGAATAAGACCTCATGGTTCAGTGCTTATATCGATCTCTACATACTGGCAGTCTGGAAGAGACTCGCAAGGTGGGTATCATACCACACCTACCTACTACAGGTTTTCTTGTACCTTCCTTTGAAGTGTCTGGTGCAGGCCACTGTTAAAGACCAATTACTGGACTAGCTGGACCATGGGTTAGGAATTGCATACATCAATGTTTGCATACATCTAGTGTGTGAGTGAAGGGTTTTGATCCCTTTATCTTATTCTAGAGGTCTGTTTATGGCAGGATGTGGAATCAGAGCTGCCTGCATCTTCTTTAACTTTACTGTGAAGGAGCTGCATCCCAGAACATCTTTCCAGCTGAGGAATGAGGAATCAATATTTCTTCTGCAGTCACAGAGCAAGAGCATATCTCTTTAAAGGAGTGGTCTCCAGCCTTTTTAAACATAAGATCACTTTTAGAATCTAAATGCAATACAAGATCTATCCTTCAGAAATGCCACTTTCTCACAAACCCAAACCTACCTGTTTGCTATGCATAATACTCACCAAAATTAGTGTGGTCATTTTTAGGAACTTTTAAAAACTGTTAAAACAGCAGCAAAAATACTGCTTTTTTACTGACTGTCCCTATGACTGGCAACCCTGAGATGTCCTGGCAACTGCTGATTGCTTGGTTCCTGCTTCCCTGCCCCCCAGCAGCCCCTTGCTGACTCCAGAACACCCCCCACATTCACCCTTGGAGCCAAGGGTGAACCGAACCCACAGCTGTTGAAAGTGGTTTCCTGGCTAGGGAGCCATTTAAATTTCCCACTCTGGGCTCTGCGCTTAAGGCAGGGGATTTAAAAACGCCCCAGCCCCAGCTCCCAGCATGAGAACAGAGCAGCCTGCCTGCATCAGCTGAGCTAACACAGGCAGGGAGGCTGTTAGTGCTGCAGTTGACTGTTCAAGCCTCCGAAATCAACCTGTTGATCATGTTCGACTGGTTGGAGACCACTGTTGTAAAGTGTGTGCAGAGTCTCCTGTTTCCAGTCTCAGATCTCACCACCTCTGCTGGTATCCAGCCTGATACCCACCACTTAATCTCCTAGAAACATCAACTTCTCAAAGCTGTATTCTAGGCAACGGCAGAGATCACCTAATCCCAGTTGCCAGTAATAGCTGTCAAATAGAAAAGAACCACAATAATGGTACAATTTTAAGTTACATTGTTCAATCCTATAGGTGATACTTCTCCTGCTTGTTAGTGCGGGAACAAAAAATGCTTGAGCTTGGCACTCGGGGGCGATGGGCTGTTAGATGCAATTATTTGCGGGCCCATTATTTCGGGCTTCATTAGGAAAACGGAGTTCCTGATCTCCTCCCAAGATTCCATGACACTTTCAAGAGCAGGATGTTCACCCTGGTTTTCTGAGAAAATTCCAATTTGGATAACTATGTTCCTCCTGTGTAAATATCTCTGCAGATCTCTAAATTCAGTTGAACTTGCTATTTCTCTTCATTTCCTCTCCAAAAGTGTACAGCTTTGCTGTGCACTGTTAAATCCCTGCCAAGTCTCTTTCCAGAAAAGGCTGCATATTAATAGTATATGAAATTCATTTGTTTACAGTACATAGCACAAAATTCTTTGAGGCCTCTCAATGTACAGTGCTTAAATGTAATTTGAAGGCTCATTCCTCAAAGTAAATCACAAATTCCTTTTGACTGCAGTGAGAGGAGGACTGAGCTTTAAATGCATCTCAGTATGAAGCAGAAGTACAAAACAATACTCTTAAATCATACTGCGCTGAGATGCTGAAAATCTGACGATTTGACAACATTTTTTTCCAGTATATAGTTCTTCATTTGTATAGCTTTTTGATCTGCGTAAATTGATATACTTACAACACTTGGAACTGTGTATTAAAGCAACTGAGATGCCAGAATGATATACGAATGGACTCCTGCCAGAGTTTGTTGCTTTTTCATTCAGTCTGTCATAACTTGCTTAAAGCAGCTCGTAGGGACTTTGGAATTTCTTGTATGAGGCCTATTTTACCCTAGGTGCCCTAAACAGTACTTTGTATCAATAAATGAACAAGACTGTCAAGGCTTAGCTATCACAGCAACAGATACTGAATGTTTGCTAGGTCTTTGAATTTATGACTTGGGCCACAAAGGGCAATGACGCTCATTGAAGCACAGCAACCTTATTGTATATTGGATCTATACTGACTTCAGAAGCAACTAATGCCTCTGACTTTTCTGTAAATATTCACTAACATTTAAGCAAACCAGCAGACTGGCCCCATTTTAAATACGAAATGATAGCCATTTCTATCTTTCTCTCTTTTGTATCTGGGCCATTTGTCATCATGGCCCTGCATTTGAACATGCTATTTGGAAGTAGAAACTATCATGTTATTCTGAGCTGTGCGTTCATTCTTCCCTGCTGATGGATGGATTGCTTTTGGAAAACTACTCTCATTGGAGCAGAAATGGCATGTATGCTAAAAGGTGAATGGCATTTCAAGTGAAACAAACAGTGCACTCATGCCAAAGTATGTTTTGAGGTTCTGTTTAATTGCATTCCTTCTGAATTAGTAGGTAGCTCCCCAGAAACAGTTTATAAACTGTATTTTATAATACCCAGGCACTATCTTGTTAAGATGTGGATGTATTTCTGTGTACATCAATACCTGCATAAATTCTCTGTAGGTACTTTGTTTAAATAGGTACACACAATTGAAAAGTCCTTCACTTCCCACCCTTCCCCAAACAGTCATCCCTATAAGGTTCATTACACTGTGCTCTTCCCCCAGAATGAAGAAGCTGCAGCCTTCTGAGGGGTGCTCAGCCTTATAAGCTCTGGAGCCTGAGGATTCAATAGCAGAGCATTCCCAGGTTAAAATCTTTGGCACTGTACTCTTCAGATTCCTGTTCCTGCCACTAGGTAATCTAGGGACCATATTCTCACTAGCTCCTGACTCCAGGATTTCATGCTAATCTAAAAAATTTTGGACAATACTATTTGATCAATTTTTTAAAAACTGCATTGATTTTTTTTTTTTTTGGACACAATATCCCACCAAAAATTCTGGAATTTAATTTTTTTCAGAATATTCACTTCATGGGAAATTTTGAAAAATATTTTGCTCTAGCAAATGTCTAAATTTCCTACAACAGAAATTCCAAGTTTTGCCAGTTCTAATGAGGTGTGAAAGTGCCATACAATGAAATTAATCTGGAGTCTAGCAGATTTTTTTGCTTTGCTATCTGTTAGGAGGAAATGAGCTGGTGCACTTTTTTCACCACCCAGCATTTTCAAATATGAAGCAGTCCATCATTGAAACTAAATTCCTATTTTGAAGGACGATGCTTTGTGCCCATGTTGAAGTGTTTTGATGCTTCATATTGACACCTGGCAGTAGGGGGAGGCATAAGACCAGCAGCTGTTGAGAGACTGGCAAAGAAACTGAAAGAAGTGGCTACGCTATATGAGAGAGACGTGGCTGGAAAACTTGAAGAACTTAAAAAAAAAAAAAATACGTGGATGCAAAGAGAGGCTGCGTAGCCAAAAAACAAAAGCAGCCAAAAAGCTAAATACATGCAGCTGAAGAACTTAAAAAATTCAAGAGGAAGACATGAGAGAGGGCCAGACTAGTACTAACAAAACAGACTCTCCCTTTCCCTTTCCTGATCATCTTTCATCCTGCTACATCCTTCTCCACAAGTCTTGGCTTTCTTGTCTTTCCTCCCCCTGTTGTCAAGAATGCTTCAGAATTGTCAGTTTCGCCTAGTGCGGCAGTGGCAGAGAATAGAGACTGCAGCTAGAAGGAGAAGGGGATTGCGGGAGGGAAACACACCCCAAAAATCAAGCCAGAGAGCTTCATAAGTATGAATAGATAATAACTCTTGCTTCTCAAGAAGGTGCTGCTGCCATATGTAGCTATGAATGAATAATGCAGTTGCCTGGCCATTAGAGAAAGCATTGCCTCTCTGCAGTCATGACTCAATACTAACATTACACATGGCGCTCAACCCTGCGGTCCTCTTGCACATATATCTCTTCACAAAGCCAGTTGGAATTTGTGCTCTGGCTGCAGAATTGGTGTAATAGATTATTCATTCTGCACAAAGCCACAGAGGACATCAATCCATTTTGTCTACCTTTTTAATATTATGGGATGGCAACAGCCATTTCAAATCTGCCTGTGTCAAAAATTAAACCACTGAACGAGGAATTGCTCTGCTGAATGGCAGCTGGTGTGTTCTTGTTTAAACACCCATGTTTCCAATGGAAGAAGCTTGCTGATGAAACCTGTGTTTTTTCTGGATTATGGCAGGTAAAGGGAAATAAGAGCTGCTATTGTCTTATATTTCCAAAGAAACCTTTTGAGATGTAGCTAAACCGATTTTGGCTGGTAAGAGGACTTGTTGGCTGTGGGTGAATGCTACTGCTGCAGGCACCAATGAAGATGCTATTTAAAATGAAAAGGAATTCCCATACTCAAACTCTTTCACTTTTATTGCATAGGGCGTAGAGCCTCCCCCCACCCCAAGATCAGGCCATGTTGCATTAGGCGTTCTACACTTGCATAGTAAGACAGTCCCTGTCATAAAGTTTCTGATGTAAGAAGTATTTCCCCATTTTATTTTATTTTTTGATGTGGGGCTCTGATACACAGAGTTTTCAAGGGCTCTCAGAATGGAGAGAGGTACATAGAGTTCCCCAGGGATCTGTACTGGGACAAGTGTTAAAAAATGTAGTAATAAATGATCTTGAAAAGGGTTAAAAATTATGTTTACAGTTTGCAGGCAATTACGTCCAAAGCAGACCACATACAGTTACAAAGTAATCTCACAAAAATGGGCACGTGGGGGACAAAATGAAAGACGTCATTCAATGTTGAGAAATGCAAAGTAATGCATATTAGTAAACATAATATCAACTATACATACGAAATGAGATCTTCCTTGATTTGCAACAGCTAATTTAGATCTTGGTGGTGCTTACAGAGACTTTTCACAACATCTACTCAATGTTCAGTGGCAGTCAGAAAATCAACAGGACATTAGGAAAAATTATGAAAAGGATGCATAAGATGACAATAAATATAATACCATTTTACAAATCTGTGGTACTCCCATACCTAAAATACTAGGTGCAGTTTTGTTACCCAACCTTTCTCCCTACATCTTGTTAACCTCTTCAGAGAATTCTAATAGACTGGTGAGGCATGGTTTCCCTTTACAAAAGCTGCATTGATTCTTCCCCAGCAAATTATGTTCATCCGTGTCTGATAATTCTGTTTACTATAGCTTCAACTGGTACTAAAGTTAGGTTTACCAACCTGTAATTGCCAGGATGGCCTCTGGAGCCCCTCCCCCCCTTGTTTTTAAATTGTCATGTTAACTATTTTCCAGTCATCTGGGTGCTGATGCTGATTTCAGTCATAAGTAACATACTGCAACTATAGAATTTCATATTTGAGATTTTCCACAACTCTTGAATTAATCCTGGTGACATGGTACTATTTAATTGATCAGTTTGCTTCAGAATCTCCTCGGTGGATACCTTAATCTGGGACAGTTTCTCAGATTTGTCACCTGAAGAGAATGACTCAGGTGTGAGAGCTCTCTCGCATCCTCTGCTGTGAATACCAATGCAGAGAATTCATTTAGCTTCTCCACAATGACATAGTCTTCCATGAGCACTCCTTTAGCACCTCAATTGTCCAGTTGCCACACTAATTATTTAGCAGCCTTCCTGCTTCTGATGTCCTTAATTTTTTACTATTAGTTTCTTTTACTAATTGCACTTTAACTTTTGGCCCGCAAGCTTTGCCACCTCACCATTTATATTTAACTTGCCAGGGTTAATGCTACTTTCTATTTTCCTCAGTAGAATTTGGTTTCCAATTTTTAAAGAAGGCCTTTGAGCCTGTAACTGCTTTGTTTATTGTTTAGGCATAGTGGCTTTTTTTTTTGGTTTTCTTACTTTTTTTTTTTTTTTTAATTGGGGTATGCATTTAATTTGAGCCTTAATTATGGTCTTAAAAAGTTTCCATGCAGCTTGCAGGCATTTCACTTTTACGACTGTTCCTTTTAATTTCCTTTAACTAGCTCCTCTTTTTATGTAGTTCCCCTTTCTGAAGTTAAATGCTACTGTGATCCATTCTTTAGTACTCCCTTTCCCCGCAAGGATGTTAAGTTTAATTTACATTATGGTCGCTATTACTGAGCAGTTGAAGCTATAACCACCTCCTTGCTACACTTAAAACTAAAGCAATAATTGCCTTTCCCATTGTGGATTCCAGGACTACTTACTTCAAGAAAGTGGTGGTGGTGTCCGGAAACTTTCACACACTAGTGGTGTCCGGAAACTTTCTCTCAGTATCCTTTCCTGAGGTGATATGTACTCAGTCAACATGGGAATAATGGAAATCCCCTATTGCTATTGTTTTCTGTTTTTATAGTCTCTCAGGCTATGTCTACACTGGCAAATTAGTTCAAATTAAGGAGGCTTAATTCAAACTAACTAAAGCCATGGCTACACTAGGCTTTAGTTAGTTCGAATTAAGGGCTTCCTTAATTTGAACTAAGAAGTTCAAATAGGGTATTCGAACTAAGGGGTTAATTCGAACTAACTAGTTCAAATTAACCAATGTGGCATGTTAATTTGAACTAATTTCTTAGTTCGAACTAACCGGCCATTGAAATGAATGGGGATCGCTAATTCGAACTAAGCAAGTGCTTGCTTAGTTCTAACTAATGTTCCAGTGTGGTCATGCTAGTTCAAATTAAGCTAATTCGAACTAACTAAAATTAGTTCAAATTTAGTTAGTTCGAACTAACTAATTCGAACTAATTTTAGCAAGTGTAGACATAGCCTCTGATCTTCCAGAGTATTTTCTCATCACCATTCTGGTCAGGTGGTTGGTAGAATATTCCTTCTACTATAGCTGTCTTATTCAAGCATGGAATTTTTATCCATAGAGGTTCTATGGTACAGTTGGACATAAGATTTTTAAAAATATCTGATTATATGCTTTTTCTCACATATAGGGCCACTTCCCAACCAGAATGACCTATTCAGTCATGTATAGATATATTGGATTATATAGTGTCCCATTGATTTGTCCTCAGAGGCATCACAGAAACTTGGAGGAATTATATCAATAACCTCATTTAATATCAGGCACTCAAATTCACCCATCTTATTATTTAGACTTCTAACATTTGCATACAAGCACCTGTAAAATTTGTCACTTTTTAGTGGTCTGCCTTCATGTGATGAAATTAAAGGGGACTCTCTCTTTTTTTTTTTATTTGACTGGTTATCCTCAGTTCCAACCTGTACTTTATCAACTTCTACCCACTCCTTTTTTCTAGGACATAGAGAATCCTTTTCTATGGGATGTCTCTGTCCAAATCATGAGCACTCCTTCACCTATTGGCTTCCCCCAGCCCTTAGTTTAAAAACCTCTTCTATGACTTTTTAATTTTATGTGCTGGCAATCTGGTTTCATTTTGGTTTAGGTGGAGTCCAACCTTCCTGTACAAGTTCCCCTTTCCCAAAATATTCCTCCATTCCTAATAAACCTAAAATCCTCCTCACTACACCATGCTCTCATCCACCCATTAAGACCCTGCAGTTCTGCCTTTCTGGCCCTCTGCGTGGAACTGAAAGCATTTCAGAGTGCTACCATGGAGACCCTAGATTTTGATCTTTTACCTAAAAGTTTAAATTTGACTGCCAGGACCACTCCTACCTTTTTTATGTCATTGGTACCTACTTGTACCATGACCACTGGCTCATCCCCAGCATTGAGCAGGAGTTGTGAAAAATCTGTTCCCTTCTCAGCCAGAAGGTGATTTGTCACGTGGTTCTCCTTGTCACCAAGACCCAGCTCTCTAGATTTCTAGTGATGGCATGCCCCTTTATTACTACCTGTCTCTTCTGGGATAACTGGGATTCCCTCCCCTGGAAAGGTAACCTCAGTGCAAGAGGATACCATGATATCATCTGGAAGGAGTGTGCCAACTGTGGGATCACTTCCCTCTCTCCAGTCTGATGATTTCCTTCCTTGAGACTTTCATTCTCTAATAGACTGGGGGTGGGACCACTCCACTGTTTGTAGAATGTTTCATCTATGTATTGCTCTGTCTCTCTTAACTCCTCCATTTCAGCAACTCTGGTCTCAAGAGCTCATACTCTATGGCTGAGGGCCATGAACTCCTTGCACCAAATGCTCCTGTACGGCACATGCTGAATTCAGTTCAATAAACCTGGATAGCGCCAACTCTGCTGCTGGACTTCTGCCTGCATTCTTTGTACTCACATGTTCTTTTTACGGGAGAGGAGTGTTTATTGGCCTAAGTTTAGAGACTGTTAGGTGGATGTGGCTATCATGCTCTATCTCTGAACTCTCTCTCAAAACTCCTCTTTGCTGCTCCTGGTTACTAGCGTCTGTGGTTGCATAAGAATTGGCTTTTTGAATTCTTGTTTTCTCTAGGTAGCCTGCACCCCTGCTTAACAGTTAAGGGTTTCTAAAGAGATTAGGAATCAGAGGTAGGCTTAGCACACAGCCCCCAATGGACCACGCTATAGACTACAGTCAAGCAGCAAGCATACAACAAACACTATCCCTAAAGTTTATGTACCCAGAGAACTTCCTTGCAATGAACAGGGAATTTTTGCTCATGTGACTGGCTTTAATAGGTAAACTGCCAGGGCAAGGCCATACTGGAGACCCCAATTTTAGAAAATTTCTTTCAGCTACATTCTTTTCTGGTGTTACACAGGTACTTGTTTCTTCATGACCTGCTCAAGCTAGAAAAAAAAAAAACCTGGATGGACTTAGAGAAGGGTGCTGAAAGGCTAAGGATTTGTTGCTGGTTTTGGCATTAGTACAATTCAATCCTGACTTGCAGGCAATGAATCTCCATTATATGTGTTTTTTTAATCAGAGTGGTCACTTCTCAGACTGTCAGATGGAAAGGAGATTTCAAATCATCTTAGCTTGAAAGATATTTTTTAAAAAATCAGTTAACTATATGCAAGCTTAATTGGAAATGGATTAAGGGACATCATCTATAAATGTCTAGCTAATGCCTTATTGAAACATAGCACATGCCTCTAAAAGGCGTTTCTAGGACTCTTAATGATTGGACGTCAGTTGTTATCCTTGATGGTTTCAGAATGTTGAAACATACACGAGTGATGCAAGAACAACTGGCGCAGGTAGATTGCTTCTGGCTCACATATCCCAGTAGAGATTTAAAACTGGAACAAGTTGTTGGTTAGTTTGAGATGCAACAATAGTTCTTGCTGTAATCACCTGATCAGGGCGAGAGCTGAATACAGTGGTCTGATATGGTAGTGGTATACTGATCTGTTTAGTAGGTGCTATAGCAATGGGTGTTGGTGACTTAGCACACAGCAATTTTCCTACTGGGGCAGTATGGAACCATTGTCCCTAGCATGATCCAATTCAGAAGCACTATGCTACTGGCATTACTGTCTTGTGAAGAAAATATAGGTGTTCTGTATCTTGCTTTATGATTGTAAAGGTCACATAAGACCTCTTGCAAAAGAAAGTCTTATGGTAGGATGACCAAATGTCCCAATTGTATAGGGACGTTCCTGATATTTGGAGCTTTTTCCTTATATAGTTCCCTATTATCATCTATCCCATATACTGATTTTTTCACACTTGCTATCCTAGCTTATCACCCTAGCTTATGGTCTTGGAATGTGGGCTAAATCCCAATGCAGGAAAATTATAACTACCAATCTAAGGTTTTTACTGCAGTTTAATTTGGAAATTTTCATTTCTCTTTCTGCACATGTACCGGTGTGGTGGTGCTGATGCGATGTCCAGTGGGTTTCTAGCTGAGAGGATGTTACAACAGTATTTGAACTGATCTGTAAATCCTAATTAACAATGCAATAAAGTACTTTAAGAATATTTTAAAGTTTGTGTATATGTTTAGGTGTGTAAGATATTGGGTCAAAATGTTTGCAACTTCAAGGTGGGTTTTTAAACTGACAGTAAAAGGGGAAAAAATGAAGTTTTAGGGTTTTCCTTTTTCACAATGAATTAAACATGGCCAATTATATCTTTAATGTCTCCTCTTTATACTTGTTGCAAGCAATATCAAGGAATTAAACAAGTCAGAGAAATAGGTGGCTTATTACAAGCTATTAGAAAGGCTACTATGTGGGGTGGGGGGCTTAGAAAAATGTGGGACTTAAATACAGCATGAATTACTGTACAAACCCCAGGCCTTGCAGAGTGAATTGAGAACAAGACTTTAAACTGTACCTGAATTGTCTAGTCTTTTTTTATGGTCTAACAGTGATCTGGAAATAATATTTTAAATCACTTACATGTGTGTAAACTATAACTACAATTTACATGTATGTCACAGTTTTCATTGCAAAGGGTTCCAAAACTCTACACACCAGGCATGCCTCAATGCAATACTACTGAAACATAGCCGTCTCTGAAGGAGACAGTGACCAACTGGCTGAAGGTGGACTTTTGACTTAGGACACTGGGACAGCTGCATGTTGTTAAAAGTACCCTGGGGGTCTTTATCTTCACACAGGTCCTGGGTTTTTAAGATCATATCTGAAAGATCCCCAGAGCTGCACAGTAGTAAAACATAACTACCACAGAAGGATGAAGAACTGAATCTACTCTGCCAATACGTCAATCTTTTGGTTCCAGGAAGTCTGTTCAGACCTATGGTTTAGACCACTAACCAACCTCTTAGGCAGTAACCATATTGATCTTTAACAGACTGCTTAGGGGCCAAATAACTAAATATTGACACTCCAGTCTTTTTTGTTTAGGAAACCTCAGTTCAAGGAAAATGCATTTATTTTGGCAAATAGCTTTATTCCACTGGCTCACCATTCTAAAGGCAACAGGAACAATCAATGGGCAAACACTTGAGCAGAGCTCAAAGCACTGAGAAATGGAATTAGGCTTCACTTTTTCCACCAAATCCACACACAAAAGTTAAGTCTTTTCTGTAGTCCAGGCAATCCAGCAAAGAGATAAGGTCTCCTTTTTTGTTAGGGATCTTGTCCTTGGTTTAAAAGTATTTTGTTTTACTTAGAACACACAAAAAATGAGTGAGTTAGAAATAACAGGGCCAGATCAAGGATGGGAGAGGAAGGATCTGGGGTTGCCCCACTGCCATGCACCCCATACTGGGGGGTTGGTGTCTGGGGCTCCAAGGCCCTGGCCATCCTGGTGCTGCAGAGGGAGAGGCAGGTGGGTCATGGGTAGGGTTACTAGATGTCTGGCAAAAGGAGGGCATGTCCTCCTTTTTACTTTCAAGTTCTCTGTCCAGCAGGCATTTTAAAAATATGTGATTTTGTCCGGCTTTTTACTTATGATTAAAATTTGTTTTTTTATATGACGCTACCATATATGCTCGCATATAACCTGAGAATTTTAGAGTCCAAAATATGCCTGAAAAGCTGGGTTCGGAGGGCAGGCAGAGGAGCCGGGAAGGGGCTGCGGAGGTGGGCAGAGGATAATGAAAGGGGCCACGGGGCCGGGGGAGGGGGTCAGAGGATCTTGAAACATGGTGGGGGGGGGCAGAGGATTGTGGAAGGTGCTGTGGGGGAAGGAGGGGCGAGGATCGTGGAAGGGGACCCGGGGCAGGCAGAGGAGCAGGGAAGGGGCCATGGGAGCAGGCAGATATTAATACTACATTTTCTCCATGTCCTCCTTTTTGTACTTCCTTGTCCTCCTTTCCATGCTTTGGTATCTGGTAACCCTAGTCATGGGCCGGCGCTGCTGCATGTATGCGTGACATTGGCCATGCTGCTGCGATGGGGAGGGGGGCTGCAAGCTGATGCTGCTGGAGGGAGGGGGGAAGAGGCGGGTGAGAGGCCACAATCCATGGCATTCTGGCCCCTCTCGGGGCTGGCTGGTCTGCTCCAGACCAGCCAACTTGGGGGCTGGGCAAGCAGGCTGAAAGTAAGCGGGCTGGCAGGGCTGGATTTTTGGGGGAGGCATGGGGCTCCCCTTTAGGCTGGAGCTAGGGGCTGCAGCCCCTTCCTTAATCTGGCCCTGAGCAATAACTTCCTGCAAACAAATCCTGTTTCTGGAAGGAAACTGGAGCACACAATTTAGGTTGGGGATTATCTGGGATTTTATTTAAACGATACCACAAATGCATATGAACCTGCATGGCCCTTTAAAAAACAACATATAGCTAGACAAGTTCTCTGTCCCATGCACCTTATCTGTCCAGTTCCGAGTCTGATTCTTGGGAACTTCTATTCATACGAGTAGCCTTGTTGAACTACTAGCTACTAAACATTTAAAAGGCAGGGTAAATTCCCTTGAAGTGGTAAATTTGAAGGAAAGGAGGTTTTCTTGGGGCCACAGGAAAATAAAGGCTATTCTGTGTTCAGGGAATGGCAACATGGGAAGGAAAAGAGGCACAGCATGGGAACATCAATGGGAAAGAAATGTGGGGAAAAATTCTGAACATAACTGAGCTCATGGGGACTTCCTACATGAACATCCACTAAGCCAGGCCGCTAGAGGTGAGGCTGAAGCCCTGAAATGTGAGATTTGGTGACTGTCGTCTTAATACGGAGCTGCAAGTGTTAAGAGCATGTTATAAAAACTGAACCCATTTTGCAGAAACCAAAGATGTTGTGCTGAAGCGTTATACCACCCCTCTCATCCCACAATTACTGTGTGAGCAGTTTCATTATTTATGAAATGAGCTATTTTCAGATCCCCAACAGAAAGTGTGTTGCAGGCAGCTGATTGCGTTTCATTATAGGCTGAGAAACAATCCCTGGCAACGTTCACTAAGAAAACAAATCCAAGCACCCTGGGCCCTTTAGCAAAGTTATTGGAAACTTCCTGGGCTGTTTCAAATGTTGGCAAATCCAGGAGATGTGCATGGTTCTGAAGAAAAAACAAAATACCTGTATAAATCTCTTCCACCCCCAAATACCAGGGCATCAATTTTAACTTCTCAGAACTTTAATATTAAAGATGGCTTTGCCCCCACACCTGACAGTTCTTAATGAATAGTATCCACATGCTTTTAAAAAAATTTATAGATCCCTGGTACATCCCACTAAAAATGCTTGGACTCCTACCTCATTTTCTGCTGTCTTTTATCTCTTTGAAGTTTGAACTGTTTAGGTTTTATATCTCTTGCCTAGGACTTTCCTTCTTGGTGCTTCCAAGTCTACATTCTAGACGTATCATCCTTCTTCACATCTACTTCTCTTCAGTCACTCTTGCAATTTACATCTTTTACTAGCTCATCCTGTTTATACCATTGCAATCCTTTCTGCAATTGCTTCTCTGGAATGACTTTTTATTGTTCTTTCCTTAGAACTATAGACATTTGAGATGGAAAAGGCGTATTAGATCACCTTGTCCATTTCCCCCTGCCAATGCTGAATTATTTTAAAATTACTGCTGCACTGGGGCTTCCACTAGTTCCCAGCATAAAACCGTAGAGCGCATCTAGTTTTAAAGTTAATAACCTTAAAATTTCCTTCCTGTATTGCATCACAATGGACCAATCTAAACATCTCTCTCCCTCATCTAGAGTTTACAACTTTCAAAATTAAGATACCATATAACTTTCTAATTCATTCATATGCTATTAGTCACCCTCCCCTCCCCACAATAATCCAATGCATCTGATTAGCTCTTGTCTTATCTCAAGATAAATAACAAACACAAAAAACCCAACGTATATGATGAGCATTCATGGAACAGTTACATTTGCCACTGCACAACCTAGCACTCTTTCTTGTTGCTTAATTTCCTTGTAGTATTAGGTGTATTATGTAACTGATTTCTGAAGCTCTCAGCACTTCACACCAACCCTAAAGAGCACAATCTAACATAGTGAGGTTGTACTGTCTTACAGGGAGCCAAGGCAGGCACAAATCTTCCCCACACCATGTGGTACAAGGAGTGTATGTTCACAGACCACGGGAGGTGTGGCTTGTTCTACAAGCAAATGCATGCACAGAGAGAGGACAGAATACAATACTGGCCCAGCCTCCTCTGAATCCTATCAGGAGCAATTTGCATTTCCAGGAGTTCAGGGAAGGAGCAATCTTTGTGCTTCTCCAGATGTAGTGACTTTGGTCTTTGCACGGGGCAGGCAAGGGGGAGACCTTGTGCGCTTCATCTATTATATACTTGCAATATCCAAGGACAATCTGGTCCTCTGTGGGCTGGCTTCTAGGAGCTTGTACATATAGTTATCAAATCAGAACTTAATGAGAGAAAATAAGGAGAAAAAAAGTGGGGGGATCCTCCCTTTAAAGGATCAGATTAAGATTAATACAAAACCCAAATAAAACAGCCCATCATTGTATTTGATATTGAATGATGCAGCAGCTCTTGAACAGAGAAATTTGTCCATTCACTTTCACTGTCACTGAGTGCAATGGAAAAATACAAAATAAACAGTATAGAGCAGTTTTCTAGAAAACTCACAAGTGCTTCCTCCTTTGTGGGAAGTGTTTCTTTACTTGTGTAGCTGCAATGCTATATTACAGCCCAGACTCCGGCAATTGCTGTAGTTAAGGTCGTATGACCGTTTCCATTCTTATCCTGTTTGTTGAACTTGGAACAGGGAACACAGTTAATAAAAATGTTGTCATTTTCTTCTCTCCCCACTTTCCTGTTAAAACATTATACTTCAATGAAAACATGCACCTTAATTCTGACATTAACCATCTCTACTAATAAGTCTCACTTTCTGAAAATGCTAAGATTATTCTCTGCTAAAAGGTGGACTTTTGGACAAAGTTTAAACAGACTTTTATAGGAGAATCAGAGGAGATGCTGGGAAAAGCCTCCTGCAGACCCTTTAACAGGGCAAGGGGCTGAGGGAAGGGTCCTATGTACTTGGGTCACATTTTCAAAAATGCCTAGCATGTGCAACTGAGGCCAGATTTTTCAGAAGTTACTGTCTATTTAGGTGCCAAAATAAAAGGCCATGTTTTCAAACATGTGCTGTGCACATTTGAAAATCTGATTTGCAGTCACCTAAATAAGCAACTTCTTGAAAATCTTGGCCTCAGAAGGAGTTGAAAATCTGACCCTGGGAGCTATTGGAAATTTGCTGCCCAATTGTGTGTGCCATCAGCATTTCTGGCTATTAAAGATATTAATAGTTGCTACTTTAAATATCTCTAGTTCCCTCACCTTCCTGCCTTACTTTTATCAGCTTCAAATGAATTGAGCAATGTGTGGTCTCAGCAAGATTTGTCTGGTGCCTACCGTATAACAAATGTCATCAGAATTAAAGAAACGCTCTTGGCAAGAACAGACACCTACCACTCACAAGAATTCGAGAACCCCTTGGTTTTCTTTAACAAAATAAACATTGTCAGGAAGAATTTTTCTTAACTGGTTGCAAATCTGACAATTATCTCAGTAGGGTTGGCTCCATGGAGTCCTGTAGAGCATCAGTGATCTGGTCAGGCTAGAAATTGAAGGCCCACGAATAGTTTCTGGAGGAGGGAAAGGAAAGCAGTGTTTGAGATGAGCTCACCACTTCAGGAGTACACTGTTACGCAGACAAGTACATATGCAGTAGAGCCTATGGCTCATTGGGACACAATATACAAGATGTGGCAAGTGGGTTGGACATCACAGTGCTTCAGAATGTAAATGGCTAAAGTATGATTCCAAAGGGGTAGCCGTGTTAGTCTATTGTAGAAAGACAACAGAGTCTTGTGGCACTTTTAAAGACTAACAGATTTATTAATCGCATGAGCTTTCGTGGGAGAAAATCCCACTTCGTCAGACACTTTCTCCCACGAAAGCTCATGCGATTAATAAATCTGTTAGTCTTTAAAAGTGCCACAAGACGCTAAAGTATGGTTATACCAGAATTAAGGGCTAGGTTCCCCCCCCCCCACAAAATGCTCTGCACTCTTGAAGTCAACACTCGCTGCTCTGTTTGAGATTCATTCAACCCTCGTGGCCTTATGTGTGGTGCTTTTGTTCTGCTTTTTCAATTGCTGTCACGGCAGCTCACTGAGGGTTATTTTTGGCTGTTACTTTCTGGCCCCTTCCATTGCCTTTGTTTCATTTTCTGCTGCACTAGAACTGTTGCATCTCCCCATATATCTTGGAGTGTGAGGAAATAGAATCAGTGAATTGTGCAGCCAATAATGAATTCTACTGCAGCCACTTCCAACCTTTGTCTCTTGCTGTTTTCCCCTTCACAAACTTTGACTTTTGGTCTGTATCACTGCCTGCTTTTGCCCTATTTAATTTGCAGGTATGTACAGAAGAAATGAATTACAAGACTGACCCTCGCAGTACCTGATCCTATTTAAAGTGAAGTCAATGGAAGCTTGCGTAGGTCCATGCAGTCTGAGACTTGTTGAGTAACCCCATTAATTCACACCACCTCTTTGTGCTGCTCATGTTTTTCCTCATGGTCCCTGTATATATTTGACTGGGGTAGTCAATTATTTGTGTCAAAGTCCAGGTTTCTTGGGGAAGGTATATTTTCAGAGAAAATAATAAAAATAACTAAGTAAATAAAGATTTCAGGGTCTGCTCAAAAAGAATGTGGCTGTCCAGATTTGGCCTGTGGACTGCCTATTGACTACTCCCTTCATTAAACAAGATCTCCCCAGGAATGGGAACTTGCCTTCACGTATAACAGCAGCTTTGTGCACATGCAGGGTTCTATACACATTTTACATAATACATTCATGCTCTCTGTTGGCATGAAGGAATCTGGTTTAGAATTAGTGTTACTGCTTCTGTAAAATGAAGTGTGTTCCAAATCTGGCTGGGCGTGCCTATGCAGCTCAGAGCCATCTAGCAGAAAGATCAAGAGAAGTAAAGCAGAATTTTGGCTGTCCTTAAAGCAAAGAGCCGTGAATGTGAGCTAACAAATGTTTCTCTCACATGTTTGCTAAGCACACTTTGTTTCCCTAACTTTGATCAGACCAATGTAGCCTCTGATATCAAGGGTTATGTCTACACTTGTAAATTTAGGTCAACTTTAGCTAAGGGTACAATGGGGCAAAGGGGGACAGGGACCCTGGCAGGGCATAGGGGTAGGGTGGGCAGGGCTCTTCCTTGCCCTGTGGGGGGGCATGCCAGGCTCCCCCTGTGCCAGCCCCCCAGCAGGGAGGGCAGTGGGGGAGTCCTGGAGAGCCCTAAATCGACATAGAGTCGACTTAGGGCTACTCCAGGTCTACACTGGCTTAAGTCAACTTTAGAAAGTCGACTTAAGCTTAAAGTCGACTTTAAACCAGGTTTAGTAAAGTTGACTTAATTTTCCTTAAGTCGACTTAAGGAAATGTAGTGTAGACACAGAGTAAATTAAGTCGACTTAAGCAAGCTTAAGTCGACTTAATTTACAAGTGTAGATGCATCCAAGGAGAGGTAGATGGGTAGCACATGAGGTAGCTGGATTAATGAAATGAGTGAGAACAAGGAACTTCTGTTTTCTCATTCTTAGCTTAGCTCCTGCACTGACTCCCTCTCTTGCCTTGGTTAAATTCCTTAACGCCCGCCGCCTTTCACCCATTTGGTGTTGGGTGAGAAACACTATCGCACAGTTGGAGTGGTGACAGCTAAGTGGTTAATATAATCATGTAAAGTGTTACCTGCACTGGAATTCACCAGAGTGCATCCACAGGCTTTCCCATTGCTGAGAAAGACCTCTTCCTTCTCCCACCCTCAAGTCCATGAGCCACAAAATTCTTGTGGCATTGCCAGTCATGGGCAGACACTAAGCAGGTGCCTGCAAGGGTCTTAACACATTTGTATGTTTTCTGTAAAGTGAGTAAGCTAAGATTTTGGGAGAATATCCTGTAGAGTCATCTCACCTACCCTTCCCAGAATCCTCAGGCTGTCCCTGTGTAAAATGGCAGATTGGGGGAGGGAATTTTTTTGTAGGCTGATCAAATGTGAAGGCTGTCTCTGCTCAGGTCACTTGATTCTCAGTAGAAACAAAGGTTAAACTTGAACTTCAAAAAATCACTAGCAATTTTAGGTGCCTCTGGTTTTGGGTGGCCAACCTCGCTTTTAAAAAGTACTGGGCACCCACCTGTCTGAAAGTCGGGTCCCCTTTTGGCTGTGTTAGATTGGACACTCAAAATCATAAATCTGTATTGTGGAGGTGGGGCAGGGAGGTCCTTACAATTGCATATGCTTTATAAATAAACATTTGGAAAAGGAGGCCCAGTTCTGACCCAGAAACTTTTAAGTATCTTCTAACAGAGCAAGCCTTGGTTTTCCATAAGGATGATAATATGGAACATGTGTATGAAGGCAGTACAGCTGCTGGAAATGAGTACCTAGAAATGAAAGCTTCCAGCTTCGAAGAGGAAGAAAAACTTAAATCTTAATTTGCTCAAATTCAGGGAACTGAATAACATCCACCTGGGAATATTGAAAGAACTGGCATATGACTGCTAGTCAGTAGCAAGAATTTTTAATCTATCCATTGGGTGGGTAGTACCATATGACTGGAGAATAGCTAACAACATGCCTTCATATCTTCAATGCGTCTGATGAAGTGGGATTTTCTCCCACAAAACCTCATGTGATAAATAAGTTTGTTAGTCTTAATGGGTACATCCACGCTGGAGCCTTAGGTCAACTAAAGTCGACCTACAGGCCACTGCGTCCACATTGGGCACTTATTAAGTCAACTTAAGCACTTCCTTAAGTTGACTTAACACCCCCTCTGAAGGTCGATTTAATGCTTAAGTTGACCTTATTAAGTTGACTTAAGTCAGTGTGGATGGGGAGTATCCTTAAGTCAACCTAACTGGCCTCCAGGCCCCGATGCAATGTGGGACAGCTACCCACAATGCACCACTCCTCTGTTGACCTAACACCTGCCAGTATGGATGCTGACAGTCAACTGGAGTGTTCAGTGTGGATTCTCTAAGTCGACTTAACAAGGTTGACTTTAAGTCAACTTAAAGTCGACCTTGTTAAGATGACTTAACAGAGCCTCCAGTGTAGATGTACCCTAAAAGTGCTACAGGACTCCTTGTTGGTTTAACATCATACCTATATTTAAGAAGGGGAGGGAGAATAATCTGGGCAATTACAGGTTTGTTAGTCTGACCTCAGTGATATGCAAGACACACAGTATGAAGAAAAGAACAATGAAATGTGTACAGATAAATGGTAAAGGGGTTGGGTCTATCATTCCAGACTAACCTGATGACTTTCTTCAAGAAAGTAACTGATCCTTTTTAGATAAAGGAACTGAGAAGATCTAATGCACTTGATCTTCATTAAAGCATTTGACATCATACTACATGGAAAATTATTAGTTATATTTAAGGAAGATGGGGATCAATACAGAGTAGAAGCGTGCAAATTGAGTTTTGTATATGATACAAAGCATGGAGGCATTGTCAATACAGAGGAGAACCAGAATATTATACTGAAAGAATTTGAAGTCTGGAGTGACAGAAATGGGATGAAATTCAATAGTACAAAGTGCAAGGTCATGAACATAGGGTCTAATAATTTCTGCTACGAACTGGAGGCTCAGCTGGTAGAGACCTAGGTGTATGGGTCAATCATGGGAATAAATGTGATACAGCTGTGGAAAAAGGCAAACCCAATTCTAGGATATATTGGGCAACTCACTTTCAGTAGAGGGAGAGAAGTATGAATGCCATTCTACAATCCACTCAAGACCTTATCTGGAGAACTGTATACAATTCTGGAATAATGTGTTCAATATCCATGTTCAAGATAGATGAATTTGAACTGGAGGGACTATCTTTTTGAGAGGCAACTGGAACTGCTTGGCTTGTTAAATCTAGCAAAAATGGCTGGGGGAGATAGGACTGCTGTCTATAAATATGATGGGTGGGGATAAATCCAAGGGAGGGCGAAGAGCTATTTAAGCTAAAGGATAATGCTGGTACAAGAACAGATGGATATAAACTGGCCAGGAATTAATTCAGGCCGGAGAGCCAAAGGTTTCTAACCATTGGAGGGTTGCAATAAGATATGTAGGGGGCACACCACTTAATTCATTCTGAGAGAGAAATGAATACATTTGTGTACGTATGACAGGGTTGCTTGTGATGATAGGGGTGAGGGTTTAGCAGCCAATAGGGGCTCACTTTTGATTTATGTTGTATGTTCCTGAGGCGCATGCTTCAAGGTTTCTGCCAGCTTCTGGTAAGCATCAAGATTTCACCCCCCCCCCAAGTGTATTTTGGGAGTTTATTTTATTTCCTTACTCTGAAGCATCAGAGATGACCGTGGATGGGGAGGACCAGGCTCTGAGGTGGCACTCAGCATTTTTTCTTTCAGGTGCTTTGCTGGGTAGTTCTAACTCACAAGCTCAAGGTCTAATTGATTGCCATATATGGGGTCAGGAAAGAATTTTTCCCCAAGCCAGATTGACAGTGACCTTAGGAGAGGGGTTGCCTTTTGCTACAGGGTGGGGTGGGGGGAGAGGAAGGGTCCCTTGCCAGGATTGCCTGAGTATACTTCACTTAACTTACCTGCAATTACCTGGGCCTTGAGCACTGGTGAACCTCAGCCCTTGTATTCTCTGCATGTGGTACATTATGGTCCAGTCTTCCATAAACTATAATACATGGTTTGATCTCAGTTGTTACATATAGTGTGTTTGGTGGCACGCAATCTACAGGAAGACAGGTTGGATGATCTGGTGGTTCCTTCTGGCCTTAAACTCTGACTTTAACATGAGTCAGGTTGATCCTGACTAGTTTACATCAGTTGAGGATCTAGTCCATATATCTGCATTGAAAGTGTCCCCAGCTGCAAAATGCAGGGCTTTTGACTCTCTGGATAATTACTTTTCAAGACATGAATGGCTTATTTTATTTTTGGCATGTTGCCCTGTGAAATGTTCCCAGTACCTACCTACTGAATTCCCATGCTTTTGTTTCCAAGTTTACTTCCCCACTTAAAGTAAATGGGTTTTTTTTTTAATTTACAAGTAAGCAAGGTTTGGCTCATCCCAGATGGTGCTATCTCTGCCAATGAAGCTGCAACATTTTTTCATAGAAAAGTATTTAACTAGTCTGAGGATGCATTTGAACTTTCGTAACCTATTATTATAGGACGTGGGTTGTTTTTTTAAAATAACTAACTCCCTTTGTTCATTCCTCTTTCATTGGCAAGCTTTGGTACTGAGCATCTGGATGTGTTTTGTATATACTAAACTAAGGGAGCTCTTGAGGTCAAGATTCACTGATGATCAGCACAAGATAATATTTTTTAAGGTTAACCACTGAGTTTAAGGATGTGAACAAAAATGGCCTAGTAATGGGTATCAGCAAGAATTCTTGCTGCCATGTCAGATGTTGGCTCAGAAGTGAGGGATGTGTAGATGCCCAGTGTGTTGTGACTAACAGAGGCAAGCTCATATCAAACAAAGCATTTGTCAGCATTCTCTGATTGCTTAATGTACTTACCACTCAGGGGAAACTTTGTATAATTATGTAGGCTTTACCTCATGTAAGAGATGAATAAACAGACCGGAGATATCCTGGTAGGAAGACAGGGCTCCGAATGAAGGGGTGGACTTCACATGAATTCATGTGTAGAAGCCCTGGCTCTTGCACCATAACCTCTGGCTCGAACTGATGCCTTAATTTATGTAATACTTTGGTGTTGATAGTTCAGTCGTAATTATTAGAAGTCTCAGGGGACCCAAAAACTTTTCGTTTTCGACCAAAAAAATTGAAAATGAAATTGCATGTTTTCCATTTTAAGCACTTTGTCTCCTCTTCCCTGCACTGTTTTACTTGCCTCTCTTTCTCTTCCTTCTCCACCACTGGGAAAGCATAAAAGACATTTTTAAAAGCAAGTTATTTTTCTCTCACTTTGAAATCTTTCTCCCCCACCTCACTAATCCAAGGAGAAGTGAAAAGTGAATGCAATCAACTTTCTCATTTTTAAAAATATTTTTCATTTCCTAGTGAAAAAGGGGGAAGTAGACCAACCCCCCCCAAATAAACAGCCCACCAAAAAAAACCTTTTTAAAGGGGTGAGAACATTTTTCACTTGTTTTACCCTTTTCTCCCTTTTTGGGGTGGGGGAAGATTTAGGGTTTTTTTGTGTTTTTCTTTTTTTAATGGGGGGCAGGGGGACCTGCAAAAATCCAAACAGGAACCCCCCCCCTGAAAACATGACTTTGTTTTAAAAAAAATGGGGAGGAAACCTTTGTGAACTTCAAGCATTTTGTGAAAATAATTTAGGCCCAATTTTCTGTCTCACTACATTGCTGAGATCTGCTGAAGCTGCATTTTGTTACAGTTATGGCCTGTAATTCCAATAAGTTCATGCTATATAGCCATAATAATCCTTTCTGGTCTTAAATTCTGTGAGTGAAATCCTGGTTCCCTTGAAGTTAGTGACTTTCACCATTTACTTTAATGGGATCAGGACTTCTCCATATGAATCTTAGATGCCATAAAAACCTAAAAGTTTCTTTCATACAAACTGTATTGTGAAACACTTGACAAAGTTAAAGATGTTCCTTGCTGAATTGGTTTTTCTCTCTTCTATTAAATATCTCTCTTCCAGTGAGATACATTTTTGTAATGAGGTGCTACGAGATAGAGGTTCTGAGTAGGGTTTTTAAAAACAACTCAAGAGAATTAGGTGCCTAATACTGCTTAGTCAAACTGCTTTCACAATTAGAGGACAAGAAGTGGGTATAATTTGTTCTTCTGCACTTGCCATCTTGGAAAGTTGATCAGGAAAGTACAACCCCCAAAGAACTCACTGAAATATATGTGATATGTTACTTAATGAAGATAATGATTTAAAGGAATTATTTTAACTATGTATTTGATTTGTCTTATGATCAATACAAGGGGCTGGGCATTAGGAACTCTGGGTTGCCATATTGGGATAAAGCAGAGGACTGGACGTTGAGAGATCTTGGTTTTGTATTTCTGGGTGGTTCTTGCTTGGGAAAATCATTTAGGGTCAAATTCTGCTTCCTCTTCTGATGTTATATATTATCTTACTTCAGAAGTTGCCCCATTGATGCTAATGGGATGATATATGGAATAAGGTAGAACTTGGCATGAATAAATGAAGAATCTGGCCCACTGTTCTTCTAGTGCCTCAAGGAACTTTATAAATATTAATTTTTCACAATACTGTTGTGAAGTATACTAGTACAGGGTATGCTAAATAATTCGACATTCATTTTGCAGATGAAAGTAACTGAGGCACATATAGGTGAATACTTACATTTTCAAGGTGTCCACTAATTGTGGGCTAATGGTTGGCAGCCCAACTTTAATTAGAAAGTTCCGATTTCCACAAATCCTGAGTAAATTTCAGGACACAAAGATAGGGCTTTTATAACGAACTGTCCCTATAAAATGAAATGGATGGGGTACTTAAATGATGTGAGACTTGTTTACTGTTAAGGTGGAAATTGTATCTTGGAAGCTAAAGGTTTCCTCTTATAGATTCAGGGTGAAATCCTGGCTCCTCTGTAAAGGATAAAAATCCAGTTGAGTTCAACCAGATCAGGACTTTACCTTAACTTCTGTAAGCAGACAACAGAGTCTTGTGGCACTTTTAAAGACTAACAGATTTATTAATCGCATGAGCTTTCGTGGGAGAAAATCCACTCTCTATTAAACTGTTAATATGCAGCTAATGGCCTAACACCAAATCCTCACTTAATGTTAATTCAAGTAAATGTTTTTCTAATGGTAACATATTTGGTATTCCTTCAGGGCTTATTGTGCCACTGATGATGGGAGGGTTTCTGGTGAAGTCAGGACACTAAGGTGACACCAGTTCAAGACACTAAAATGGACTTAATCTTGTTCTGTTGGATTTCACATACATCACTCGGGTGTCCACTTGTGACACAAATTGAGCTGATATACAGTACAGTTGACAAAATATAGCTTAGTAGTTGGAGGTTGGGACTTGGGAATTCTGGGATCTGTTTCCAGCTCATCATTTAATCAGTCTGTAGCTTTAGACCAGTCAGTTAACCCTTCTTTTATTTTCTACATTTGATGTGGGGATAATGCCTACCTCTGATGTAAATAATAATAAATATCTGTAAAAGACTTTGAGTTCACTGGTTAAAAGACACTCTATGAATGTGAAGTACTAATTAGAATAATATACGCCTATGCTTATCCTTCGCACACCATTTCCTTGTTTCAGAAAAATAAATGGGAAGGAAAAAAGGATTGTGGAGTTGGAAGCAATAAAACCACAAAATGTACAATAAACCCACATGGAAAAGGAATATAGTTGATTTCCTGGATCTGAGTTATGTTTCAGAAAATGTAGTATTGTATTTTAAATGGATTTGACAACATATAAAACATTAAAAATATGATGACATTGGCCAATATCTATGATGTATATTTCCACACATAAAATATATTGTCATGTGATTGATATTAAATAGCACAGAAATTGGCCATGTCATAGTATGTTAGAGCTTTTTAAAAATATGTTGTCAGAGCTATTTTAAATACGTAGGCTCAGCATTTTATAAAATGTCTAACACTTGGACATAAGGAGTATATATTCTGGTACCAATGGGACCAGTGTTTTAAATGTAAGGTGTAGCTAATACATACTGGCTAAAGTAAGAGCTTTTGCTTCTAAATCTACAACAGATCTGCCTCCTTGTCCTGTATGTAGGTTTACATCAATGGCACTCCACATTCAACAAGTGAAGAGTTGTTCATGACGTCTCAATGCAGGCAAAACTCCCAATGAAGTTTTACAGAACTGGATCCTTTTATGAGTTCTCTGCAATTCTGTGAATTGACAGAGACCCTCTGTAGAATAAAAGTATGAAAAACTATACGTTGTATGTCCATCTGTCACCTTTTAGGTTAGGACTTCAAAACCCATACCTCGTTGAGTCTCAGTTCACTAATGTTTGTAAATATTGTCATACCTCTTTTTATAGATGTGGAAGCTGGGACATTGAAAGGTTAAGGTACTTGATCAAAGTCACAAGGAATTTGTCACAAAGCTGAAAATGGAATCTGTACTCCATGTTCTGTGACTTAGCAATGAGACCACAGCAATCTTATTGGAAAGTAAGACTATCAAAACAACCCGCTTATTAGAGGAACTGAGAACTGTAGTACTAAAGCCATACTTTTCAGTACCTCTGACTACAGCACATACACAGGTTTTCACTCGCTTTTTCCTTATTTTAACTAATTTTTTTCCTGGGCTCATGCCAGATTGTTTCCAGAGACTTTGCATGACCTTCAGGCACCACCATTTCCAGTGGGGTAGCTGTGTTAAACTATTTCAGCAAAACAAACAAGTTCTGTGGCACTTCTTAAAGAATAATACATTTTATTTATCACATGAGCTTTCGTGGACACAATCCCACTTTTTCAGATGAATGAAGTGGAAAATAGTGTGTTGAATTTGTTTGCTTTTGTCAGGCTGGTTTGTTGAGAAGCCATTATACTAAGAACAGCAGGGTTGGATTAATGCAGGAGCTATAGGGGCTGAAGCCCCAGGCCCCAGCTTAAAGGGGAGCCCCAGGCTCCAGTCCCTAAGACCCCTGTGTTAATTCAGTCCCCACTACCTGCCCACCACAGCACCAATAGGGCTTGCTGGGGGGAAGGTGGGCTGGGTGGACCCCTGCCCTGCTGGCGCTGGGGGCGGGGGTCAGAGGAGGCTAGTCCACCCCTAGGGGCAAGGTGGGCTGGCAAATGTTCACTCTGCTCTGGGGGCAGACAAGCTACACTGGGGCCAGAGAGGGAGCACCTTCTCACCCCAGGCCTCCCCCACCAGTGAAAGCTCACTTACAGGCTGCTATGGTGGGTGGCTGAGGCTCCAGATGGGGGACAGGTCAATGGAGGCACCCCCACAGTGGAGGGCACCCCAGAAACCTGAGGCTGCTTAATCCAGTCCTGAAGAACACATCAGGCTGATACCTAGCACTTTTAATCTGTAGATCTCAAAGTCTTTTACAAAGTACTTCAGTCTCATGTTTTTACTGATGAGGAAACTGAAGCTGAGGAAGAGAAGTGATTTGCTGAAGGACAATGACAGAGCTTTGAGTTGATCTAAGATTCCAGTCCAGTGCCCTATCCATTAAGCTATGCTGTCTCTGTTTTCATTACACATTGTTTCAAAATTGCCAGCATTCCCCGACTTGTCTCATCTTGATACCTACATGTAGGTTCCTCGGTCACCTGCACCCACTGAAGACCATGATAAGGCTTTATTGTCTTCTATCGAGGCTAGTGAGTCAAATGCAGTTATATATGTCTTAAGTGTCATGTAAGAAATAAACTTTGACCAGTTCCTAGCAAGACAAAGTAAGCAGTGCTTGACTGATCATGTAGTCTCCTGAAAATTGAGGGGCTCCACTTATGGGCAGCCAATTGTGGCACTAGGTTGATGAAGGCCCTGGGCTTGGTTGGTTGAATTTCTTTTTTAACATCATTCATGGACAGAAATGGTTGTGGTTTGGCTACTATTTGCTGGGATGCTGTAAAACACATCTAGGGTGTTAGAACCCAAAAGGTGGAGGTCGGGGGAGGCAGATGGGTCACTTTCAGTGATGATCTAAATAGCCTCACCAAACCCTTTCCAAAATATAGTTATGGATATCTAAATAACCCATTGCAACCCAGGGCAGGCTGGCCAGAGGCCCTGAATCCTCCCATTGCTTGAACCATAATAAAGCATTATCAACACTAATGCCCTGTGACACTGCTCTAATTGGCATGCTTAAACATAGCTTCTCTTTTTGGCTCCTAAATCTGTGCCTGATTGAAACAGCAGCAGTGCTTTGGAAATAAAGGTCAGCATGGAGACTATTTTAAAAACAGCTACATTCTGTAAAGAGGGCTCCTTTCCCCCTTAATTAGATCTGGCATTTTTTTTCCTTTGGCTGGCTGATGGGATGGTTTCAGCACTTCCAGGAACATGGGGCTTCTAGCACTTCTCCAACTGCTTTCGTTTGGATTTCCACTATTTGTTTGATTTATTTGCAATATTTTAAAGTGTAGCATAAAGACATGGATTTCTCCAGAGCAAATGATTGCTTTATCATATGTTCATGTACAGGCTTTTTTTAGCCAGTATGTGGCCCTGTTTTCTTTTTTGGTGCTTTGTCATCCATCTTCCCCATGATTTCCTCTTAGATTTTTACATGTTTGACTGGGAAAGACTAATTGCTGTCAAAAATCCTTATCTTAAGTTCGAGGTAGATGCAGAAAAACAAAAGGGACCAGGCATATTGCTTGGCCATCTGTAGAGAAAAGGGAAACTACCTGAACTGTGTAGTTTGCTGACAAATAAGGAAAGCACTTTAAAGAGCCCCATATAAATGCAACGATCAGTAATGGCCCATATTTCCCTTTAGGAGAGTGAAGAACTTTTCCAAGGGGGGGGGGGGTAGACATTCAAAACAGCAGCATAGACTTATTTCTGAGAGAGATGCATCCAAAATGATGGCAATGAGTTGTAAAATGGGAATTTCACATCTCCTGATGTATAGGAAACCCTGAAAGTGGCCAATCAGGCTGCCATGCTGCTAAAGCAATGGAACTCTAAGTGAAACTAAATTGTAAACAAAGCATGGTTAGATTCAAAGCAGGTACAGAATCGTATGGATATGCTATACCTCAAACACAGAACGTTAAAAAATAAGAGGAATGCGCAGCTCAACAGAAGAAGAAATACACAGCAGCTCTTTTGTAGAGGGAGGGCTAGAACTGGCCAACACTTTTTTGGTAAACAGCAATTTTATCAAAAATGCATTTTTTTCAGGGCACTGAAACTATTTTTGAATTTGGATCCAATTAAGCAAACAGCTTTGGTCAAAACAAACAAAAAAACCCCCAAAACAAAACAAAAAAACCCTGATACATTTTTGTAAATGACAAAACATTATGACACTTTGGAATCTGACATAGGGTTTTGGTATGAAATTTAGCTTTGTTTCCTTTTTAAAAAAGGGGAGGTAAGACATCCTGAAATGAAAAACAAATTTTGTTTCAGGTTGAACAAAAAGTTTAATTCAACGCTCTAAATGCACTGTGTTTTCAAATTCCAAAGGGGTAGCCGTGTTAGTCTATTGTAGAAAGACAACAGAGTCCTGTGGCACTTTTAAAGACTAACGGATTTATTTATCGCATAAAATCATTTTGGCGTCGAAACCAAAGAAGAAATCTTTCAGATGTTCTGCTTTTACTACCCAAATCCATTATTCCCTCAGTTATAACAAGGGCCCAAAGACTTTGAGTGAAAGGCAAGTATGAGTTGTATAGCTCAGGTGGAAGGACAACACTCATCATGCCTTGAAATTTACAGAGCAGAGGTAAATTTGAGCCCCATGCTTGGCTCTTAAACTTAGCTGTACCCTATGAGAGAACCAAATGTGTCTTTATTGCACAGTGTAATTATAGTATCTTTTATCTACTATGAAGTGTTGGCATCAAACAATCGAGAGGGTGAGGTGTTGGACTGGTGGAAAGGTGAAACACACAAATGACAAACATTGCTACAACTTGAGAGCTGTAACAGAGAGCAAGGACTTGACATGCAAAATGACACAGGATTTATTGATAATACCATGTCATATGACAGGCTTCCTGATTCTATGATTAGACTAAACTCAAGTGAGAATCTACCAATGTGATATGTCATCAGTGGCCAATGAATAGCATGACTGGCACAACTGAACTGTTACTGTGCGAAAGAATAAATGGAGACAAATCAGACATCAAGAATGGTAACATTCAGAAACCAGAGGGATAGGCACGTTAGTCTGGTTCAGCAAAACAAACAAGGAGGCCTGTGGCACTTTTAAAGACTAACAAATTTATTTATCGTATGAACTTTTGTGGGTAACATCCCACTTCATCAGATGCATGAAATGGAAACTACAGTATGAAAGGGAATATATAAATGCGGAGAAGTCACAAGATCAGTTCAGACATTTTCAAGAAACCAAGCAAGTTGTTCTGATTCAAACAGTGTGGAACAAACAGATCAGAAGGTGGGAAGGTTAAAAGAGGGGAAAATCACCTTTTGTAATGAGAGAGCCACCCAGATCCCTATTTAGATCTAGTGGATTGTGTCAAATTTGTGTATGAATTCTAACTCTTCAGTTTCTCGTTTGGAGCCTTGATTTGAAGGACTTCTGTTGAACCACTGTAAATGTTGTGTCTTTGACAGAATGTTCAGGGAGGTTGAAATGTTCCCCTATTGGTTTTTGAATGTGACTATTCTTGATATCTGATTTGTGTACATTTATTCTTTTGTGCAGATACAGTCCAGTTTGGCCAATGTAAAAGGCAGTGGGGCATTGCTGCCATATGATGGCATATATCACACTGATGGATGAGCAGGTAAATGAGCCTGAGGAGTAGCAGGGTTGGTTATGTCTTATGATATGTCATTTGAGTTGATATGGGAGCAGAGCTGGCAACGGGGTTTGTTTTAGGGATAGGTGCCTGCCTTAGGGTTTCTGTTGTATGGTTGTATGTTATATTATATTGTATGGTTTCTGTTGTATGGTTTGTATGTTGTTTTTCTGATGACCCTTTGAGAGTCACTCAGGTGTCTCCAGATTTTTCCTTGATTAAGTTAGCAATTTGTCTCCTCCTTTTCTCATTTAGACAAATGGAACACTCATCTGCAGCTAAGATTTCTGTCCAACCAATTGCTCTGGCTGTCCAATCAGTCTGTAAATAACAGAAGTGTCATGAGATTCATAAGCTAGGACAGCTCTAACTGCCTCCACTTTGGTTGCTTGGCGGTGAACAGGTCCAGGGAGCAACACTCCATCATTGATGAAGATGGTTCTATACCCTATTTGGGGATGACCTATATGGTAGAAACTCAAGCCATCTGTAACCCAAATTACAAACTCATTTTGTATCTTTGAGCCTCTTGCCTCCTGCGAATGGCCATTCAAGGTACTTCACAAGTAGGAGGGGGCAGGTATGCATATCTCCTATTATAATTAGCCCACATGGGGGTGGCAAAATGGCTGGCTCTTTTTTAAACTTTTCTCCTCTGTTTATTAGGGTGAAGGTCCACTGAGCAGTGGTAGGTTAATGACCTAGCCAGCCCATAGTTTTCCTGCTATGATGTACTTGAGTGAGGAATGTACAGCCTGAACACTTCATTGCATCTGACGAAGTGGGTTGGAGCCCATGAAAGCTTATGCCTGAAGAAATTTGTTAGTCTTTAAGATGCCACAGGACTCTCATTTTTCACCTGCCTCGTGATTTCCCTGTTCATTTCTGAAGCGGGGATGTGTATCAAAATGTCATCCACATTTGAAATTACATGTGAGTGGTGTTCAGGGTGCAACTAGATCAACATTTTAGTGATATGGACATAACAGATACTAGGGGAAAAATGGAAACCTTGAGTTCAGCAGAAGGCGTATTGTTGTCCCCCACATTTAAGAGCAAACTTATACCAGCATGAAGGATGGAGAGGTATAGCCATGAAAGCATTTGCTCAGTGGTTCCTAACCTGTGGCCTGAGGGCCAAAAGTGGCCCATGGGGCTTTCAAAGTGGCCCATGATTCCCCTCCTGCTGGCTGCAGAAGGGAGCTGCTGCCTAAGAACCCAGACAGTGTGTGTTTCCACAAGGCTAAAAGACTGGTGTAGGCTCCTTGTTGAAGCCAAGGGGATAGGAGTGTTGGGACAGGGGCCCAATCCCAGGGTGGGGCAGGCATGTAGTCTCTGGGCCCCCAGGTGAGGAAGACATGCTAACTTTGGCTGGGGAAGGGAGAAGGGAGATGCAGGTCCACACAATTCCACTGCGCCTCAGCTCAAGTCCCTGCTCAAGGTTGGGCAGGGTTGGCTGTGGGGTCAGCAGGGTCCTCACCACAACACGCTGACTCCATTTCCTGTCTCATGGTCACTGACCCATCATCCATTTCGCCTTGGCCACTTCCTCCCACCCCCTGTCGCCATTGGTATCTGGTCCATTCAGTCGTCTTCACCCTCCTCAGGGTAATCCCTAAGGGGGAGATTGCAGAACCCATCAATGTCATCAGGGGGTGGCAGGTCTGGCAGTCTGTTGGGGCTGTCTGCATATGGAAGCTCCTCCAGATCTGGGCTGGCCAGGATCCTCTCTCCATTGTCCGTGGCTGGCAGGGCTCCCAGGTTGCAGGGTCCCGGTAGACTTAACAAGTCCTGCAGGTGGAGCAGGGCAGGTGGTGTCTCTGGACCCCAAGCACTGGCGGGAAGGGAGAGATGCCCTTCTGTTTGGGATCTCCGACTAGACTGTGTCACTGGGCCCTCCTTTTATACTTCTTATCCCAGCCCGTCACTTCTGGCCTGACAGACAGGCCAGCTCTGGCTCCACCCTGCTGAGGCTGGCTGGCCCTTCCAGCTCGCCCTCAGGGGGGGGGCCATGTCCCTTCACTACAGGGAGATCAGCACTTGCCTCGTCCAGGCTGTAGCAGGGAGCATGGCAAAGCGCTTTGCCTAGGGCCATAGATGCTAGGTCCCCACTGGAGCCAGAGGGAGGGGGAGTGCTGGTCTCGCATCCCCCGGGCTGCAGAGCAGAGCCATTGCCTGGGGACCTAGGTGATGCGTATAGGGCTACAGGACACATGCAAGTTCCTTGCTGGCAGCCTTCTCTCTGAAGTCCTTCCATCTCGTTGTAGTGGGGTGGGAGTGGAGCTCTACTGGCAGAGGCTGGTGACCCTTTAGGGTTGTAAAAATATCTGTGGCCCTTGAGCCAAAAAACTTGTGAACCACTGCATTAGCCAAATCAATCACAGAGAACCATTTTGCTTAGTGGCTACTGTCACTAAGGCCTCTTGGAATTAGCTACTAGAAAGGCTGGTGCAGGGGTGACCGCCTTTAATGCATGGAAGTCTATTGCATTCTGTAAGTGATCCCATCTGCCTTAAGGACTGGCCATGCTGGTGAAATAAAAATACTTTGCATAGGCATGAGCACCCCTTGTTCCCCGAGACAGTTTATAGCAGTGATCGTCATGATTTTTCAAGCAGGGGCCACTTTGGCAAAAAACTTTCAGTGTAAAAGCAATATCAGCTACTAAATTAACACATTGCTTGCTACTTCTTAAAGATGTAATGTTATGGAGCAACTCCTGCAATTAAAACAAAGTATGCTTGCATGATAAAATGATATCCCTTTTATAAAAGGAAAACATATGGAATTAAAAAGCCACCTATACTAGTAAATTCTTTAAGAGCAGAATAATGTAAGACTTACTTTAAAAACTGGATGAGGGAAAGTGTGCCTATTGCTCCTTGACTTTGTTCATGTGGTATTTGTAATCTGTCATAGCAATCTTGCTAAGGTAGTCCAAATGTTCATTGGTCAATTAGTTCCTGTTTTCTTTTCACAATATTTATTGTCGAGAATGCAGATTCTCAGCTATATGTAGTGACAAAAAATGACAGCATTTTTGCACATACTGTTTTCAGAGATGGATATTGTGTATCAGGAACCATATTCCAGAAATGATAAACCCCTGTCTTAGGTTCAGACTTCATAATGTCATTTGTCCATAGGCAGTCTTAGCAGGTGGGCAGCGCAGGAGCTGCCCATAGCCCCGCAGGGGGAGGGGCCCCGTGCCACTCTGGCAGGAAGCCAGGATGGGCTGGCGGGGGCCATGGTGGGGAGCCGGGATGGGCTCGTGGAGGGACTTCAATTCTTCCAACACTTGTTCGAATGAATTGTAATTGAAATGTTTCAAAAAATCAGGATTTTCTGAGGTAACTGCTCTGAGTTTTGGAAAGTGAACAAATTGTATGTCAGGAATGAATAATGTTGTTGTAATCCTGTTTTGAAAAGTGATTATGACATGCAACATGTTTTTGGGAAGTTTCCCTTGCAACTGGAGATTTAGCACATTCAAGTGGCAAGTGATGTCAGTCAAAAATGCCAGCTTAATTATCCACCCTAGATTTTCGAAGTCTTTCTCTTTCCCCTTGCTTTCAAAGAACACATAAATCTAAGGAAGGAGACCCAAAAATCTTCCAAGGACCCTGCCAGGAGAACCATTTCATTTCATTGTGCATCACTAGGTCACCATACTCTTATTCTTCCAGTAATGCTCAGAACTGCCAGTGATTCAGCACTCTTGAAATGATAAAATTGACCACCAACTGAATGATACTTTACATTTCACTCTTTTTTTTAGTTTATCCATAATTGTGTTTTGGTGTATAATGCAATGAAACACTGTGAATTTGGGTATTTCTTTCTGTTTCCTCATGAGGCCAATTAATCCATTCTCCTTCCCTTGCATATTTGGTGTACACACAGATGTTAATTTGGATAATGCTATTTTCAGGAAAAAAATAGAGTTGGGCAGTTAAAATATTTTGCCCTGTTTTGATCTTTCAAAGGTATTAAACACAGCAGTTCTTCCTGAAATAATTCTTTTGGAAAACAAACCTAGACACACAAATTGAGACATCACATACATCCATATTTTCATCCACCCCTATGCTAAAACACAGTCCTTCCAAAATATCTGTAGTTACCTGCTGGCTTTTTTCCAGTTTCCTCCACCCTTCTCATTGTGGTTGTCTGACAGTTGCTACCTTTTTATTTGCTTTAGGACTGCATTTTTGTTGTTGAAATCAACATGTAGGATTTCTGCAGAAGCTAGAAAACATTCTTAAATGATCTGTGTCAGTAAATAGCTTTTTATGTCTTGTTAAAATCCATGTGATTTCGAAAGATGCCTCTGTCAAACTCTATGCAGTGGAGTTCAATCTCTGCCTTTTGCTGGCTTTTCAGTAAAGCAGCAAGCTGTCCAATTTTACTTGAGTTACTTCCACGTGGGTTAAATTCCTGAAATTTGCATGTGCTGTTGTGTAATGGCATTCTAAATTGCTGCGCTTAAAAGCCGAACACGTCTACTGACAAATTAAACAGACTTCATAGGTGTTTCATTAAGCACAATGAAACTCATCAGCCCACTTTTTTTCCTTGAAACATTTGGTTTTCCTCTCCCAAAGCATGTACCTTTCTTTTGGCTTGTGGCTGCTACTTTCTCCAGCCGCTTCATTCTCTGAAATAATTGTAGATCAGCTTTTGTTCGTTTTTATTAATATCCACAGTTACATTCTTATCTGCTTTCTTTATTCCTGTTTCACTTTCCAGTTTTCTCTTCAAGAGATTTAAGAATCTAGCCATTCTTTTCAGTAACTCACTGGGGTTAAAAAAAAAAAATTGCCACACAAATGGTTGAACACTGACCTCTATGTTGAGTGCCAAGGTAATATGGTCATTATACAATAGATACACTTAGATGTACTTTTTGGTGCACGTCATACCATGTGGTCAATGTGATTTTGAAAGAAGGTGGACTTTGATAGGCTTGGTACATTTTCTAATACTAAAAGCAAAATATGAGGAGCTGCCTGTAGCATTAATGGGAGCCGCCACTAGCTCGCGGGTCTTGCAATGTAGAACACGGCTACCCCATTGGGTCTTGCAATGTAGAACACTGATCTAATATTTTTGTCACTTTCCTCCGCTGCAGCTGGGTATTTACAGTAGAACCTCAAAGAAACAAACACCAAAGTTACAAATTGACCGATCAACTGAACACCATGTGAAACGAAGTAAGCAATCAAGCAGAGGAAAGAAAATTAAAAAGTAAATACCTCTACTATACTGTCCTGTGTTGCATCTCAAGTATGCAGAAGAGTAGCAGCCTGGGGTCAACGTGGTTTCCTGTAAGCCAAGGGTGCTGTTTCATCTCCCCATCCCACAACTGCCACTCCACCCCACTGACGGGGAATTTTTCACCGCACCCCCGTCAGGAGGGTCATTCTGGAGTCCAAGAAAGAAGTTGCCACAGGCAGCTATTGATCTGATGCTGTTTGAAGCCAAAATCTGGCCTGGAGTTGCACTCTGCAGGCCCATATACTGTTGCAGCCCAAGTTTTGCCCGTGGCTGCACTTCTGGATCCTGCCAGCCCTTCTGGGAGTGCAAGGGGCAGGGAGGGAGGGGCGCTGGCAGCAGATTAGCACCAATTCCCTACCATGTGTTGCTTCTGGAACCTGTGAGCGGTGCACAGAGTATAGTGAACCCTGGGGAGAGGCGGAGGAGGGCTGGGGCTTGTAAAACCAAGGATGTGGGACAGTCCCCCCCACCCCTTCAGACCAAAGGCAAGAAATAGGAATAGGGCAGGGAGCTTCTTGCAAACCAGGCAGTGCTGCCAAGTGCATCTTTGCAGAGATCTCTCTCAGCCTCAGCTGGAAGACACTGACTGCAGGGTACAAACCATAATGTTTGGTTCAGTTACGAACAACCTCCATTTGAGGTTCTACTGTAGATTGCCTTTGAAGACGGAGGTTTCTTCCTTCAATCGAAACCTCCAGCATTTATTTTTCCACACTCTACCTTGTCTTTAGTCCATACACAGGGAAATTCTTGTATCTATGCATCACTAATAGAGGTTTGGGGACTGTGGGTACCTTTTTACATTGGCACAATGATGCCCAGCAAAAACCTCTGCAGGCCCCCTTTTGACTTCCAGAACAAGCCATTAGCTAGATCCATGGTTAAATGAAATACTTGAAGGAAAGGAACTCCCAGAATTCCCTCCTTGAAAATCTCATGAGAACAGCATTCTTCTTATCCCTGTAATCTCAGTTGGCAAGGGAACATCCTGACAGACCAGATTTCTCCTCCATACCTGCTGAGCTCAACATATTTAGTGGTGGGTTTCCCTGTGGAAAATGAGGCTTCCCTATTGATCTAGCAGATTCCCTCGGGATCTTCCAGTCAGCAGAGGAGGCAGGGGTCTGATGTTGACAGAGTGGGAATAGGAGGTGCACTTGTAACACAGATGTGGATTGCGGGGGGTGGGGGTGGTTCCCTGCATTAATCCTGCTTTTGGCACGACCTGAGAAAAAGCCTTAATCAGGACATTAAGGGGCTGGCAATCCTATTTTCCCCATATCCTCCCCTAAGTTCACCAACTCCTTCCAAATAATTTTCCTAAAGTTTGTGATAGGTTGGGGGGAGGGGGGGAGAGGAAGGGGAGGAGTTAGAGTTGGGAGGGTGATTGGCAGGGTGAGCACCAGTATTTGCAAATGTGATAGTCTATGCAGGCTCCGATGTGATTTTTTAAAACACCAATCTCTCGTAGCAAATCTCCCCCTTTTTTTTTGTTGCCACTAGTTCATTCTAGATTATTTTAAATCCACAGCCCTCATGGTCACTTTTGCCTGAGTATTTAACCCTGCACGGGTGTTCCGTACCAAATCAGGGCCCTGACAGTGGGAAGTGGTAATTCCATTCTCTTCCGCCTGGGGTAATGAGTCAAAGACCTGCCAGCATTTTTCTTTCAAATTAGGTAAGTTTCTGAAGTGTCTTGGTTTCTACCCTTCCACTATATACAGCTACTTAAAGGAAGAAGCTGGCAGTAATATTTTTAAGGGCACTTGACCATCCATTTCGGGGGTCCAGCAGCAGTCTGCTCTCAAGAACTTATGACTATGTCCAAAACATGTGCTTCTCCTAGAAATGCTGATAACTCAGCCAATTTGGTTAAGTCCATCCCATCAGCAGAGGAGTGCATTTGCCAAATGCAAGCAAGCCACACAATGGCTATGTCTACACTTACTATAGTTCAAATTAGTTAATTCGAACTAATTTTAGTTAGCTCGAATTAACTTAATTTGAACTAGCAAAATTTATTTCGAACTAAGCAAGTGCCATGAATGGCACTTGCTTAGTTTGAATTAGCGAATTGCATTGAGTTCAATGGGCCGGTTAGTTCGAACTAAGCAATTAGTTTGAACTAACATGGCCACATTGGTTAATTCAAACTAACTAGTTCGAATTAACCCTTAGTTTGAATAGCATAATTGAATTTATTAGTTCGAATTAAGGAAGCTCTGAATTCAAACTAATGAAAGCCTAGTGTAGCCATGGCTTAAGTTAGTTCAAATTAAGCTTCCTTAATTTGAACTAACTTGCCAGTGTAGACATAGCCAATGGCAGTGTCACGCTTAGTGTCTCTTGGTGAAAGCCTTGGCTTGACTGGGAGACCATCTCACTACATTTGTGACCATCTCTGTGGTTGGAAGATTGGCTCCTGCAAGTAGGCATTTAACCTCTCTTGCGAAAACAAATAATATTATGCATGTGGGGCCAATTTGGGATTGAATGGGCTTATGAGACCATATCAGGGGGTATCTCTTTTCTCCAGGAACTCAAAGTTGCAATCCTCTTTCAACCTTACAGTTGGTACACGCCCTTATGAACCCCGAGTTAGCCATGCAATTTACTCTGCCTCATGCTCCTGGTGGCCCTGCTCCTGTCTTTGCTGCTTTGTTCTCATCTGCCAGGAAGCAAGTTGCTGCTCTCGCTTCTTCTACCGACTTTTGTGTTAAGTCTTTCCTGCTCTGCATTTGTTTGCCCTGTCTCACCTCTTGTCTAATTCTATATATAGTCACCATTTCAGCTTTTTCTGCTATAAATCCACACCTGTCTGTCTCACATTCTTTACACCACCATTGTAACTGCTTTTTCTCAAGTTTCAGTTCCTGCCCTCATGCAGCAGCCACATCCTTTGCGCTACCTTGTAGTTCGGGTGTCAAACTCATTCGATGTGATGGGCCCCTTTGGAGGGCAGGACACTTGATGCGGGCCAAAATGGGTCCAATAAAATTTGAATCTGCACGTTATCAACTAATCTGTAATCATGATAACGTAGGCTACACTAACTTTAGTAAAACTGATAGTGGGCCTATATACTGCATAACACACTCTACAAACTTTTCAGCATGAATATTCCAATCAAATACAAATCTATATTTAATATAATCTTAGAAAACAGTGTTATGCTCACATTAATTCTGTGTATTGCTGCTGCAACATTTGGCACCTCTTCGGTTTACCAGCGAGTCAGCATCAGAGGTAAGCGACTGAGATGTGACAACCTTCACAATGGAGTTAAGGTGCGTGTTCATGAGTCATGAACATAGATTAGACTTGTTTAGGTTCATGACTGAGAACAATTCTTCACAGACATAAGTTGTTCCAAACATTGACAGAATACCTGAAGCAAATGCTTTCAGTTTCGTGTAGTTTGGTCCTAGGTATTGATAAAAGTCGTTGACGGTCACTGTAGTAAATTTTTCTTTTAACAGTATGTTGCACTGCAGCTCATTTATTTCCACTTGTAGCTCATCAGCCACATGAGAGGCACTGACTGAAAAAGGCATGCGAAAAATTGTGAAATCTTTCTAAAGTTTTCTAAAGTCACAGAAGTGTTCATCAAACATTTTCTTTAATCCAGCTATTTTGTCTGTGTCGCGTTCTGTACTGGAGGACCTGACATTTGCGGGAAGCAATTTCAATGTGGGAAAGTGTGCATAATTGCCATCAGAAAGTTGTTTCTCCCACAAAGTTGTTTCTCCCACAACTGAAGTGTCAGCTCAAATGCACAAACGCTATCATAAGTCTGTCACAACCTTGTTGCGCCCTTGGATTTTTGTGTTGAGCCAGTTCAGATGCTCAGTAATGTTTGCCATAAATGCAAGGTTGCTCAGCCACTCTGCAACCAGTAATTGGGGCACCTGTTTTCCTTTCTGCTGTGTGAACTCTCCTACTCTTGATGCAATTCAAATAAACGTTTAAGCATGGCTCCTCGACTAAGCCAGCAAATTTCTGTGTGAGAGGGCAATCCGTGACTAATGTCCCTCTCTTCTAGGAAACTATCAAATTGATAGTGGTTGAACCCTCTTGCGCTTATAAAATTTACAGTTCGGATAACTACATCCATGTTATTGTTCATTTTCAGGAACTTGGCACACAACAGCTCTTGGTGCAAAATGCAATGAAAATTCAAAAACTCCTTCTGGTGCTACTGTCTGCAATTTCGCTTTGAATTTTGCAACAACACCTGCTTTCATACCAACCATAAAAGGCATGACATCTGTCATCAGACTGACACTCCCAGCCGATCCAAATGTTCTTACAATGCTGTCAAAAGTGTCCTCTGCCCTTGTTGTCTCTCCGATTGGTATGAATTCAACAAATTCCTCTATCGCAGTCAATGTTTCAACTCCACAAATGAATAGAGCCCTGCAAATCCGTGGATATCCACATTATATCTGCAGATATCCACATCCACAGATACAATGCAGATATCTGCAGACCATTTCTTGCAGATGCAGATCGGATCCACATGTTTGTATCCGCGCAGGGCTCTATGAATGAATACTGCTAGCTGAGCCACATTAGTAACATCAGTGCTCTTATCAATGGAAATTGAAAAATCAATACAAGACTTCATTTTGTCCATACTCTGGCTATTTAAATGATCAGATAATTTGCCAATTCTCTCTGCAACGGTGCTTCTCAACAAACTAATGTTTGCAAAGGCGTGTTGCTTATCAGGGCACACTAATTTGGCTGCCTTTAGCATGCAGTTCTTCAGAAACTCACCCTCAGAAAATGGTTTTGATGCTGATGCAATTTCCTTAGTGATAAAATAGCTAGCCTTGAGATCTGCATCATTTACTTCATGAGAACGAGTAAAGATCGACTGCTGTTTTTCCAAGGCCTTTAATAATAATTCAGCTAACTTGTCTTCACGTAGTTTATTTGTCATACTTAGTCCCATAATTAGATAGGTAGTATTTCTCAGTGTTGTACTGCTATGGTACAGCTACTTGTTGCATGCATATCAGGCATGTACGTTTATCATTCACGTTCCAGGAAAAAAAGAAATTTCCACTTATCCTGAATAATGCGATACTCTCTAGCAATCTTTCTTTTCTTTGATAGCATCATGATTTAGTCCTTTGGTGTTTTAGTCCTTATAAAGAGCGGGGAAAAATCATCTAGTGCTGGAAAACTAGCTAATTTTGATGCTCTGGAATTTGGCTAATGTTTTTTTATCATGTTATCAGCAAAGGCTTGGCTCACACCATTTGCACCACTGAATATGTGATTGCACCATCCTGATCTAGTCTTGCCTCAGCAACAGAGACAATAGCTACACCTACAGGTTGAAAAATGAATTACAAAAGCCTTAAAAGGCATTATAAGAGGTTTTATGTGTGCGGTCTTTCAATTATTTTTATGCCAGAGAATTTTATACAAACTTTCCCCAATATTTATATCTTTATTTCCATCATCTTGCAGGCCGGACTGGACATGCCTGCAGTCTGGATCTGAACCGCGGGCGATAAAACGGCACTCCTGATGTAGCTTAATGGTTGTACAATATTGTTCAAAGCTCAGAACTGCCTCAATCAGGGGATTATTACCTTTTAAGCACCCAGGAGCATTTCCCCTTCATTACCCACCTCTCTGACCTGCTGGTTTTCTTCTGTCTCAAGCAAGCAGTCAAGAATTTTTTCCAGCCATCTCAACATTCCTTATCATATTAATGATCACTACTAAAAGACCCTTTCACGCAGTCACTGAAATCTCTTACACCAACACAGCATTGCTCTAAAATCTTAATTCTAAGGCACAACTTCTTATGGCACGCTCCTACAATTAGACTTGTGCTTAGAAAACTTAAAAGTTACAGGAGGTTACCAAATACATAGAGGGACAACACTAAAGGAGCTTGGTCTGATAGAAAAAAGGAAGAGAAGGCTTGCACAAGTCTGTGCCTCAGTTTCCTCACTCTGCAGCAACTATTCAACAATTGCCATGTGATTAGGGTCACATGCCATCTGCGTTGTCCACTGATTTTGTTACCAGATTTGCCCGTCACTTTGGGGTGCACTCATTGGTTATATTCCTGGGATGGGGTCTATCTCCTTCTATCAATGTACTGTTTGTGCCACTTCCATTTCTATAGGGAGCTCTCTCTCTCCTTCCTGCAGGTCCCCACTGTCTAGTGGCGCTATCCTGCAGGGCTCTGTTTCAATAGAACTGTGCTCCTCCAGCCCCCAAATCAGTCAAACACACACAGATTAGCAGAGCACATCTGAGCAGACCAAGTCAATCAGCACTTCCAAGCTGACACCCACATATGCCCCAGATTCGGCATCCTCCCCTGTCTCATATCACAAGTATGAGTAGACACCACAGGATTTGGAGAAGTTACAGGGGTCTTTGGCTTAGCTAAGAAGAGTGTTGCTGCAGAGCAAAATGGAAACAATGAAAGAATAAATGAAATTTGGGTCTGGCAGTCAGCTTGACCGTAAAAGTTACTCTATTACCAGGTATGTGAAACTTAGCCTAGCAGTAATAGTGATACAAGGAAAGACAAATAGTTATAATATTATACGGTTTCTACAGGGAGCTTGGGGGAAATCTAGCTCACTTTTAGTCAACAGGTATGTGAAACTTAGCCTAGCAGTAATAGTGATACAAGGAAAGACAAATAGTTATAATATTATACGATTTCTACAGTTGGTTTGAGGGAAATCTAACTCACTTTTAGTCACAGTCAGTCCGGTTTAGAAAGCAATACTTGGAGTAAGAGAAGGGGGGAGAGATTATCTGAATTTTAAAAGTGTGCTTAACCAGAGAGTAAGTTGGGGTCTCACCACTCAGTGAAGTTTGAACCGGTCGAGGTTCCCAGGTATGTGACAAGCTGTTCAGCGTAGGTTCCAGAGTGCTCGAGACAGGCAGAGCCTTCAACACGATCAGTGAAGGCATTCTAGTCAGAAAAGGGTGTCGTCCAAGTGGAATTGATGCAGCTTCTGGATCCAAGCACCAGCACAGAAACCTGAGTGTGGGTAAGAGGTTTTTGTAGGAAAGCAACAATGGTTCAAGAGAGAAAGCTAGATTTGTTTATGAGTAAATGATGGCTCGAGAGAGTATACTGAGGTTGGTTTATTTAGTCTGGACAATAGGAACAGATCATTCTGGGATATGGGTGGTGTTACTCTGAGGGAACGCACAATGCAAGCAGGTAGATTCAGTATTTTGGATACCCATAAAAGATTCATCACTAGAATTGATTTGGTAAATACTGAGCTGGGAGTGCAGTTTGGATTAATTAACATCTGGAGCACAAAGCTCTGATCCCAGAGGTAAGTGTTGTTCTTGCCTTGGAATCTCTGTTCTGCCCTTGAATGTCAATAGAGGTGCCTCCCTGTCTCATCTTTGATGCATATGAGACCAGGGAAATTGCCATAATCCTATCACCCTTGTCTGCAGGGATTTAGATGCGTTTCCCACTGCCTTTTCATTGCTTTTTATGTCTGCCTTCTGATCAGTTCTGGTTCAGGCAGAGATGAGGGATGCGTGTGGAAGTCCTTCGTGAGTCAGACAGCTTACTGAAATTTGTGACAGGATTTTTCGGTTGTGGAATATGCCGTTTCTAAGTACATGAATTTGCCCATAAGGTCAGCATTTCTGAAAAACATGCAGTGTGCGAAAGAGCACTAGGCACAGTGACTGAACAGAAACCCCCCAGAAGGTCTACTTTATTCACTGTAAGCGAACTAGTCTGCCTCTCCCACGTGCACATGCTGAAGGATCCAATATGGGGACATTCTAATATACAACTACAATTATTGATGTGCTTCCATCAATGCAGGGGCTGTGTGCGCTTTGCAAAGTCTGGGTTACTAGCAAACATGCTGATCCCAAATGGAGGTGTACATTTTGCCACTTACCCAGTAACAAGCCTTTTTTGGGGGTGGGGAGGGGGAAATCTCCCCAGCAAGCTTGTGGCCAGGATATTGGCTTTACACCCATCTGTGGATATGATTGGCTGGACGTAAGCTATAAATTGGAACAGTCATTATAAATTGGAATAAGATCATTTTTTTCTTCGACAGCAATGTGTCCAGGCTCAGAAATTATTCCACTGGAGCATGATGCACAAGTCTGATGTAAGTAAACTAAACTAGTCCAAAAACCTTTGGGCTGGCCACTTGTATAGACTTTGCGTTCACTGTAAAATTAAGCACAAGATCAGAACTTGGCAGTGGCAATGGAAGCAACACTTCTGTATGTAGTCCTTTTCGTATCTGTTGGCTGGCTTACATCAGGCCATTCCGACTTTCTGTCCTGTGAACATCTCTGTGTTTCATACTATGATAGGTACTGAAACAAAGCTGGGGGTTATGTTTAAGAAAACACTTCTGATATTCGTCATCAAACACATTCTTGTCTCTCTTTTTAATTTTTGTCCTTTTTTTTGTTTGCGCTTGCATGAAAGAAGGGACTACTATAAACTGAACACCGCATCTGGAGCGTGTGTGGTGTTTGGTTATTACTATTTTACTGTTATATAAGCTTTTGTCTGTGTGCAAAAGGGCAGCTGTTTCCTTAGGGTTAGAGGAAAAAAGACTCTTTTGGTAGTGTTACTGAATTGCTCACTTCTATTGGCTTGCCAGGCTATACCTTTGATATGCCACCTTTAAATACATTTATTCTTTTTTAAAAAGGGAACACTATAAAGTAGATTAGGCCTAAGGTATGTGGGGCAGAGGTAGGGGGATCAACAGAATATGTGAAGATGTGATGTAGTATAAAGTTTTTATCAGCTTAAGTCTGGGACAGCTGTAGTTGTTTGGAAGTGGTAAAGCTACAACAGTGTTTTGTAGACTGATCCAAATGAACACAGTTAAAAACTTTGCCGCAGCTCCCACCAGGACTTATTTTGCCGTGTGGCATATGCAGAACTTCTATTTTGGGAATGCTTTAAAGTGTGTAAGGGTATTTTGGGGGACTGCGTTTCATATTATCAGTCCAATTGAAAGAACCATTAAAAACTGCAAAACAAATTTCATAGCTTAAAAGTCTGGTATTCTGGAACCAAGAATTGAAGGAAGTACTGTGCATCGTATTGGTAAGATGAGAATCTTCTCTTTTTTTTCAATGACACGAGTTTTGTTTCTAGCCAGGATATAGCATGCTTTAAAGCTATGACATATTTACGCACAAGAAGACGTTGCAGGTCCAGGATTGTATTTGTCCATCCTAGGCTTCAGACTGGAGTAATTTGGGGCAGAGACAGAAACTGTGACAAGTTTTGATTTCACTGGGACTATGCAGGGGTATAGTGGATTGCATGGCAGAGTCAAAATCAGCAAAGTCAGCAAAACCATTCTCAAAGATGTTCCATAATCTGTTCCACTACGTCAGTTTCTCTGAGCATACTTGTGCACAAATAGGATCTGCTCCAAAACACATTGAAGTCATTGGAAAGGGTTTTTTTCCCCGCGGGCTTTGGGTCAGGTACATGGGAGGGGAGTAGCAAGGGTAAGGAATGAAGGTCAGCTTCTCCCCACATGTCCTCTGTCTGCAAGCTTCTAGTTCCCATTGAGGTGAATAATTGTGCTGAGTGCTCAGTCCTGAAGCTTGCCAAGCAAATCCACAACAAAAGAGCTTTAAGAACAAAACCAAACAAAATCCCTTGCTAGAGCTGTTGCTGGAGGCCACTTGTGAAGTGCATAATTCAGAATAGGTTTGTTCCATGGTTTAAAAAGAGCATTTGTAAAAATAGATCAAATGGTTTAAATATGATACCACTCCCTGCTGTGGGGAAAGCTAAATCTTTCCTTTAGAGTATAACATATTTCCAATACTGAACACTATTTTTTTTTTAAAAGTAGTTTATAAAAAGCATGCTGACACTGTAAAAAGAAGAAAAAAAATTAATAGTACACTTGGAACCCTTTGAGTTCTTAAAATGGCCAGTTCAATAGGAAAAAAGGCTTTCTCCCCTCACCCCCCTTATAAAATTAATTGAGTTGCCTGTCTTATGTTTTCCCCAGTGAAACATTTTGGAGAGAATAAAGCTCACATTGAGTGTTCAGAACCCATCTCCCCCTCACAGTGTAATTTAACCACCAACCCTGTGGCCTGGAACACTTTAGGTAAAAACTTTAATGGTTATTTCAGGGAAAAAAAGGTAGCCAAATATTCAGCCTTTGGAATATTATGTATGAGAGTTTTTCTTCTCTTAAATGTCATGTGAAAGTGTATGTGTGTGGTTGAGCAAAATAAATTTAGTATTTCATGCCATTGGATAACATTACTAGAAACCTTTACAGATACAATGGTAGGAGGGGAAATGAAGTAAGGCCAAATTCTCAGGTATTCTGAAATGGCCCATTTTAGTGCTGCTTTAAAGATCAGACTTATAAATAGCCAAGTTAATTAAATATTGGGTAGGAATGGACTAGTCCTGGCCTGGGTTCCATTATTCCAAGTAAAGTAGGCATATTTATATAGCAGAAGTGCCCTTAGGATCTGTTTGCTCTCTTTTCTTTTCTTTTCTTTTCTTTTCTTTTCTTTTCTTTTCTAAAGGGGGTGGTGGTGAGGCAGCTATTGGTATTACACAGAGCCTATTTCTGTGATGCTTGCAGTTAAACTGAGCTGAAATCACTGACAAAATAAGAACCATATATTAGTTTTCAGTAGCTGAGTTTGTTCGCAACTAGGTTTAATGCTTTATTTTTCTCAAATTAACAACAGACTTTCTAGTTGCAGAAAATGTAGTGTTTCTTTGTTTATTTAAGGGCTGATTCTGCACCCAGTTAAAGTTATCAAGAGTTTTGCCATTGACTGACTTCGAAGAGACTGGGATCAGACTTTTGGAGGATTTTAAACACCTATCTATTTTTTGTTGTTGTTTTTGTTTTGATATCTAATATAAAAATCATAGATTTTATCAACACTGTCTATCTGCCCAGCTTATAAGTTGCAGAATTTTATTGGTTTATATCTCCCCCAGTTCCTTATTAAATCAAAGGTATATTTTAAGTTAACTTCAGTGGCTGGAAGCTTTGCAAAGGAGATGAAGTCAAATCTTGTGACATGGTGAATATCTTTGTAAGGACTTCAATGGCAGCTGCAGTTGGTTGGTGTCATGTGGGACTGAACTGTCTATATTGAGATGGGGAGAGAGAGGGAGAATGACATTGTGTTTTTTTCTGTGAACTGTGCAACTTTGTCTGGAGCCAGAATATCCCCCAGAGCTTCTTGACTGTTTTTCGCCCAGAGCTAGCCCAAGGGTTTTTGGCACTCAGGTGACACCCCTTTGGCACCCCTTCCCATATGTTATAAGAGATAACACATTCATATTTTTTTAAATAGAGGAAAAAATTCACTTCTGTCTAATTTGGTGCCCCTTAAAGCCTGGTGCCCTATGTAATGCCTAGTTCACCTATATGATTGGGCTGGCCCTGCACCCCTCCCCAGCTTGGACACATTAGTTGAGGCACGAAGAATACTAAAGAAAGAATAAATAACAATTAATAATTATAAAAATCTGAACTGTCCTAGGCTGGAAATTTAACCCTCAAAATATATAGTCACGAAAATGGTGTGTATAAAATTAGCATGGAGTGGGCTTTAGGGGCATGTAAGGCCTGACATGAAGAGAGTATTGTAAGTGAATCCAGGCAAGAGGGAAGGAGTACAAATGGATGTGACAAGCATAGAGTAACTGCGTCACTGAAGTTCATATCTAACCCATTCCAAACATATGGGTTCCCTGCGTCTTTCCACTAGGTAGATGGAAAGGACTCTCTCCTAATACTATATAATCCCCAGAGGCTAAGATTTGCTTCCTAGACAAGAGGTTTGCTTTAAATAGATGAGAAAAAAGGAGTCCTGTGGCACTTTTTAAAACTAACAATTTTATTTATCACATGAACTTTTGTGAGAAATATATTTTCGTTTTTAAAAGTGCCACAGGACTCCTTGTTGGTTTTTTGCTGAACTAGACTAAAATGCTTACCCCTCTGGAATCTAAACAGATGAGTTTACGGGACTTCTCAATCCATCACAATGACTTCGAACAGAAATATGAAAGAATATATCTAACTAAAGAAGTAAGTGGTTTGCTTTTTATGTGAAAAGCTTAAACTAAAGGTTCAAGAGTTTAGTTTATAATTGTTTCCATTAATACCACTGTCCTTCACTGCTGCATGTCCATATTTTGTCAAGGACTGACAGAACTGAAACCAATCTGTTTTCAAAATAATTGTTCAAAAAACCATGGAGGCACAATAATCAGACTAGGACTAAGACCGAAAGTCGAGAACACTGGGTTCCACATTCAGCTCTTCTATTGTTTTGCTGTATGAGCTTCAGCAACGTATTGCATCTTTGTACCTTAGTTTCTCTATTTGTAAAATGGAGATAATTGCTTTTATAAAAGCAATTATCTGATCCATGGATGAAAAGCACTAGAAATGCTAAGCATTTCTAGGCTCAACAGAAACAGGAGGTACCAGAAATTTTATGAAAGATTTTTGTAAATCATTTTTTCCCCACTTCAGCTGAAAACCAGAGGTTTGCAAAAGAGGTTAACTTCAAAAGCTTCACCCATTGCAGTTTATTTGGGCACATTTTTTTCACCAGTGGAGAATACAGTATTCAAATAACTTTAAGTAATACTATTTGCTTGTGTTATCAGCATTGTTCATGGAAAAAACCCCATTGCCATAGAGAGATCTCAAAACTTTGCATCCAGGAACTTTATGATGGAAAATGTGACCAACAGTGTTTTAAAACATCCATTTTTTGTAGTCCCTAAGATATTTCCCCCTCTATAAAAGAAAATGAAACCTTTCTTAAAAATGAAGCTTTGCAGTTACTTCAAGTCCCTACTATGAGAATTTAAAATAGTAGGCACTTTGTGAACGATGAATCACATGTGGCAATTTTCACTCATTCTAAAAACATATAATTGTGATATACATTTTTTATTGTAAAGTTTAAATACAGGGACAAATACTTTCTTGCCCATTGCCATCCTAGTATTTTTCTTTGTGTAAAAATCAAGGTTATTCACAGTCACAAAGATAAACTAATAATCAGTATAATTAGAAAATACATCTGGAGGAAAGATAGAAAGTAAAATCCTGGCTCCATTAAAAACAATGGCAAAACTCTCAGTGAGCTCCATGAGGCCAGTATTTCACCTACAGTCTTAAAGATACTCTTTGCTAACTATATGGAGTAGGAGTATGAACTGTGATCAGTTTTCAAGTCCCTACCTGCAGAGACAAAACTCCCATTGACTTCCATGGGACATTTTCCTTCACAGAGATTAGCAGCATGAAGCCCTAATTCTTTTTTCTGTTGTACAAGAATTCCTTCTTCCATCCTGAAGTGTAATCACCTCTCAGGTAAAGACAGGACCATATAAGTATTTACAGACCAAACACAGCACTGTTAGTAATGTCAGGAAGCATTACCTACAAAGAAAATAATAAAGTTTACTCTATATGCCATAAACAAGGTCCTAAGAAAACAGGATGTTTAAAGTCATCACCAAAGGATAGCTTGTACTAGCTGGCTGCCATTGCACTATTTGGTATCATGAGGAAGGTAGCAAGCCAAAGAGACAGATCATGGCAGATGGAAGAGCCAAGGCATCCATTATATGATTACATAGGAGTAATCAAACACCTTTAAATTGTGAAAGTTTTATAACCAGTGTTTGTGCCTTTAGATATGACAGCTACCAAGATGCAACTGAGTTTATGGAATGAAAGACCATGCACAGTCAGATGCATTGAAATGGACTGGGAAGCCTGAGAGGACATTCCTTGAGGTGCCAATATAGACTAGTCAAAGTGATGATGCCTAAACTACCTATGCATGTAAACTGGCAGATCAAAGATTATGATCAATTGGGGGCTACTCTGATGACATGCATATGTGGAAGTGTGGAAAGATGCAGAATATGCAGCACCTGCTTGTTTGCTGACTCTTTGGGGATATCTGTATGAAGGAGGACCATGCTTCAGTGACAGAAAGAGTTATCGCTTGGGCATAGTTTTGGAAAAACATCTAGTTTTGTGACAAGAACACAAGTGGAATATGTTAATGAACAAATGCAAATGACAATCACTGATGGGTGACTAGTTGCTGACGCTAGTGTAGTTCTGATGATTGAACTTAAAGTGAGCATTCAAATCACAGTCAATAACCAGACTCAAAGTGTAACCAAAGTGTGCACAAAGAACAAAAGATGTCCTGGTATAGCGGTGGCATTCAGCAGTGAGATCTGCTTCAGAATTTAGGGATAGTTTGAGGAAAAACTGCAGGCTGGCTAAAGGTGTGAAGACAGAGATGTTCTGTTGGAGCTCTGAAAGTAATGATGTATTAGTATAATCTTTGCTGATGCTTTGACTGATTCATTTACATACATGAGGACTGTGGATTTCTATGCTGAAAGCCATTGAAAGTTTTGTGATTGACTTCAGTGGGATTGGGGTTAAAATGCACATTTATAAATAAAGATAGGCTTGCCTACTCTCTTAAATTTGTCTCCATTCATTTCTCTCTCAAGAGAGAAACCCACTACTGGAAACTGATTCTGGTCTCACACCAGTGTAATTCCAGTCCAGAATCATAGCAGCCCAAGGCCTGATGTATGAAAAAGGATAAAGAAAATTGGTATATAGCATGTTTCACTAAATGGTAGGACTTGGAATATATAATATCCTTGGGCTGATCTTTGGGGAGAGGGGAAAGTTTCTCTGTATATTCTAACCAGTTTAAGTACACCTAACTCCACCTGTAAATTTCCTTTTTATTTTTGAAAGTAGCATATGATAATGCTCAAGTTTTATGACCTTCATGATGGAGCAAAAGTGTTACTGAGCTCAAAATGCTGACAAATTTATTTCTAAAATAATTTTGGATAATTTTAGAACTGACAATTCAACTCCATGTTCCAAAAATGGACATAATGGCAGATGTATTCCTATTATGAGAGGTTACTGTGGTCTGTGGGTTCCTTTGTGTAGGAGTTGAGATCTTCACACACGCAAGTATAGGAAAGTAATCTTATGACAATACACAAAAATATCAGCTGATGTACTGTGGGTGTCTTCTGAAATCTTGTGAATTCTTGGAAAATTCATCATCAATCATAGGGAAGTTAAATATATAAAATCTCTGGAATATCAAGTGCTAAGTGTTTTGAATCAGAAACCTAAATTTTACTGTCTCAATTTCCCATCTATAAATACCCTTCCAGCCCTCACAGCAGCTTTGGGAAAATTAACTCATTTATGTTTTGAAGCAAATATTAACAATTAATAATGTAATCATGAGTCTCATCATTAAGCCTGTGAAGAAATCAGTGACTGCATTCAGATCAGGATTAGAATGCTGTGCACTAAATAAGGTGTGGGCTGCACATTGAACAATGAGGATAAAGCAAAATTTTGAATAGCTGCTTATTAACTGAGCACCATCAGTTCTTTGCACTGAATGAAGTGGGAGTCCTCTGGAGGAAAAAAGTTAGTTAATCAGATAATTAAAGACTATGTGTATGCATAAGGGGGGCAAATTAAGGTTGCACAGACAACCTTAAGTTTGGCATTTCTGAACTGTTTGATTTTGGAACATTTAGATCCATTGCATGGACCTCCAACTACTGTAGCTAATGGAGTAAGTGATGACAGTAGCTTATCATCCTTGGGATAGACCAACACCAGAGAGGGATGAAATACAGTTTGCAGGTTGGTCTCACAGATATGTGCTGCCAGCAAAGGAAGGGTGAAACTCAGGACTCTGGGATTCAAGTTTAGGTTCTGGATGAGAGTATGGTCTAGTGGTCACAAACCCACGTTACCCAAAGCTTGCCCCCTCTGACTCTATCCTTGCCCTGCCTTATGCCTCCCTGCCCAGTCTCTTTGTCCAGTCACTCTCTCTGCAATCTCCTGGTTTCTCTGCCCCCTCCCCTAGGTCAGGCTCATTTCCTTGCTGTGCTTGGTCAGGTACCTTCTTCTACACTGCCTAAGTGCCATCAGAGGTACCAGTGTGAGCCCAGGAAAGACAGGCTGGTCCCATAGAAACAATTGCAGGGGAAAGGCCTGCTGAACCCAGCCCAGTTGTGGAGTATGCTCCCTGTGGACAGAACCTCTGGAGAATGTAGATATCCTACTGACATGTCAAGATGCTCAGTAAAGACATTTTGATTCCTCAAAGGCTTATTGTTTGCCCTAATTTTGACTGTTTTTCACAGAATGAGAGTTATTTTTTTCCCTGATCCAGCTTATTCCACTTTGGAATGGGCATAGCACAACATACCCATTCAGTGTTTATATTCTCTGAGCCTGCTGGCAAGGTTAGTACTCACGGGAGTGGTTTCTATTTTTGTGAGATGGACAACTGTCCTAGGACCTGGATTAAGGCCACCAGTTCCAGGCCACTCACTCTGATTTAGTAACAAGTTACAGACATAAATGATTAAACCTGGATTCAGACCAGTAATCTGTGGTGAGACACTCCATATTCACAGTCAGAAATGGATCTGAACCATCTGAATAAACTTCCAGATCTAAAGCAGCCCCTGAATTTCTCAGCTGGCTTCCTCACCAACCTCCAGTGAAATCAATGAGAGTCCTCCAAGTATTTCAGTGGGAATTGGCTCAGACCCTAAATAGTGGAAAAAACAAGCACTCTCACATGCTCTAATGCAGGGCTTGACAAAATTGCTGCCCAGGTAGGCATCCAGTTTCAAAGTAAGCTGCCTAATGGGGGCACCCTTGCTGTCGAAATATCGCCAGTGGTGCAGAGCCCCTCCCCCCCACAACCAAATGTTACTGATTCTGCTGTGCACTGCTAAAGGTGCCGGTGGGTTTATTTTTCAGTGCCAGAGGGTGCTCCTCCATTGCATTTCCACTGCACTTCTAGCCAGAACAGGGTTGAAACTGCATGTAAGTGAATGTATTACTTAGTAACTTGACCAATGTTTCATTGAGGTAATGTAATTTTTAAACTGCCCATTTTGAATAAATCCAGCTGAGAAGGTCAGGAGCAACGTTAACTTGATGCTTCACACATTTTCCCTTTCACATGTGAAAGACCAAGATATGAGGCACCCTCCAAACCCATCTTGAATTGATTTACAAAAGTGAATTGTAATGTGCCAACTTGCTGCTTCAATCATGAAATCATGCCACAAATTTATCATCCTGTCAATTTCAGTTTTAGTAAATTCTTGTCTGAGAAATTCAAAGAACAAGAAGTGTGTGGTTTTTTGGGTTTTTTTTTTGTGGTGTCACTCTCTTGAAACATTTTTAACAATGGTTGGAGTAGCACGCCATCTCAATAATACAGAATCACCCTTTGTTTGATAAATGGAGAGCTGTCTTAGAATTGCCATAAAGGCATCGATCACTCTTGCTTACACCAGATATAAAAACACTTCTCTCTTGATTTTTTTCCATTCCTTTATTTAAACAAATTCTTTTTATTGATTATTTTCAAGAAAAATGCAAAACCCAAAACATTTAAAATGATTATAATCAGTGTTACTGAGAGCAGAACAAAGGGCTGCCCACATACAAATCTGTTTTTGTTTTTTATTTTCATTTCTGCATGAAGCTACTGGAACCTAAAAATCAGATGGAGATTTCAGTTAGGTATTTATTATTTGACTGACTCTAGGAAATGAAAATGAGTATGAATACCAGAGATGACCCAGAGCCCCAAAGTTCTAAAAGGGATTTAAAATATCTTAAAATTGAGAGGTGTTCAGCACCAGAATTTAGTTCAGGCTATCTGGGCCCCAGTTCGGCAAACTACAGGCTTAACTTTAAGCACAAGTAATCCCATAGGCTTCTCGCAGGCTATTCATTTGTTCAGAGATAAGCATCATTGAAGTGCTTTGCAAAGCGGGGCCATAAGTCAGAGATCAAGAGTAACAGTCTGTCTCAGTTTGGGCTAGGTGGATTGTTGCTCACAGGGATTTATTGCTAGCAGGGGAAGGCAACATTTAATTCTGAAATGTGACTTTCTCAGAGACTTTACTGCTAAATCTCCAACGGACATGAATAGCAATCTACCTGCCCCCCCTTCCCCAATCTCCCCTCACTATGATGGAAGCAGGATCGGGCTTCTTTATATTTAACGGCTAAAATAAAACACATAGCAATTATATAGCACTTTACCTCAACCTGTATACAGACATGTAATTAATTCTCACCTCACTACTATGAGGTCAAAAAATGAAGATTTATTATCTTAGTTTCACAGGTGGGGAAACTGAGCTAGATTGTTCCAAAGTGGTAGCCTAACTAGTTAGTCTAGTTCAGCAAAACAAACAAGGGCTATGTCTACACTAGAAAAAGTTAGGTCGCCTTTGTTAAGTCGACTTAATAAGGTCAACTTTAAGTCGACCTTATCAAGTCAACTTAACAAAGTGGACTAAGTCCACTTAACTTTAAGTCAACTTAGTCCACTTTGTTAAGTCGAATTAACCACCCTTAAGTCAACTTAATAAAGTCAACTTAAGGATTACTCCATGTCCACACCGGTCCTTAAGTTGACTTAAGGAGTTGACTTAAGGCTTAAGTCGACCTAATGGGTGGTTCTTATTAAGTTGACTTAAGCTTTTATTAAGTCGACTTAAGGAATTTCTTAAGTCGACTTAATGAAAGTCTGGTGTAGACAGGGAGTAACTTAGGTCGACTTAAGCCTCCTTAACCAAGGAGTCTTTAAAAGTGCCACTAGACTCCTTGTTTGTCTTGCCCAAAATTACAGAGTAAATCACAAACAGAGTCCTGTGGCACTTTTAAAGATAAACAAATTTTTTTTCTCATTACAACAGGTGACTTGACCTCACCTTCCTCTATATGCTGTTCCCCAGTGTTTGAATCCCAATATCTATTCTGATTTGCTATTGCAGCTTGACCTGACCCTATGTCATACCCTTCCCTGCATTTAATTTCCTCCCATTCTGTAACTTTCCCATCTTCAAAGCGTCTGACGAAGTGGGATTTTCTCCCATGAAAGCTCATGCGATAAATAAATCTGTTAGTCTTTAAAAGTACCACAGGACTCTGTTGTTTCTCTGCAATAGACTAACATGGCTACCCCTTTGGAATTTGACAGAGTAAATCACAGTTAGACTCCAGAAGTGAAATCCTGTCTCCATTAAAGTTAACGGGCCATTGACTTCAAGAGAGCTGGAATTTTACCCCAAGTTTTGAAAGGCTCTCTCCTATACTTTGTCCTGTTTTAAAAATATATTTTAACATGTAAATTGTCTCCTTTTCCCATACTTCTATGCATTCATAGCCAGACAGAGAACACTGCATGTTCTTATGATTCCTCTGGAAAAAAGAGGATAAACTTTTACTTGTTTATCCATATTGTGAGTTACGTTTTGCATACATTTAAAAAGCCCTCATTGAGGGGGGCAAGAAGGGGAAGGTAACATTTGAAGATGTCACTTTAAGAACTGTTTGATATCAGAAACTATCGTGTTTAAGTAATTATGTTAGCTGCCTGCCATAAGTAGATATTTTACTGTGATAGCGTATACCTATTTCTTTTCCCCATATTACCACCTCCTTCCCCTGACTCTCTTTTCCCACAGGGAAAGTGGGCAGCTTCCCTTCAACTTTAATTGTTCTCCTTTGCCAACCATTGAGAAATCTATTAAAAACTATGGCTGGATTTTTCCAATTTTTGCGTTTATAGATTTCTCATCTCACGTTCTCTTCAGATGATATTAAAATTAATCCTACTGTGATCCATTATTCATCAGCCAATAGTTTTCAGTGTTTGGAAGGCCTTTATATGGAACAGAATTCTTGTATATGAAGGGCTAGTCTCTTGTTGTTTAGATATGCTACTGACCAGGGGTTAGATTATGCTCTTATGCACAGTCCCAAGCAATGGGTGTTGGGTAAGTGGGTACTGCCTGAGGAGTAGCTCCAAGACATATCTCACCCCCTTGTTCTGGAGACAGATTATACCAGTAGGAAATTACTAACAGCAAACTAATGTAGTGTTCTGTGCTTGCTCAGTCAAGGCTCTGCTTATCTTCTGACCTTTCCTGGCCTGGGCCTGGGGGAAGCTACATTCACTCCTCTGTGCCTGAATGCACAGTCCAAGTAGCTCATACACATGTGTAAAGAGGGGCGTGGGGCTGTGGTACTTGAATATGTATCTAGAAATAAAAAATCCCATTTACAGTTGTTCTAAATGACACAACAGATAAAATGGGTCAGGTCACTGGACTTGCACCACTCAAAGCAGGAATGCCTAGAGTAGCCAAGGCCTTGGACAGAGCTGGTTGAAAAGTAAGAGGCTTTTTCTATAGAAAATTCCAGTTTTTTGTAGAAAACCAACAATTTTGTCCAAAACTCCAAATTTTTGTTTAGAAAATATCTATTTGAAATCATTTTGGAAAAAGGACATTATGACATTTCAAAAATGGCTGTGTTCAGATGGGGGGGGGGGGGGGGCCCAAGAGAATGAAAGCACTTGCCAAACTTAATGTGAATTCACCAATTTTGATCTGCCAAAAATTCACGAAGCCCTATTCAACAATTTTCAAATCATGTCATGAAAGAGAAAGTCTTTTCAGGTTCTCCATAATGAATGCCCATAAGCAAAGAACTGTTTTAAACCCATTAATTGGCAATTATATGGTACGCAATTTGCTATTGTGCCAGAGGGAGCACTTTGCTCTCTCTCCATCTTACTTGGCCATGGAGGATAAAAGGGGAGCTGCAAAACATAGACAAACAATGGGCAAGGAAGAGATGGAGATTGTTCTTTTCAATTAACTTGGCATGAAAACAATAAAGAAAATCTTTTGACAACTCCTTACCCACATATCACAATTATTACAAGGTAACTTGGTTTTTCTTGAGTATGTATCATTGCATCTTGTTCCAACTAAAGCTTTTGGGTAACTTCAGATGAATGCCTGAGTCACACACACGTCAAGAGCACTGATGGCAGATTACAGCATTAGGAAGAGAGAAGTCTGGTTTTGATTACTGATAATTATAGATAAGCTCTAGCTGACCGTCATTTTTTGACCGCAAACTCAAATCAATCAATTAAAGACTGCATACAGCAGCACCCACATTTAATCACTTCCAGGCCCTTTAAAATGATCCATTCCATCCTATAGCATGTCAGCGCTGCTGTGGATCAAATGTGCAGCTAATTTCAGGAACACTGTTTAAAATACCCTCTACATTTATGGAGGAAGATTACCTAGAACAATTAAATCATTAGCTTCATTTATTTAAATGAGTTTCAGAAATCATGACTAAAAATTTTTTTGGTCTGAAATACATGAATCAATTCACTTTTTTTAACTTACAGGCATATTAGTGCTTGAAGTGTGAGAAAAAGGGATGGAATATAATGCCAATTTATTATTCTTTCCCTATTCCTATACTCCAACTTGGGGCTTGCAGAAAGGTGTCGGGGTAACAGCTAGAGATGCTCAAAATTGAAATATTTGCAAACTCAGGTTCATGTGGCTGCAATTTTGTTTTGGCAGAAAATTGGGGGAGGCAGAGGAAGTTCCAGTGATATAAAACTTTTTTTTTTTTTGATAAAATGTTTTGACTTCTAAACTTTTTAAAAATAGCCTCTTATCAACTGTCAAAATGAGTGGGGAGAGGGTTCTTTGACCTGAAATGAAGGTTTTTTTCAGAATTTTCTTTCATGGAAAGCTTTTGAAATTTGGGGTTTGTTCCCATTTGGAACAAAGTCAACTTTCAAATCTTCATCATCCTTTGTGAAACAAAACTGTCGCCCACACAGGAATAGTTGCACGTATCCTACCCTTGCCATATTGCTAAATGAAAGAGAGAGTGATTCAGATGAGAAGGAGTTTAGGGGGGATCCTAGTATGGAAAAAGTAATCCTGAAAATGAAAAATATGGAGAGTAACTACCATGTTCCAGCTAGGGGAAGTAAGAAGGAGGAATAATGTTGATTATATACAGAGTCATACTTCCCTGTAACAGGGTTCTTACCTTAGAGCCTGGGCCAGACAACCCTGATTAGTGAAGGAGCTGCACTTGAGCAGAAGCAGGTGATTTCCTGCCCCCACCCATGAAGGTCAGCAAGAAGCTGCAGATGGGTATTGAGAATAAATTCAGGAAACTGTGGTACAGCTTGTAGAATGAGGAAAGGTTCTTCAGGGAAGACTATGAGAGCAGGGGAATTTCCCCAGACAGAGAGGCCTAGAAGAGACTATACTCAGGTAGGAAAGGAAAAAATCTTTCTTGTGTGGAGTTCTGCATGGATTCTTTGAGATTTTCAGTTTTACATTGTTTGTGGTGTAATTATCGGATTATTGATATGCTAAATCCTAGAGAAAAGTGTTGTAGGTGCCTCAGAACCTAGATGTTGTAGGTACTAGCCCTGGTGGGGTCTAGCGACTACTCAGGGTATGTCTATACTATAGTAAAACACTTGCAGTACTGAATTTCTGAGCCTGGGTCTATTGACTGAAAATTGCAATTTAGCTGTTTTGAGTTTATGCTGCAGTCCAGGCTTTGAAACTCCATGAAGGGGAGGGTTACAGACTCCAGCCAAAGACCAAATGTCTACATTGCAACTTTTAGCCCTGTAGCTTCAGCCCCACTCAGATGATGCTAAGCCTGTCACAGCTATGCTACAGGTCTTTCACGGGAGGATAGATGCACCCTCAGACCTATGACTACAGGACATGTTTTTACTGGGGCTGGCAGGGAAAGGGAGAAGCTGTAAGTATCCTAGCTATAAAGACTAAAACAGTTGGTTACATTTCAAACTGATCAATAGCAGTTCCTGTTTGGGTTCTTGGAACAGTTCACTGAGAGTGAGGGCTATTCAGGCCTAATGCCTATGGTGCTTTCTCCAGTTACTTTCTAGTCAAATAAACAGCATTCATGAGTTTCCAAGCCAGATTGAATCAGGGCTTCTCAATGAGGGTCTGTTTGACTAGTTCCCTAACCCACTCTTGCTGCTCAGAGAGGTTAAAGTATAATTTGAGGGGCCTGGGAATGGGCCCCAGAATATTGCTAGTCTCTGGGTCCCCTTTCCATAGGAATGAAATTTGTGGGGACCTGGGAATGGCTTTCCCTGGCAGTCCCACTTACTTCATGGTATTTTATACGGGGCTGTGTCCATGTTCCTTGGGGCTTCTCTCCAACTAACTGTTGCTGTGCACTCCCACTCCCCAACAGAGCTTCATCATTCCTGGTTTGGCACCTTTCCACTTGCCAGGCCAATGGAAGTGCAATCGAAGGGGACTGATGGGAAACATAATTCCTGTTTAGCTAGAAGGAAGGAGGTATACAGTGAGAGGGGGCTGATGTGAGCTACAGTTCTCTTCTATGCAAATCTATCACATTAGGTTAAGAAAGAGGGGTATTTCTGACCAAGAAAAAGCCAGGGTGAAGTTTATTTGAGTAGTCCAAAAGGAAAATGGAGACAGGGCCCTGAAGAGTGTTACAATTCCTCATTCAAGCATGATGTTCTGTTAATTTTTTGAGTCACAGTAGTGACAAAAATACACATGAATATAAATCTCATTAAGGTTTCAGGGAACATCCAACACTTGTGTAAAATTAAAGCTTTATTACAAATATTTTCATAAGGTATGAATTTCAGATGCCATGGAGATTTAATCTAATCAGAAAATAGGGATTTACCTGTATGCATGTTGATATACAGTCGGGTGTGTTGGTAATGCAAAAAATAATAAAAGCAACAAATATTATTGTCGGGTCTTAATACTAGTGATTTAAAACTAAAGCTGCGTGGGAGCCTTGTTGGGGGGGGGAAGGAGGAAATTTCAGAATTTTAAAACTTCATCCATTCTGGAATGGAAAATAGATGACAAAATTTCCTGCAAACCAACGTAGCCATCTTGACAAATGAACCCCATTTAACTCCATTTTCAAACAACTTGGGGCCACAAAATACCTGCAGAGGCCACTCCAACTAAATAACCCATATTTGTGAACAGAAAATTGCTTATTGAGCATAAGCATATTCTATAAAGGTGCAGCTGTAACCTGATTAATGTTTACAATTAGCTGTGCAGGCACAATTTGCAGGAGCCTCTTTTATCCCAAATTGGACTTTAAATCCACTAGGGTACTTTCAGTGGACACTGTTCACTTCTTACTTATGCAAAGCTCCTGTTGATCTCAACCTATGCCTACACTTGCTAAAATTAGTTAGTTCGAGCTAACTAATTCAAACTAATTTTAGTTATTTCGAATTAGCTTACTTTGAACTAGGAAAACTTAGTTCGAATGAGCGAATTGCATTGAGTAAAATGGGCCGGTTAGTTCGAACTAAGAAATTAGTTCGAATTAACATGGCCACATTGGTTAATTCGAACTAGTTAGTTTGAATTAACCCTTTAGTTTGAATACCCTATTCAAACTTTAGTTTGAATTAAGGAAGCCCTTAATTTGAACTAACTAAAGCCTAGTGTAGTCATGGCTTTAGTTAGTTCGAATTAAGGAGGCTTAATTTGAACTAACTTGCCAGTGTAGACATAGCCAATGAGAGTTTTGCCTGATCAAGCAGTGATAAAAGGACCTACCTACTGTCATGATGCACAGCATGTACTATTTGTCACGAACAGTGGTGTGCAGTGGCACAATGGGCCAGCTGACCTGTCTCCAACCCAAGCATGAACTTGCTCATCTACCCTGAACTTCTTGTCTATGCTACCATGGCTCCAGTACGATTTTTACCATGCTCACTTGATGAGTGAGCACAAGCATGTTTCCTCCAGCTGAGATTCACTCCCCCGCGTCAAGCGCAGACAGACATGTTGGAAAGTTATCAGGTTTATGAACACTCCATTGTAAAATTATTTGTTGCTAATGTTTGTCTGCGTGCACCTTGTTGTCCGATCTCTAGATATCATTAATTACTTAAGAATCTCTAGTTATCACTTTGAGGAGTCACAGAGTTTTGTCCAAAGATCAGGCCCAGATTATTCAAATTATGATATAGTTGGAAACCCTGATGTGTGCAGGTAGAATAGTCACACTATCAGAACTTTTTTATAAGTATAAATAGTTTATTAATACATTTTAGCACAGTCCCAAACACCCCTCTCAGTAAGGTAGCTAGAGATGCTATAGAATGCACATTTGAACATTCATATGCTAACACCATCCCTGGCTCATGCGTCTGTTATGTACATCAATTCATTGCCATGACACACTCATGTACCTGTGGTTAGAAATACTTTTTAACCATTATTTTCAGCTCCTCACTACTTGGGATTTTCCTCTGGGTTATTTATTTGTTTATAGTTGACCTGTTCAAAGTTCATAAGCCTTGAGCTAATATTTTACAGGCTATGGCCTATGGGTTCCTTGTATTACTGCTAAGTATAATGAAAAACAGGGCTAGCTTGCCTTTACTATATTCACTATCGGCTACAGCTTACACTCCACTGATGACCTGAAAGTTAGACTCTCATTTACCATCTCACTGAATCAGACCCTATTTGTAGTTTCTCACAAGTAACTTAATGTTATGTGATTCCATTTCCGTTTTTCCTTTTCTCTCTCTGCTGGTCTCAAAATAACAAAAGTATCACATTAATTTAGATGTGCGACTATAAATAATACACATGTTGAAACACTAATGCTGAAAGGAATTATCACTTGTTGTAAGTACAATAGTGGATAAAAATACAGAAAGGACTTTTCTATGATCCCTAGCACCGGAAAGGTCAATTTATTTTTCTTTGGGGAATATTTATAAAGGAAAATCATTGGTTTATTCATCTGTTGAAAGAACTAAATTTGTAATAAGTACAAAGTATCAATATCCCGTATAAATTGACAGTGTATTTTATTGCATTAGTATGGTGGGGGTCTCTAGCTGGGGCTGGCATACAGAGTTTTTCACAAGTACTTTTTTTGTGTGAGTTCACTGTTCAGTCTTTGAAGAAATGCTGTATTGATGTTCATTTTGTGATGCACTTTGTGGAGAGCTGTAACAAGCAACAAAAGTGGTGTTCTCTGTAGTCAGTCAGTTCTTAGTTTAGACTGAATTGCTCTGTAAGAACAGGACATTGGAGTTTTGCCTGAGATTCTTGAAAGAGGGGATTGCCTGCATGTTGTCCGATCATCTTCTTTAAGTACAAGTGGATATAGTATAAATAAAAAGACCCCTATAAGAATACTCTGAACCACTGCTTTCTCCTCAAATATGAAACTGAGCTTCAGTGTCCTGAAATCTACTTCTGACTGGCAGAGTACTTCTGAAGTACTTCGGGTGATCTAATTTTTCATTCAAAAGTAGAAAAAGGCTAACTGTCTTTTTGGGTGAATTACACCCCTGTGCAAATGGACAACAAAAAAGTGTGTACCACTTAAATCCCAATATAAACCTTTTGATATAGTCCTTAAGTTGATTTTAAGTACTGTGGCCTTCTGCTAGTGCTCTGCACTGGGGTAAGTTTCACCATGTGTGATAGATTGCCTAAATCACAGGGTATCATTTTACCTGCCTGATTGGCTGAGTCTCAATTTAGAAAGAGTTTTTTCAAGAGGGTCTCACCAAAGTGTATTGTATCACTAATCATGTAAATTTGCATTACTGTGTGTAACACTCCCTCTGCCACCAAACATTCTTGCAAATAGAAATTCGCTAGTCTGACTGTTCACTGAAAGCACTTAAAACGGACGTGACTATCCTCAGAACAAATACTCCTGTGCAGTATTCTTCTAACTCTGTCCAAAAGATAAATGAGAACAGAACTGTATTGGGATAAACTCCACTTTCATTTGTGCACCGGCAGCACTCAAACATGTCACTACCACATGCCTGTGGAAAAATCAAAGCCCACAGATGGATTTTATAAAACACTTGACACATTTTGCAAATCATATTTCTTCTTTTGTTTTTAGTATTTGTTCCTTGGTAAATAAACCCTGTGAAAGTTCGTTTCACAAAATGTGTGAAATGCCAGAAAAGCGGCTCTCCTCTGCTTAGAGAAACTAAACTTGCTAAAATGAAATGGGCTAAATTGGCCGCTTTTGTGTTCTGCTCTCAGTAAGGGGCAGGGCATGGTTGTGCTACTCCTGGAGGAGAGGAGTAGCTGAACGGTCAGAGTCCCAGGCTATGTACACACGATCACTTTATTGTGCGGTAAGGTTCCTTACCACGCAATAAAGCCAGTAGCGTACACATGATCAATTTCCCTGTTGCGCGGCAACACCCTCTTGCCGTGCAACAGTTAAACCACTCAAAACGAGAGTGGTAGCATTACTGCAGAACAGCTGTTCCGCAGTAATGCTCGTGTGTACTCATTTTGCGCAATAGACAGCCTCCGGAAATGTCCCAGAGTGCCAATCGAGGCCACTCTGGGACATTGGAGCTGTCAAATATGTCAATTTCACTGCTCTGTCTAGGCTGGAGCTTCTGCCACCACCCGAACCCTGAGCTGGTTTGGGTGGCAGCAGGCACTGTGGCGCTTAAGCGCCAGAGCGCCTGCTGGCACCCGAAGCCCGGGAGCTGAGCTAGGGGGCTGGCTCGAACTGGCGAGGGCAGCCGATTCGGACCAGCCCCTTAGCTCAGCCCCAGGGCTTCGGGTGACAGTGGGGGCTGGCAATGCAGCCCCCGCCGCTACCAGAAGCCCTGCAGCTGGGCTAGGGGGCTGGCTGTGGGCAGTGCATGGTGGGACAGGTGCCCACCATGCACTGCTCTTCTTTCGCAAAGGAACATTCACACGGTGAATGCTCCTTTGCGATAGAAGCAGCACGTATGTACACGTGAAAGCGCTATATTTATAGCACTTTCCTTGTCCCGCAATAACTTATTGCGGGACAAGTTTCTCGTGTGTACATAGCCCCAGTCTGGTCTCCACTTCTCCCTTGCTCCATGGGAGGAGTAAGATGTGCCAGCCTTTTTCCAGTCCAGAGACTCCCAAAATCCAGGCCTGTGCTAGGGACGCTCAGATAGGCAACTCGTATGGACACTGTAATGTTAGTCTATGGACGCTATAGGGTTCATCTTGTCTTACTTAATCAAATGAAGACACATATAAACACCATGTGTTTGGGTGCTTTCATTTCCACAAATAAAAACAAACCTTAATTAAATAAGTTTGTATGGGCTCACAGCTCCTGGCTCCCTCCCAGACTGCCACCCACTAGTTTCCTTAATGATATCTTTCAACAATTGCAACTATGCCAATGAGGTAACTGCTGCTAATTCTAAATCTAAATATTTCTTGTGTTCCTTATGGTCAAATCCTCTTCATGGTAAGCCTTTTTCATCACTTGCTTATAATGACATGTCTACAGTTGTATTCCATCCACACGAACAGTTAGGCATTTACATCCACACGAACAGTTAGGCATTTATAATACCTTTCTGCATCCTCCTGACTGGACAAAAAAAATCACTCATTTATTGTTCTGTATATCACGCAGTGCACTAAGCTCCTTTAGGTCTATTTTAAATGACTGAGTATAGTGTAGCTATAGAAAGTCTCCATGTCATGGATTTCCAAAAAAATTATACCCATAGGCCAAACTCTACTAAATTAATCAAGTAGTAGAACAATAAGTTAAACAAACAAGGAGTCTGGTGGCACTTTTAAAGACTCACAAGTTGATTTATTGCATGAGCTTTTGTGGGAGAAAATCTCACTTCATCAGATGCTTTGAAGATGGGGAACTTACAGAATGGGAGGAAAATAAATGCAGGGAAGTGTAAGTCATAGGCTCAGGCCAGACTAAGGAAATCAGAGCAGTTATGTTTCAAACATTGGAGAACAGCATATAGAGGAAGGTGAGGTCAAATCACCTGTTGTAATGGGAAATGAATCCATAGTCCCTATTCAGTCCTGACTTCAGAGTCAAATTTGCATATTAATTCCAATTCTGCACTTTTTCTTTGAAGCTTCAATTTGTTATCCATTTGTTTGAGCACATATGCTCTATATACTGTTCCCCAGTGGGTTGGCAGTATCTTTGGGTTGGAAGTACATGAACTGTATTGTGGTATTTGTGTAAGTAGCTGTAATGTACCTGCTAGGCCTCACATTGGCAACGAGGGGGTTAATGAGGCAGATAGGTTCCCTACTGGTAAGGAGGGTTAAGGAGAGATTGTACACCCAGCTGGTCCTGCCGTGCTACACTGGTAGCCAATGACGAGTGTAGAGAAGGGAGTAAAAAGAAGGAGGCCTATTCTAACTCAGGGCTGACCAGGAGGAAGTGCCGAGCTCTGCTACTTTCTCTATGATGGAAGCCTGTTTGCAGCTCAGGCCAGTCCTGAAGCAACATATTGTGTGGACGAGTCCTTTGGTAGATGGTGAGGAACAATCATAGGAAGGCTGAATAAAAGGAACTAGCCTCATGGAGACAAGTGTAGCCCAGAGCAGTAGAGTGATAGATGATCTGGTTTGTAGGTTCACTGTTTTTCTTCTAAGACAAACAAAAAACAGGGGTAGGATTCAAGTATGCCATAAATGGAGGCTAAGGAATATGACATTAGACTTGCAAGGGATGACACCTGAATGTAGCTGACCTGCAGTGCCCAGCTGGGCCACACAAAAGGGGGTGCCACTGAGATGGCCCTCTTACAAATTTGGCAGAGAAAGCAGGTATGATCTAGTCCCTGTGCAAGGGAGAGGCCAGAATTTAAAAAGAACCACCACCCAAAATAACACACCCCCCAACATCCAATCCTCTAAGAAAATGTCCCAACTCTAGAATATTACTATAGAAAGTTATCGCATTAGCCATGCAATTCAGCATCTGTTCATTCTGTGTAAGTATTGTAGCAAAAGGATGCACAGTATTTTTCAACATGCTTATGTCCAGCCATGATATTGGCAGTAATACAGAAAGCTAATATCTAGCTCATTGTTTTTGGTCAGTCTGGATTCACATCTTCCATTCAACTGAGGGTGAGTTATGGCCAGTTTGGCAACATGCATGTTTTTAAATAAAGTAACCAGAAAGAAAAAAGGTATTTATCTGGCTACAGTGGTGCTGCTTCCTTAAAACATTTCAAAGGCATTTGCAAAAATATGGCTGAGGATTTTAGACTTCTTGTTTTCCTTGCTTTGTACTCAGGACTGGCCAAGTATCAAAGCTCCTGAAATAGCAAGGCAACAAGGATTTTAAAAGAAACTTCTAAAAGAAAAACTCCTTGTTTCATATGTTAGTCTCCCCTGTAAGGTTTTGTTTTTACTATGTTTTTAAATCAATTCAGTGATTCTTTAATTAGACTGCTATCAATATGGCAACAGTATACCTTAAAGCAATATAAATTCATACTGAAATTAATCTGCCTCCACCTCTGGTTTCAGACTATCGTGTATAGTCTCAGCATACAACGCTTCTTTGTTATGCCCTTCTAATTTAGCCTTTGGAAAGTCCTCTCTGACAGCCAAATCAAGTAGTTTCAGAAAGTGGTAATTCTTGCAACTGGTTTTCATCAATCATTTTCACTTTGTTCCCTTTTAAAAACAAGTGCATTCAATTTCCACTTTAATTAAGGAGCTGAAAATATATGATGAGGCGTAAATAACATGAAAACTGTAGAAAATATATGTCTCAGGAAGTGAGTCAACCTAGAGTTTCTACTATCTTCAGAAATGAAATTGACTTCACCTGCTGATTAAAGAGCTGGTTTCAGGAGTATTAAATGTTAGCTACTTTGTATTACAGCAACCAAAGTTGAACTATATAAAACTGTATCCCTTATCAGTAAAATAAATGAATATAATAAAAATGCTATATTTACTACAAAGTTGTTGGTCTCACTCTCACAACTGATACAGTTGGAGAAGTAGGTGGTGTTTGTGACAAATTTTCTTGTGAAATGAGAGAATTTTCTTTCCATTTCATTTTCAGGATTTTGCTTTTCGGAGGGGAGGTGGGGAGGAAGAGAGGGAGAAGGATGGAAGAAAATATCGATAGATAGATAAATAAGTAGGTAGGTAGCTATTCCAGAAGATGTGACAATGAACAAAGATTGCAAGGCCAAAAGGGATGATTGTGATGATCTAGTCTGGGAAAATGTGATCTTTTGTATTTTGCACATGAAGTGAAGTGAGTTCACTTTGGTTCTGATGGCATGTCACTCAGCAAGAGCTAGTAGCTGATACACAAGCAGGAGAGTTGCCTTCTGTGTTCTGTTTTCACTGTTGTCTTACTTTTCTCTTTCGGGGGCTTATTGCTCTTTACAAAGAGTTCTGCCAAACAACATGGGTGTTTGTTTATAGGTTTATAAGACCAGAAAAGAAGTAGGTGACACTTGCAAACATTTAGAAACAAAGCCATACAAAAATAGCAACAGCAACCTTCTCCATATTTGATGACTAGTCTGAGTTTACAGCAAAAACAAATGAGGAAAAATTGCCCTCCTTTTTAAATATTGTTTCTCAAGCAACACCCTCACCCTCAGAGCCTAGTAAAGAGATGAGCTTTGCTATGCTGAGCGTCAGCAAATTCAGGGTGGAGAAAGGAGTGGGTCCAAGCCGAGGGTACAGCCAGTAGATCTCTTTATACTGAAGATGGAGCTTCAAGTTGGGCACAGATGTGAATTTGAACAGTATGGCCTGAGAAAAAAGGTGGATTCTCAAGTAGGCAGGTCTTCAGGATGTTGTATGTCGAAATCAGTAACTTACTCCACACACAAACAGGCAACCACCTTAGACCAGGGGTTCTCAACCTTTTCAGGATTGCGACACAACTGGGAGGTTTCCCAGTTGCATGTGACACACCAACCCCCCTGCAATCCCCTCTCCCCAGCTAAGGCTCTGCTGGCCCTGTTTCAGGGCTCAAGAGGGCGGGCTCTAGTGTAGTGCTAGCAGCCAGGGCCATCCCTAGGGGGGACGGGGCCCAGGGCCAATTGGTCTTGGGGGGCCCCCACTGTACCCCATGGTGGCAGGAGGAAGGGTGGGCCCGCTTTGCCACTGGCAATCAAGGCTGCCCACGGAGGAAGGTGGGGGATAGGTAGGTGTAGTGGGGTGGGGCTCACAGTGGGGTGGACAGGTGGGAGCAGGGGCATTGCTTCCCCCACCCAAATATTTGGCACACACAGCCCCCCTGTAGCATTCCTTGCCCCCTGCCCCTGCGTTCCCATTCCATCCCCACCCCTTAGTAACCCCGGCACTAAGCTGGGCCAGGGCTGCACCAGGCCAAATAGCCCCGGGCCGGTGGGCTGCCGGCAGGAGCTGTTCTGGCTGAGGCTCCTGCTAGGAACCGGCCCAGGCCCAGGCGCAGGCCCAGGCCGCTGCCATTGCCAGGGACCTAAGGCTGCCGCCAGGGCTCGGCCACCGCCAAGAGCCAGCCCCAGCCAAGGCACCAGCAGCGGGGCCAGCCCCGACCCAGTCACAGCCAGGGACCCTGTGTGGGGCAGCAGGCAGGCAGGCCTGGCCCGCAAACCTGCCCCACCCCTAGGCCACTCCTCCCTGGTGGGTGGGAAGGGCCGGCCCAGCAGGGGAGCAGGGCAAAGCACGGCTGTGGGAGGGCCACGGCATGGGCCCCGCACTGCCCTGCTGGGAGCGGGACAGCGCGGGGCCCACTTAACCGCGGGGCCTGGGGCAGCAGTGGCTCTCTGGCTGGGAGCAGAATGGTGTGAAGCCTGTTTTTGGCAACACATCTCCACAGGAGCCACAATGCTCAGGCTGCTATTTTTAGCATGTTAGCTCGAGAGCTGCTCGCACCAGTCTGTTTATCTGGGCTGGGAGGCTTGCTCCTGACAGTAGTGTGAACATTAATGTAGACATGATTTGCCCAATGTCACAGCGAGTGTGTCAGATCCCAGTTGAGATCACAGGGGCCTGATTCAGTCTAACTGAAAACCTACTTGGGTACGTCTACACTGGCAACTTAGGTCAACTTAAGGACGCTTAAGTTGACCTACACAAAGCCACGTCCACGCTAGGTTTTTATTAAGTCGACTTTAGTGCTTCCTTAAGTTGACTTAATAACACCACTTCTGAAGGTCGACTTAAGCCTTAAATCGGTTTCTTAAGTCGACTTAAAGCCAGTGTGGGCAGCTATGTCTATTGTGAAGTCAACTTAACAAGCTTAATTTTAAGTCGACTTAAAGTTGACCTTCTTAAGTCGACTTAACAGAGTTGACTTAACTTTACAAGTATAGACGTAGCCCTAGATAGTAGTGATGCCTCATGTGTAAAATGGGGAGTGGTAATAGTTAGAGTATTTCCCTCACAGGGATGGTACAACTTTTATAAACTGAAGTATTGTTAACATAGGGGCATTAATTTAAATGGTGCTATTTGATCTGAGTAAAGATGTCAGTATCAGGGCCTTAATTAGGTGGTCTCTGCAGCTTGGAAGGGCAGGCAATACTACTGCACAGAGAAAACTAACCATCCTTCCCTGTAACTTTTTTCTCCTGCCTTTCACAAAGCCCTTTCTGACCCACCCCCAATGGGCAAAGCAAAAGGGGGAGAGGTGCACTGATGCAAAATCCCTCATCTACACCTGTTTGCTGATCCTTATCTTGAGAAACATCCTGTAAGTGCCTGAGAACCTGAGACTCAGTGGCATAGCAACGGGGTCATGGGAACCAAGCCCCCAGGCACCAGGCTGCAGGGGCAGGGGGCACTGGCCTGGGGGGGGATGCAAGGTGTGGGGTGGAATGGGGCACCAGGGGGAGCACAAATGTAGGCTTTGTTCCTGGGTGCTGGTGGGCGCCAGACACCCTTGCCGTGACACTGCCGACACTGACTATAAACCAAAGAGAAACTGACTAGTTTGGTTTGTTGTCCAAGCTGAGTGAAATACAACAGCAACAGGCAAAACCAATAGCAGAAAGGGTGAAAACTGAACTAGAGTTTACAAATTCCTTTGGTCTGAACAATCCCAGTTGTCATTAGTCACACAGATAAAGATTTTGTGAATTTTATATTGACAGTTTTCCTTTAATTCTGTATTTAATTAAAATGATTGATTGTTTGCTGCTGTTTGCAGGCAACCTCTTCACACAGGAATACAACGAATTTATGCAGTCTTTGCTATTTTATATATATATATATATTAGTTTTTGTAGTGAGTAGCTAAAATCTAATCTTTGTTAGCAACAATGTGTAATAAAGTATAGGTTCTAAAGTTTTTAGTAACTCTTCCTTTTCACATGATGCACAAAAACTTCAGAAATATAATATTGCATCTGTCAACACTTTAATCTGCACTGGCACAGACCTATGCATTTACTCCAGATTTCATCCAAAAAGATATGATTGAATCCTATTGTCATTTTGCTAGCCACATCACAATTAATATTTTAACAGGCATTGTTAGTAAGAGTATAAAGAAACCTGATAAACTTTTTAGTCATAGACTTAAAGGCCAGAAGGGGCCATCATGATCATTTAGTTTGATCTTCTGCATATCACAAGCCATAGAACCTCACCCATCTACTCCTCTAATAGGCCCATAACCTCTATCTGAGCTACTGAAGTCCTCAAATCTTGATTTAAAGACTTCAAGTTGCAGGGAATCCACCATTTACTCTAGTTTAAACCAGCAAATGACTTGTGTCCCATGCTTCTGAGGAAGGGGGAAAAAAAATCCAGGGTCTCTGCCAATCTGACCTGGGGAAAAAATTTCTTCTCAACCCCAAATATGGCAATCTATTAGACCCTGAACGTACGTGTGAGACCCATCAGCCAGACACTGGGAAAGAATTCTCTGCAGTAAATCCAAAACTTCCCTATCTGTTCTCCCTTCTCTAACCATTGGTGCTATTCGCTAATAGCAGGTGCAGATGAGCCATATCCCATTGCAGGCAATCTCTTCATACTATCGCATCCATAAATTTATCAAGCTCAGTACTGAGTTGGGTTTTTGTCCCTCATTACTTCTCTTGGAAGACTGTCCCAGAACTTCACTTCTCTGATGGTTAGAAATCATTATCTAAGTTCAAGCTTAAACTTATTGAGGGTCAGTTTATATCCATTTGTTCTTCACTTAAATAACTCCTCTCCCTCCTTGGTGTTTATCCCTTTGATGTATTTATAAGTTCCAAAGGGGTAGTCATGTTAGCCTCGTTCAGCAAAACAAACAAGGAGTCTGGTGGCACTTTTAAACACTAAAAAATTATTTATCAAATGAAGTGCCACCAGACTCCTTGTTTGTTTTATATATTTATAGAGGCCAATCATTATCTTCCCTCAGCCTTTGTTTAGTTAGCCTAACAAGCCAAGCTCCTTAAGTCTCCTCTCATAAGGTAGGTTCTCTGTTTTTTTGGTCATCCTTGTAGCCCTTAAATTAACCTTTCTTAATGGTATTGACACTTCCCTATCTTTACTAGAAATATCTTGCCTGATGCATCTGAGGATTGTATTAGACTTTTTCATGGTCACATCATATTGGCAGCTCATGATTGTCCTTTGATTGGCTACTACACCCACATGTTTTTCCTCCTCTATCACTTCCAACTGATATGGTTCCATCTTATAGCAAATCTTGTTGTTAGCCCCTATGTGCATATTGCTTCATTATTCACTAGTAAATTTCACTCATTTCTATTACTCTAGCTTTCAAGGACATCCACATTTTCCTGTATGCTATTCTGTTCCTCCCTACTTTGTGTCAGACACCAATTTTATTAGCATATGCCCACTTTTTATGCCAAGGTCATTAATGAAAATGTTAAATAAGATTGGTCACAAGACTGATCCCTGGGGAACTCCACTAGTAACCTCCCTCCAGCCTGACAGTTCACCTTTCAGTATGTCCCATGGTAGTCTTCCCTTTAACCAGCTCCTTACCCATCTTTTGAGTAATCCCCATCGTCTCCAGTTTAATTTAATTTTTCCATGAGGAACTGAATCCACAGCTTTACTGAAATCCAGATAGATTAGATCTGCTGAGTTTTTCAGAATTAGATTATTTTTACATCTGACACACTTTTTCCAAAATACCATACAATATGGTCTCTCTCATAACATAACTGTTATAATAAGCTGACTACTGAGGAGTGTTCTATAGCAAATGGGAGATGGATGGACATTTCTTAAGGCAATAGGGGCTAGTCTAATGAACAATATAAAGACCAAGTCTCATAACAGGTTGGAAGTTTCTCATCTAGACCCGCTAATGTGCATCAAATCATATCTAACTGCTGGATTTGATGTTGCCCTTGACTCTGTATATGTATTCTGGAAATGTGATAAAGATAAGTGACAAAAACTGTGAGATGTAGAAGATAGTAGAAGCTAGAGAGGCAGCAAGTGTCATTGCCTGATATTTGTTTAGTAAATTAATAAAACTACACTATTTCAGTTTGAAATGTTTATTAAAGTTTGAACGAAAAGACAACATCTATGCATTTATTTTCAATTAAGGTACTTAGGCTTGCTGATGCTTCCAGCACCAAAAAACTGTTGCCCGTGCGGCTATGCCTCACAAATTGCCACTCAGCAAGTACCGTAACTTGCTCAGCTGCATCATGAGTTTAGATGGAACATTGCCTAGGAGCCTAACTTCAAACACACATATTGACCTAGAGATCTTAAAACCTATTAAGTCATCTTCTAGGTTCTTCCTCACACCTACCTGTGGAAGATTGCATCCTGTAGTATATATTTGTTCAATCTAGTTGTAAATGGCTCAAGTCATGAAGTTTCCACTAGTTATTTTGGGATACTATTCAGCACCCTGAGTTCTAACTGCCAGGAAGTTTCCTCTGATATTTGCCTTACAGTTCATTATCTGAGAGTATCCACCCACCCCCCTAATAGGAAAACACAGAAGTGATGGGGAAGAAGACTTGGCAAGATTTCTTTCACTGAGTTTCCTCCAAATTCTTCTCCTTGAAGTATGGTCTGTACAGATTTCAGGAAACTGAGGCACAGAGCTGTCAATGTGCAGGCTATTAATAAAACTTAGCACACGTTACAGTACTTTTGTCCCTAGAATTTCTTCAAGCTCTGTATATAACTGACTAAATTTATTTTCCCAAATGTGGGGACTGGAAGCACAGACCATGAGGTGACCTGTCCAAGGATACAGAATGAGTCCATGGCAGAGAAAATAATAAAATCCACTTCTCTTGATTCCTCTATAAATGCCCTATCTAGTGGTCGTCTTTATTATGTTCAACATTTGGGCTTCCTTATGTAAATATAACTTGACAGTTCTACCTTTCTAGGGTGCCTCAGTGCTCTATGCTGTCTTACTCCATGAAGGCACAGAGTAAAGCATAGAGTTCATCCATCCATGACTGAAGGCCCTTCCTGTTGCTTACATGTTTCTTAATGTCCAAAACCTAAGGTATGTCCTTCATCATTTTCCATTCACCACAGCTTAATTGACACTAACAGGGATGATCAGGTGTTTGCAAGATGTTGCTGAATCCCCAGTGAGACTATTGTTACCTGCATAGTGTCTGTAGTGATGCATCATTCTTTTGGAAAAACTCCATCCCAGTGTAACAAAATAATATGCATTTCTTCACAAATGTCATTGCAGTGGGTTAAATCTGACACTGTAAGGCTGGATAGATTGTTTCCCATTGACCAAGTTTTCTGTTTGCTCTCTCTACCAGAAAGCATCTCTAAACGTATCTGGCTTTTCTGGCATCCTGGTTAGGATTCTGCCTTCAGATAAGGCAAGGAGGAGACCCAAACCAATCATCATTTACAAATGTTCACATATGTAAGTAGTATTCAGTAGTCTAAACATGGGGGGGGGGGGGGGGAGCCAGGCTTCTATCATGGAGCTGTTCCATTCAGAACTATTAGTGGATAGTTCTTAGCAATATTTCTGATCTGAATGACAAAGCTGTCGACCCAACTCCGTCATTGCACTATACAGCCAAAAGGTGGCAATACTCATCCACTATTCATTTTCCATGGTGTTCCTAATGGTATTGTGACATTCACCTGTTTGCAATATCAATATCATCTTCTCCTCCACAAAATATTTTTTATTTACAACAGGCAGTGTAAATGTTTCTGTTTCGTGATGGTGTGCTTCACCTCTGAAGACAATGTGCATTAATAGTGTGGGTTACCAGGATTTCAGTCACATTCTGGCAATATAGAACACGTGTGCAGTCTCTGTTATACAATATAGCTCAGTGGTGCCCATACTTTTTACCCTGCACCCCACTTATGCCTGTCCATGACCTACCAGCCCCCCCCCAGGTGAGGCTGGGTGTGGGGCCATTTTCAGGGCCAAGGCTGCAGCTGAGGGTGAGGCCACAGTTGGGGCCTATGGTAAGGGCCAAGAGGTTGGGGCTGAGCTGGGTGTCAAGATCATGGCTGGGTGCTGTGACCAAGGACTTAGGCAGGCCTGGGTGCTGAGGCCATTCACTGCAGCCAGGACCCAAAGCTGAGCCAAGGGCTGGGCGCCAAGCCTGGACATATGCAGTGCAAAGAGGGACCGTGGGCTGGGTCAAGGGCTGGCTGGCGAGGCTGTGGCTAACCTGGGAGCCATAGCTGGGCCCAAAGCAGAGCTCAGGGCAGAGAGAGGCTAGGAAATGCTCCCTTTGTGCCCTATGTATGGGCTGGTCCTGATCCTGGCTGTGTCCCCTGAATGTTTCTCTGCACTCTGAGGGGCATTCCCCACAGTTTGATGACCTCTGATATAGCACATTATGCAGCAACATATTCCCCCAAATAAATTCAAGGTTTTAATTTGTCCGAGGAGTACGTTTCTCAATGTCATAAACCATGAACACACAGCTGGAGCAGTTTATGAACTGCAGAAAAACTGAGTGTTTTAGGCTAAGGATTGATTCAAAGAACTTGTTTTGTTGTTTCCTGTTTCATTGTTGTTTGTAAAATAGTTAATGGGCAGTGAGCAGTAAAGTGTTTAAAATCTGCCATGCACATGGATGTGGTTTTATATTGTTGGAGAGGGAAGGATTACTCTGCTTTGGGTGTGAAGGAGAAAGGAAGATTACATTGATAATGAAAACCACAACCAACACATTTACTTTGGAACATTTATCTGTTACTTTACCATTAAATATTTTAATTGGAAATAAAAGTGATAATCCCCCATTTAAACCACCGCATACTTTAAAAGCAAAGAAAAGAGTAGTAAAGAAAAGAAAGGGAGCTAAGGAATGGGTTTTTAAGACAGCCAAGGAGAAAATTCAAAATCCTTGCATAAACAAAGTAACCCCATTTTTAAGTAGATGATAATGATTAATAATGGTGAGATTATGTCTGCGGTGTGGAACAATGCGGTGAAACTATACCAGAGCATCTGGCCCATTATACTTGTAAAGCTTGCTGGTAACGCATTGTATCACTGAACACTGATCTGAAAATCACTCCTACACAAAAACCTCCTCCCCTGATAATTACTTATGCTTCATCCCCAAAATAAACATTTTGGGTCAGTACTATAATTTTGTATTCTGGGCCTATCTGTAGGTACATACAATAGCCTTGTGCCTAGTGATGCTTGGCTACTTATGAATGAGGAATGATTAGCTTCAATATGATGGTGAAGAAAGCCTGCTTGAGAGCAGCCACTGTAAGTTTAGGAGAAAAAGAATGTTGTAGTCACCGATAAGATGAAACCACTGATGAGATGAAATCCACAATAATTAATTACAGAACTGCCAGCTCTTGTGGTGATTTTGATTAGGTCTAGAGCAGGGGTCTGCAACCCAAAAGATAAGAACAGCCATTTTAAAAAATTCCTTCAATAAGCAAGTGTTTTGAGAGCTGCAATGGGTGTAGCCTCCTGGTGGAGGGTTGGGGGACCTGGGTCAGGGCACCTGTTGTAGGGTTCCCTGGCTGGGGTGGGGGGCAGCCTGGAACCAGGAGCAGGTCCCCACAGGGTCTCCTGGTGGTGGTGGTGAGCTTGGATCCTGACGCGGGCCACCCACTGGGTCCCCCGGTGGTGGTGTGGATCCCAGAACCAAGAGCATACCATCTGCAGGGTCCCCTGGTGGCAGGGGGGGGTCTGGATCCCAGAGCTGCAAGGGGGCAGCCAAAGAGCCGCATGCAGCTCCAGAACCGCAGGTTGCAGACCCCTGGTCTAGAGCCAATTGTATGATGATACAAGTAGCTCTAGCCTTCTAGCAAATTTGAACCCTCTAGTTGACTGTCCACCCCACCTGCCCACTTCCTGGGGCAGAACAACCAAATAGGTGTGCTGCAGGCAAACTCTCCTCCCTACCCCCACCACACAAGCAGAATCCATGCTCACAGGGGATAGTGCAGGGAGCACCATGAGCTCCTCAGCTCTTGGCCCAGGGTAGCTCTGCTTCCTTTTCCTCCCTTCCCTTATGTGAGGAGAGGGATAGAAGACCTCTTCTGTTGATTCCTCCTCTCTCTTCCCAAAGTACCAGCCTGGGAAGCATGCTTGTTTGGGTCTGAGAAATTATCTTTGAGGGCTGAATCATGAATTTTGCTCTCTTGAGGTTGGCAATATTGTAATGTGTCAACATAACCCATAACCATAATTAGAAATGGTCAGACTCCTAAACTTGGAGGACTTTGTGGCTTAGCTCTAAATATAAGAATTCTTAGTCAGTTTGATTTGAACAGTGACGTTTGGAAAGGTCAGAGTCTCACTTGTGGTGGGAGAAGGTTGATGGATCCCAAATCCCAAGCCATGTGGCTGAGAGAACCTTGCTGGCCTCTTATTAGGTCCAAATCTCTTAGTTCCCTTTTGCAGAGTTTTTAAGGAGGCAGGACTCAACTCCAGAAAGACATGCTTCATTCAGCTGTAAACCAACATCTGGCCAGAGAGAAAAACCTCATAACTTCCATCCCTATGCACTTAGCCTCCCATGCGTGTACACAGAAGAATGCTCTTTAACCCAGCTAAGATTCCAAACAGCAACAGGCCCTGTCACTGGTGCTTAGGTGTGGAGTGAATTCAGAGTGATGAGTCCCTGTTTTTGTGGGATTATCTGGTATCAGTCCCCATTGCTGCCTTGCTGGTCAAGACTTCTCCACTAGATCTGGACCACTCCCCAGACTGGCTGCAGATATGCCCCGGTCTGTCTCTGTGTCAATCTCCTAACCCCAGGTCCAGATGTATTTGGGCCCACTCCTCTTAGCAGGCATATGTGGTCTTACCTCAGGCAGGTGGCCCCTCTCTCCAGCCCTAGCCCTGCATCAGCCAATTGGCATAGAATCAAACAAATCATCTCCAATCAAGGCTTTGTTCTCATTTGGCCAGGGAGGTGCTCCTGCTCTTGCGTGGCGATCCTTTACTTCAATGATGTGTGGGCTGGCAGCAGGAAGACAATGGTGGGATTTTCTCTAGTCTTCTTGAGCCTAGTCCGCGCACAGCCTGTAATGTATCAGAGTTGGTGGAGATAAAGGCTGGCACTTATGCCCTGCTGATGTGACTGTGTGGAGCAGGAGCTCCACACAATCTAAACTCTGACATTTTCTTGCTCCATGTTTGTCTTTCCTCCATCTTTAATAGATCAATTCAGTGCACTCGTATGCAGTTCACTTTAGGTGCATGTGTGTGAAAGATGGAAGCATCTTTTGTAGTCAGCCACATAAGCAATATGTACCGTGTGCTGTATGGACATTAAAGAATCCATGGCTCTTTTAATAAGATTGAGATTTGTCCCAGTGTCCATGGTGCCTCCCCCCATTAGTTTTCTGTTTGTTGGCTGGCAACCACACTCCCTCCAATCAGAGGCTGTTGTAATGTTTCAAAGTATGGTATGTACTGTGCCTCATTTGGGAAGTTTTTTGGGAGCCTTTGTGATGATTGGCATTTTTAAAATGACAATGTTCTTGTGTTGCCATCTGTATGTATCTGGAGTTCTGATTAAACCAAAATCTCAGTGCTGAATGCCCCCAGACTTGAGTGAAGTTTGGGACCAGATTCAAATCTTGTGACTCAGGCTGGTCTTATCATCAATCAGTCACCATAATAGACTATCTGAATGACCTTTTGCAGTTGGCTTCTTTCTTTAGCTGAGTGTAGATAAACAGCCAGTTTCTCTGGTCCAGTTGATATGTGCTCAACACAAATCAGGAATATGAGGGGAAAAGGTAGGGATAAACCTCTTTTATGCTCCTCTGATCTTGGGGTTGCTGGAGATGGAGACTGACCTGATCTCTGGCTTCAGAGCTTAATTTTTGTCCAACTGCTTATGGGTCTGATGGCAGCTGGAGAATTCAGCAGCCACTCACTCATTTTTCTCCTGGAGATGCCCCCTTTTACTCACGAGAGTCCTCAGAAGTTCAGTTAAGCTGGCTTTGTGGCTATTTTGCACAAGCCAGCCTGAGAACCAAGCTCAAAGCTTCAAGACCCTAGATGTACAAATTTACAAATACAGGAGGCAGTCCCTTAGCTGATGTAAATTTTGGTAGATCCATTGAAGTCACTAAAACTATAACTCTCTCATATTTTCATTTATATAGTAACGAAGATTAATTACTTCCATTGCAGAAATTACTGGGTAAAGTTCTCTGGCCTGTTACACAAGAAGTCAACACGAGGGTCCCTTCTGACCTTAATTTCTATGAATATATATAGGCAACTCCAGCAATTAAGACAGAAGGGTAAACATGCCATCACGTTTGATCCTCTATTCTGATGCCCAGCAAAAATGGTTGGAGGACAAACAAATCAGTGAGGCTGAGATACCCGTCAGCATGTCCTCTACTCGGCCCACATTCTCCTTTCCCTCATGATGAAAGGATTCTCGTTGTGGTAAGGTGAAATTCTCTGTTTAAACTGGGGATGACATGAACTGACACCTCCCTTCCCCCTTGCTCGCTCCCTCAGATTGATTTCTTCTCAACTTGTTTAGATTGAGACCTTGGCCACCTGTGCATGAGCTGTCAGGAAACATGGTGCTTTCATTTAAACAGCAGGCAGCTATCAAAACAGCAATAAGAGAGGCTATCAGGCTTAATACTGGCATGCATTAAAAGTAAAATAACTCTCTGAGGTCCCGTAATGTTGCTTTTACCATTTGTCAGGTGTATAATCACCCTGGAGAATACGAATAGTGAGGTCTTTGTAAAACCATGAATCAACGTTCTAAACAATTCAACTACTGTGTGTAGGTCAGGTCAGTACCCTCACGTCTCAAAAAACTACTTAAGCCCTCCTGTCTCCTGAGACCATTATATCAATAGATACGTCCAATACTACTGAAAATGGCAGCTTGCAATATAATACTGGGTGATCCCCTTTAATAGCTCTTCTATATTAACAGCAGTTGGAGGCTGCTCTGGACATTTGTCCTTTGTTTCTGAAACCATGCCACATAATCCTATGTTTTTATGTGAGAAAGCTTTTATCATTGGTAGGGTTTCTTTTTCCTAATCAATGAAATGAAATGAATACCCTTGAATTGAGAGCTGGAGTAAAAATTTGCTTCCATGAGTTCAAGCTAGCCTGTGCACAAAATTATTTCACTTTTAAGGTGCCATAAATTCTCTCACCTGCCAGTGAAATGCATAGAGTGAAATCCTGACCCTACTGACTTCAGTGTGGCCAAGATTTTATCCATAGAGTTTACAGGAAAATTTGTAGTGTGCTAGACCCACAGTTAAAAGCAGAAAAGCCTAATCCATCATTTTTAGTGCTACATTTCCTTAGCCATCTCTGAAAACTAAATTATCTTTTGTCTATTTTCTTAATCTCTATTTTATCACCCATATAAACCATTAAAACTTGAAAAAGGACACTGGATACTGATGAAAATATGGTCAGTACAAATGAATCCTTAGGAAGAAAGTAGGAAAAGTAAATAAAACCACAGCGTGAAGGCCAGAGTTAAAGCAAGTCAGAAATTTTCATCAAAAAGCTTTCTCTGTGAACAATATGCTGTTTTTCAATACAAATTAAAAACCCCTTTTCCACAAAAATGTTTGAAAATATTATCTCATTTGTGGTCTGCTCAAAGTCCATTGAGGTCAATGGAAAGACACCCATTGACTTCAATAGGCTTTAGTTCAGATCCTGTGTGTGTAATTATTCATCTCCTTTTAAAAATACCTTTCTTTTACAGAGCATCTCTATGCTGACTCTCTCTCCCATGATGTCTGAACTATTTTTTTCTTTTCTAATTTTTATGCTGCACCTGTCACTGTGGTGTCTCCCTCATCTGTGGGTGCTAAAAAATGGAAAAAAAGAAACCTTACACATCACAGGGTTTATCTTCCCTCCCATACTGTAAGGTGGTTGTTTTTTTCGTAGCATCTGATGAAGTGGGACTTCACCCATCAAGACTTGTGTGAAAAATACATTTGTTAGTCCTTAAAAGTGCCACCCGCAGGGCTGGATTATCACAGGGGCTTAAACCCCGGGCCCTGGCTGAAAGGGGGGCCCCAGGTTCCATCCCCTAAAACTCCTGCAATAATCTGGCACCCTCGCCTGGCTCAGCGCTGGCAGGGCAGGAGCCCTGAGAGCGCTCCTGCCCTGCCGGTGTTGAGGGGACTGGAGCCAGAGGCCAGGCTCTGCACTCCACCCTGCCCCTGAGCTAGCAGGCCTACCGGGGGGGGGGAGGAGAGGAAGGGGGCAGGCCAGCACCTGTTCGCTTTGCTGGGGGGGTGGGGCCGGCTGGGTTGTGGCACGGCCTCTGCAGCTCTGCTGAAGCCTTCCAGGGCCCACCACACACCAGTCTGCCCTCCCCACCCCCAGGCAGACTGGCCAGAGCAGGGCTGGGATGGGAGTGCTCTCTGGTCCCAGGGCTCCCCAACAGAAGGGACATGGGCTCCAGCAGCAGGAGGGACAAGGGCTGGCCTGTGTGATGTGGGGGCAGGTGGAGGATAGAGGGAGCTGTGTTCAGGGGAAGCCAGGGTCCCTACAATAGGGTGGCCCAGGTAGGGGCCCTGTGGTGGGGGGCAGTCTGGGGCCCCGGGTTGGTTACTCTGGCCCTGGCCACAAGACTTTTTTGTTTGTTTTGCCGAACTAGACTAACATGGCTACCCCTTTGGAATGTGTCTCATTTGTGTTTGCTTTCAAGTACCATTTGAGCAGTCAAGATTTACTCACACTAATGCATGCACGACTTTAATGTTTAGCTTGGCTCCTCAAGCATCCACAATGAGATCATATATTTATAGGGCATTGGACACTGCTTGACAGAAAAAGGGGACCGGGTTATCATAACCCCTTCCAGAGCCCTGAAGACAAAAGCAGTTAAACATGTACATGCAGTTGGTTTTTATGAATAAAGTTAATCTCAAATTAATCTCAAACAGCAATTCAATTCATTCATTCAATTATAAACTTCAGAGATGAAAATGTCAGGGCTGTAGGAGTTAGATATGGAAAAATCTTATCAGCTGGTCATCTAGTCCATTCTTTTGCAAGTGCAGGGTATAGTTCCCCGAACGAGGGGAATATAAATACCAAATTGATATAATTCTGGATCTTAACCAAAATTTGAGGAAACTGTTAAATTGCTGAAGGGAGGAGAAGGGGAAAAAGTATTTTCTTCAGTTCTGTTCTACTTTCCCTATCCCACAGTTTAACTCCATACACTCTCCACTTCTTGCAAAGAACAAGAGTACTGTGGCACCTTAAAGACTGAGGCCATGTACACACTACAGACTTGTCCTGTAATAAAAGTTACTGCGGGACAAGCAAGCATTATAATTATAATGCTTTACCCTGTCCACACAACACTCCTAGCGAAAAAATTTTCGCTAGAAGGAGCAGTGCATGGTGGGCACCTATCCCACCATGCACTGCCAGCCTTTTGGCTGGCAGTGGTGCTGTTTCCAGTTTGAACCCCAGTCCAGCCCCTGGAGCTCAGCTGGACTGGGGCTCCCTTGTGGCAGCTGGGGCTCAGCTGCCACCAGCTAGCTGAGCCCCCTGAGCCTGGTCCCTGGAGGAGCTCAGCAGGTCTGAACTGGCCAGCAGCAGCTGAGCTCCACCAGGGACTGGGCTCAGTGGGGCTCCGCTGGCTGGCGGCTGCTGAGCCAGGTCCCTGGCTGGGCTCAGCTGCCGCTGGTCAGCTGAACGCCGATGAGCCCAGTCTGTGGTGGGGCTCAGCTGCCGCTGGCCAGCAGAGCCCTGCTGAACCCCAGCGGGGCTCCGCTGGCCAGCGGCAGCTGAGCCTTGGCCACTGGGGGGCTCAGCAGGGCTCCAATGGCCGGCAGCAGCTGAGCCCTGCCGGGGTTCAGCACGGCTCAGCTCCAGGCTCAGCTGGCCAGTGGCTGAGCCCTGCCGCCTGCCACAGACTGGGGCTGAGCTGGCGTGGCTGGAGCCGGGGCGGTGGGGCTCAGCTGCAGCAGCTGAGCCCCAGAGCCTCAGCGGGGTTCCAGGCACCGGCCAGCTGAGCCCCAGTCCCTGGCAGAGCTCAGCTCTGGGCTCAGCTGGCTGGCAGCTGGAGCCCCACTGTGGCTCTGGGGCTCTATCGTGGCTGAGCCCTGCTGCCTGCCACAGACCAGGGCTCAGTGGCTGGAGCCTCAGTAGGGTTCCAATTGCAGGCCAGCTGAGCCCTGAGCCCCTGCCGGGGGAGCTCAGCTGCCAGCTTGAGCCACAGTCTGGCTCAAGCCACTATTTGTCAATTTCACTGCTCTGTTAGAGTAGTGAAATTGACAAATTTAACAGCTCCGGTGTCCCAGAGTGCCCTTGATTGGCACTCTGGGACATTTCCGGAGGCTGTCAAAAACGCAAGGAGCGTACACACAGGCTCTACCACGGAACAACTGTTCCATCATAAGCCTTACCACCCTCTTTTGAGTGGTTTACATGTTGCGTGGCAAGAGGGCTGTTGCCACGCAGCAAGAAGGATTTGTATGTGTACGCTCAGATTGTTATCGCGTGGTAAGGAGCCTTACCACGTGATAACTTTGTAGTGTGTATAAACCCTAATAAATTTCTTTGGGCATAAGCTTTCGTGGGCTCCAACTCACTTTGTCAGATGCATGAAATGGAAACAGCAGTTGAGAAGTGTATATACACATGCCAGGAGTAACAGCATAATAATGGCAAGTGCTGACAAAGTCAATTCAATGGAGCAGGAGAGGCTCATTCACACTTGTTGAATAGAAGGTGAGAATGTGTGAAGACCGACAATTACTTTTTGTAATGTGCTAACCATTCCAAGTCTCTGTTCAGACGCAGTCTGATTGTGTCAAGTTTGCAAATGAGCTCCAGTTCTGCAGTTTCATGCTGGAGTCTGCTTTCAAAGTGTTTTTGTAGGAGTATGGCAACTTTCAAGTCTGCTACTGAGTGTCCAGGGAGATTGAAGTGTACTCTTACCGGTTTATGGATGCTACCATTTTTTATGTCTGATTTATGTCCATTTATTCTCTTGCCTTGGGAGAGTCCGGTTTGGCCAATGTACATGGCAGAGGGGCATTGCTGGCACATAATGGCATATACAACATTAGTAGATGTGCAGGTGAATGAGTTCCTGATTGTGTAGCTGATGCAATGGGATCTGTGATGGTACCACTAGAGTCGATGTGTGAGCAGAGTTGGCAATGGGGTTTGTTGCAGGGATAAGTACCCTGGTTAGTGTTCTTGTGGTATGGTGTCCGGTTGCTGCTAAGTATTTGTTTCAGGTTGTGGGGCTGTCTGTAAGCAAGAAGAGGCCTGCCTCCCAAGGCTCGGGAGAGTGTGGGATCATCTTCCAGAATAGCTTGTAGATCTTTGACGATGTGTTGGAGGGATTTCAGCTGGGGGCTGTAGGTGGTGGCCAGTGGTGTTCTGTTGTTTTCTTTGCTGGATCTGTCCTGTAGAAGGTGAATTCTGGGTACCCGTCTGGCTCGGTCGATCTGTTTTTTCACTTCCCCATGTGGGTACTGTAGCTTTAGGAATGTTTGGTAAAGGTCCTGTAGGTGTTTGTGAATGTCTTTAAGGTGCCACAGGACTCTCATTTTTTGCTGTATACAAACTAACACAGCTACACCTCTGGAACTTGTCACCACTTCTTGATTCTACCCTTTCCATCTTCTAATTTAAAAAAAAAATAAAACTTCCTTTGTTGCTACCATTTCCCTACTTAATGGTTTGACTGCTGAGCGTCACTAACCTCAGTTGACAATTGCTGCTGAAGGTGCTTCATGGTCAAAGGTGAGACTTAGGTGACTGCGCTGTGTCTGTAAATCTCAGAAGTATTTGTTAATAGGGTCTGAGCTACCCAGTCCTATTAGTTTTGAAAGATTGAATTGATGATAGCACAAGAACAAGTTCTCTTGGTAGATTCTTGGCACTGCCTACTTCCTGTCGGGCTGCATATATGATACAAACAATATTTCTTATCATAACTTTTGTCCTCATCAATTATCATGAAGATACAGAACCACATGTCCATAATAAATAACAGGAGAAAATATGTAATTCAATCTTTCTGAAGCACAAATTTTCATGAACCTTTAGCAGTGGTTAGGGTACTGTAGTAAACAAATGTATTTTGCTCATTCCAATAGTAGAAAGTAATACAGAGTTATTAAAAGTACTGTTCAAGATTCATCTGGGTTGGTGTAAGTACATACAAATTTCAGCCCCCTGTGTCAATAAGAGACTTAGTGCCCTTTGTAGGGTGACCAGATAGCAAGTGACAAAAATCAGGACATGGTGTGGAGGAATAGGCACCTATAGAAAACAAAGCCCCAAATATTGGGAATGTCCTTATACAATCAGGACATGTGGTCATCCTATTCTAGGGAACAAGTGATATTTCTAACTGGGCCCTGATAGGAGAGGCTGCTATGGGGATGTGATGAATCAGTCAGTTCTGGCTGTTCTAGCCACACCAGTGTCTGACCTGTGACACCCAGTTTTCAGGTTGTGTTGGCCTCTTGCAATCAGGAAGGGGAGGGTTACAGCCACTTTCTGTCCTTGCAATTGCCTCCTTTGTGGGACTGTCCACTGCTGGGGATCCTGTACTCTAGTTTAAGTCTGCAGAAGAACATATACACAATGGTGGAACTAGGATCCACTTAACTAGCAGTTTTTTTAGTATTTAATATTTATATTAGGGTAGCTCCCAGATTGAGGCTGGGAGCTGGACAAATACTAGTGAATTGAAAACGTATTGAAAAAATTTGGGAATGGGTCTCTACCATCTCCAAGTTGTTTTGCTGTTCAAATAATATAAAATATTTAAATTTTTAAAGTATGTTGAGTCAGTGGTCCTAAGCATGGAAACTTTACTTTTATTTGGAACTTAAGTGAAATGTCTCTCTCCCAATATGACCTAAGAAGGTGGAGACTGACTGACATCTTTTTAATGTATTTGTATCTACACCAACTCTTTTGTTTATGTGCCATTTCAGTTATTTATTTCAGACATTTAAAAAGTTCAGAACTGGGAATGCTTCCTAAAAGCTGTAATCAGTTTTCTGAATGGCTGAATAGAACAATCAGATTTCGTAACAACTGAGACATCCTAGACCTCATCAGTGAATAATGTAAGCTATAGAAAGCCCTTTTCATCTTTTAGCAAGGGTCCATTATTTCTATATATCTCTCTTCTGTGCTTTATGAAAAGGTTTACAGTAAATAATGACTAACTATGTAGTAGTCCTTTCTTCCTTTGCCAAGCTCTTTTTAACTTTGGCAACAATTCTGTTTTCCCTGTCATCATCTAATGTCTATTTATTTTACATTGCTACAAAGCCAGTGAAATTCCTTCATAAATCCCAGGTCATGAAGATGAAGAAGCAATTCAGTTTCTTTTAATAAAACATGCCACTGTCCTCTCTCCTTTCCCTCCACCCCCTATTCAGGTTCAGAAAGGTCATGGATTTGAAAAACTTCTAGAAAAGAATCAACTGCATTACTAGATCACATACTGAATACCTTGCATTTCTGAGAACTGAAAATGGGTAGGTAGGTATTTCAATGCCTGACTGATCTGGGTAGCCCCCCTGTGCCAGCAAATGCTTCTCACTAAGTGCTGGTTTGAGCAACACTCTCTTTCTCTCAGAGAGAGAGAGAGAGAGAGAGAGAGAGACAGACACACACACACTCTCAGCCTTTGCCAAAATCTGAAGGTGAGAATAACAAATGCCAAAATAGAGAGAAAAAGATTTGTGGTGAGGGGTGCTGTTTCTGTTGCTCTGTGAATGTGTGGTGGTAGATTCCCAAACATGAAATGATTAACAGATGGCATGTTGTGGAGATGGTTCAGCAGTATTTGTGGTGTGTACAAAAGCATCTGATTTTTCACTTTGTAGCCTATTATTCGAATTTTGCACTTTAGAGCACATTAATAGTATTAGAGGTTGTAAAGGTGACATTCCTACAGTTTATGAAGTGAGATTGGAAACCCATGGGTCTTATTCCTCCTTATAATGCAGTGTGCTACTCTCATGTCTCTTGGCTCTCAATGCTATCTCCAGTGTTAGGTCGAAAGTTGGAAATCGATGGTCACAGGTGCTGCTGTGGCTCCTTGAGCATACAGAGAATAGACAATTACTGAATTATTGTTATGCCGTCTTCTAATGTGCTATGTCATCTCAGGTGTACCTACATCAGCTTATTGAGCCTATTGATCTCAAAGATACAGGTATCAGACATACCACAGCAGAGATGAGAGAATATGGTGGCGTATGTCTGCATTCGGTGCAAGGAGCTCCTGACCCTTAGAGACTGCGTGCGGGCTTTGGAGGCCAGGGTGGCGGAACTGGAGGAGCTGAGAGAGGCAGAGAAGTTTGTCGACGAGGCTTTCAGGGACACTGTAGAATTGTCCCACCTCCGCTCAGACAGCCTCTGTGCTGTTGAGGAGGAAGAAAGCCCAAGGGAAGCAGAGCAGTCAGCGGGAGCAGAGGGAAACCTTCCCATAGTTGGGACCCTCCCTCAAGATGGTGCTGAGGCTGCCTCTCGCACGGCGGTTGCCTCTCCGGGGGAGGGAACTCCAGTTGCTAGGAAAAGGCAGGTGTTAGTAATGGGAGATTCGATCATTAGAAACATAGATAGCTGGGTTTGTGATGACCGGGAGAACCGTATGGTGACTTGCCTGCCTGGTGCAAAGGTTGAGGACCTCTCGAGTCATCTAGACAGACTTATGTGTAGTGCTGGGGAGGAGCCGGTGGTCGTGGTACATGTAGGTACCAATGACTTAGGGAAGGGTAGGAGAGATGTCCTGGAAGCAAAATTTAGGCTACTAGGGAAGAGATTGAGATCCAGGACCTCTATGGTGGCATTCTCAGAAATGCTGCCAGCTCCACGCGCAGGGCCAGGTAGGCAGGCAGAGATTCAGAATCTCAATGCGTGGATGAGACGATGGTGTAGAGAGGAGGGGTTTACGTTCATTAGGAACTGGGGAAACTTTTGGGATGGGGGGAGCCTATATAGGAGAGATGGGCTCCACCTAAACCAAAGGGGAACCAGACTGCTGGCACTAAACATTAAAAAGGTTGTAGAGCAGTTTTTAAACTAGAGGATGGGGGAAAGCCGACTGCTGCATAGGAGCAGGTGGATCAGACACAGACTTCTCTTAGGAGAGAGTCTGATGAGAGGGAATCTCCAAGTTATAGTTATAGTCAGGAACAGAGGACAGAAAAGGATGGTGTGGGGGCCGGATCCGATGATAAACAGCCGCATGACAAAGAATCTGGCACATTAAAAAGGGCAGACAAATAAACA
>ML685763.1:11371423-11474259 GCA_007922175.1 Pelusios castaneus | reverse complement strand
GGATGGCAGGAGAGTGATCACTTGATCATTGCCTGTTAGGTTCACTCACTCTGGGGCACCTGGCATTGGCCACTGTCAGTAGACAGATACTGGGCTGGATGGACCTCTGGTCTGACCCAGTACGGCCTTTCTTATGTTCTTAATAAACCATCAGATCACCATGCTGTTTGAAGAAACTCTTCTCCCCTTAAGACATTCATATAGAGCCTTTCTATGCCTTCTTGCTATGCAGAATTCCATGAAAGGAGGAGCCTGCCAGCATGTCCCTCCCACAAAAGCCTTTCGTGCAATCTTTAAACTATAATCCATTTGCACTTTGTGAGCACTCGCATGTAAGATCATAAATATTCATCAGAATTGACTAATTTACTCTAGGGAGAAATTCCAATCACATTTCTTAACACAGTTTTTTGCTTCTCTGTGGCAAGATCACAGAGAATCTGAGTTGGCCCTCCAGCCATGTTGTACCATGGTTGCAAGGATATATTATGTATTTGCAGTGAAATTGCAGTTTTTGTTCCTATCTCTAATGTATTGTATTTTAGTTTTTAGGATGTAAGAAACTCTTTGAGGTTGTCTCTTGCTATGTGTCTGAAGTCCCATTGGGTGCGTCTACACTTACAAGTTAGCTCAACTTAAGGAGGCTTAAGTCGACCTAAAGTACTCCACGTCCACACTGGGCTTTCCTTAAATTGACTTAATAACACCTCGTTTTAGGTCAACTGAACGCTTAAGTTGACCTTATTAGGTTGACTTCAGCCAGTGTGGACAGGGATTAGCACCTAAATTGACTTTATTAAGTCAACTTAGTGTTAAAGACTTAATAAGATCGAAAAGGGGCGACGTCTACACTAGAAAAGTAAGTCAACTTTTGTTATGTTGACTTAAGGTCGACTTTAAGTCAAATTTAAGTGGACTTAATAAAGTCAACTTGTCTTTTCTAGTGTAGACGTAGCCAGTGTGAATAAGCACTGTACACAGGGCTGGCCCTGGACTTAAAATGGCCCCCAGGTGAGAAGTGTGTTTGCTACTCTCCATTTGTTAAACTTTTGAATATATTACTTTATATTGTATTTGTGGCCCATTTCATGACTTTGATGCATGATTTGCGTGCGTTATATATTCCTGTCATATAAGATGATAGATTTGCATGCTAGGATCTGTAAATATGTATTTATTCATGCCATATACAAACATTGTTTCCTCTAAACTTATAGAACCTTTTTAATGTTAAGAATAACTGCAATGTACTAGCATCAAGATATTAAACTGTGTGTCAGTATTTGGTGGACCAATAATAGTGTTACAGTAGGTGACAGCCCCAGAATGTTAACCCTTGTCCTTTAGTTTGAAAGGTCTCTTTTCTTACCTTTGACCTGGTGAACTGAAGCGCAGTGTCTGAGAGAGCTAAAGACTGGCCAATGGCATTGTCAAGTGATGTCATTCTCTTGTCAACCATCGTCCATTGACTAGCAGCGCGAGCAGAATCCTCATAGCTACCTACACTTTAGGAAAAGGGACCATCAGCTCCGCATCATGAATGACTTGGTGTGGAGAGTGCTTCTCAGTAAAATATGACAGATGTTGTCCAATGAGACGTAGGCATAGATGTCTGAACAATCCTCATGTGGCCATGCTTCAGATGATCACTGTGGTCTAAGTCCCAGTCTGTGTTGTTCTGTTTCCGATATTTTCTCATCAGATTTGCCCCTTGCTTCAGACTAGATTTCTTTTGAGCTTTTTGCTTCCTATACTGAGCTCCAGAAGGCTTCTCCAGGAGCATTTTTTAGTTTCTATGGGGAAAATAGACAGTATCAGGGAGAGCAGAAGTATGTTCTACAATCTTAGAAAATCATCAAACATTGATATTAAGCATGGCAAAAGAAGTAACAGTATTTCTTTTGCATTGTTACACAGGTAGGGGTTCAATAGATATCTGTCATCTCATTAAATATGTCCTTTATTAGTTGCAACTTGTATTCTTCAAGTCTTGAAACACAAGTATACTTTCACAAATACAAAATAAAATGAGATTCACAGAAGAGCAGCTGGGCTCTCACTTCACCACAGTTTGGTCTTGTATCTCACTGACTGACTGAAGCCCCACCCCTTAAATACCTGCGAGGGCATTGATGACAACATTCTAAAAGATTTGAGTAGGATATACTTCTCAAAGTCTGGAAGGTTCCATGAGATTCTACAAAGGTCCAGAAAATTCTAGGAGGTTAGTGAAAAATGAATCGACGTACAGAATAGCTGAAACATTTTACTTCAAACATTCTATTTCCCTTTTGTTTTTTACAACAGAAACAGCACCCCAAGTTTGGTGCCTGCCCCACAAGTCCAGAACCCCAAATGGGCACCTGGGTTATCTGCTCCTGAATCTGGCCCTGACTGTAGAATCTTGACTGGAGCTTTTAGGTGCTAAAGCTGCTACGATTTTATTGTAATTAAATCTGAAGCATCTGGTATTGGCTGTTATCAGAAAAAAGAGTCTTGGGTTAGAAGGACTATTGGTCTGATTTAGTATGGTCATTCTCATATTCTTATGTAATGAGTATGTATGAATTATGTATCTGAGTCCAAGTCCATCATGTGTTTTGCGTTTTCAGGAAGACATTTTTTTTCTGGCAGTCTTGAGAGAGATTACATGAAACAAAAGGGCACATCCTCAACAGAGCTATAACAATTTAAACCATCTGAAAATCTAACCCATGGGGAGAACTTAACAAGTGTTCACACCAAGTGTTATTCCATCAAAGCCAGGAACCAATCCAGTATGACTGGAATCTCATTCAAATGTCCAAAGTTACCCTGTCTTCGTGCAGGGAGGGTGGTAATATACACAGCTGGTGGCTGTGTGCCAAGTGCATAGAAAACCAGGTTGGAAGAGATCTGGGTTCCATTCCTGGCTTACCCTGCTAGATGACATTTCTCCTCTCTGTGCCTCAGTTTCCCCATCTGTAAAAGAAGGATAATGGTACTGATATTCTTTGTAAAATGCTCTGAGGTCTCCTTATGAGCTCTATATAAAAGCTAAGGTGTTTTTGTTTTTTTTTATTTTCTATCATCTATATAGACACAGAAACAATTTAAGAAATGCAAACTTAGGATGGATCCAAACTGGTGAATTTCTTAGCTTTAATTCTTTTAAAAAGTATGGAGGTTTATGTTTTTTGGATTGGGTGTGTTTAAACTTTTAAAAAATTGGGATTTCAATTTCTTCATTGAATTATTGCATCTTACTCCTTATTGTACAAAGCTGAACTCTGCAGCCCCTCCTTATATTTAGGAGTAATTTAGGAAAGAGGACATCACAAAAAAAGTGAAACCACTCAAAAGAATGAAAGAGACATAAAACTAAATGTTTAATTAACTATGAATAATTAGTTACAACACAAACATGAGAAATTTGAAAGAATGTTAGAAATCAGATGCACAATATCATAAGAAGGATAAAAGGATTCACCATATCCTGTTGCATGAGATGAAAACACCTCAAAATAAATATACATAGCTCAATTTTGCTCTCCTATATAGCAGTGTAAATCTGTAATAACTCCACTGAAGTTAATGAAGACCAGATTCACAATGATGTTACCGGGATCAGAACTTTGACCTCTATAAATATTATGCTTATTGTAACACAGAGAATTATGTTTTGCTCTTAGATGTACTCTCATACGCACACCTTCCAATGAAGTCAGTAGGAGTCGTACGTAAATATCCAAGGGCAGAATTTTGCCCTTTGCCTGTTTAGGAACTGCCTGCAATCAACTAAGCATTATTTTAGTGTTATGGTAGGCATTGTTTTTATATGTGCTTTTCCTTGTGATAATAGTTAATAACAACATAAAGCAAATCAGGTCTTGTGCTCTGTCTGCTCAGACATTTTGTAGGTGATGAGCAAGGTTACTAAATGTGCATATTGTCTGTTGACAGAGATGGGTTACGGGATTTTACTAAAATAAAATTACTATTATTCAATAAAAGACAGTCAGTACCTACTAAAACTGTTGTGGTCCCACAAGGTAAGGTAAAGATCAGGCTCCTCCATGAATAGAGAGCAAATAATATTTCTAAACCTTCTGCCTATTTAAAGAAGCAACAAAAATTAAATCATTTATGGGGCATTAAAGAAATCCTTAAGGATTATCTACCCCATAAATGAACTTTTAAACTTAGTCCTATTTCTTCCAACCTAATACTTTAGTTTGATCATTAATCATTATAAGTTATGTTTTGTGAAGAACAGTCATTAGAAAAGTAGCTGGGCAGAATGTAACACTGACATTAAAATGACCATATTTATTGAAAAATACTAATATTTAAAATTCTGTAATGGTTCACATTAAAATGGTTTGAACCCCACCAAGAAAGCTGATCTATGTAAAATTATAGTCAGAGTAGAGTAACCACGTTTGGCTCCATAATAAACTTTCCCTAGATCTTATAGCCAAATGCATTTGCTTACTCAGATTTTCATTTGAATCATAATTTTTTTTAAGGGAATGACTCAAAGATGTGAAAGTCTTTGGAGAAGAAGGTTGGTGAAAGGATATGTAGGAGACAGTGTGTCATAAAAATAAGGAATTCAGACAAAACTTTTTTTGAACAGTTAATTGTTTTCTTTCCACTGTGACAGCAATAGCAAATGAATCCATACATAGTTGCATGATGCAGATTAATTCCAAAATGAGACTCCTTTCGCTCAAGAAAACTGTTTTCCAACTCTAATACCTTAGTACCCAACAGTAGGAACATAATAACCAGAATATCATTCTGCACTTGGTCTATCAAGAGTGAAATCCTGGCTCCAGTGAAGAGAATGAAAAAACACTATTCAGCTGAGCCAGCCTTTCACTCAGAACATAATAGAAGTTAGAGGTGGAAAAGACCTGTTAGCTATTATGGGACTGATCCAGAGAAATAAGTAATAGGTAAATATAATTGGTTAGTCTGTGCTCAGCATCGGTGGATCAAAACCAGGTTTCTGTCTTTCTGTATGATGTTTTCCAGTAGTAAAGATTGGGTTCTGATTATCTATTACCCAGCATTAGGTAGAAGCTGCAAGCTTTCCAAGAAGATTATTTCTGTGTCTAGGACTATGGGTGATTTGATAGCAAGGAACAGCTCAGTTTCACACTCTACTTTGACTATTTCTGAATTCTTGGTCCTGTTGAAGTGAATGGAAAAACTCCAGTTAATTTCATAGGCTATGTCTACACTGAGAAATTTAGGTTGACTTTACCAAGTCGACTTCACTAAGTCAACTTTAAGTTGAGCTTATTAAGTTGACTTAGAGTCCACATAGGACTCTTAAGTCGACTTAAAGCTGGCCTTACTAAGTTGACCTAGAGAGTCTACACTAGACTCTCTAAGTCAGCTTGTTAGGTCCAGGGGGAGGCATGGCTCCTTTGGAGCCTCGGCTCCCCAGACTGGGGGGCGCGGCGCCCCCCTTGTCCTGGAGCGAGCCAGCCCCGCATGGGGCTGGCTCTCCTGGAGGCAGCAAGCCCCGGAGAGCTCAGCTCCCTCCTAGCAGTAGCTTAAGTCGATTTAAGGAAACTCCAGTGTGGACGCAGAGTAAATTAAGTCGACTTAAGCCTCCTTAAGTCCACTTAATTTATTAGTGTAGACGCATCCATAGAAACCAGGATTTGACACAGTGCTCTTAGAACTCTCATACTAATGCTTGGTCCACATATGCACCTCCTGTAGGTTTCTTTCGTGTTAGTTGCACAACTCGACAATAGGAGTTCAATGGATTGAACAAGTACAGAATATGCCTTGGGAAAACTGGCGCAAAGTGTTTTTCTGAAGAGATGGAAAACAATCATTAACTGGTGTTAATACTGATCCATTGCAATAGTGATATTCTGACTCAAAATCATGAAGCCTAATTTTTTTTTTTTTTTTTTTGGATTACTAAACTGAAACATAAACCAGGAGTCTTGTGGCACTTTTAAAGAGTGATAAATTTATTTATCACATGAGCTGTCATGGGTAGAATCCTACTTCATCAGACGCATGAAATGGACGTTACAGTAAAAAAGGGGATGTTTAAATGCAGAAAAGAGTAAGTCACAAAGTCAGTTCAGAATTTTTCAGCAAACCAAGTAAGTTGTTTGGATTCAAAGAGCGTGGAATAACAGATCAGAAGGTGGGAAGGTTAAAAGAGGGGAAAATCACCTTTCGTAATGACTGAGCTAATTCACAGAAACATATATATCAGTGTCCTCCTCTAACACTATTCCTTAAGTCTTGTGCAGCTTCCTATGGGATTAAATTTCCCATGGCACTTTAAAAGGAAAAAAAAAAAGTACCTTAAATAATCATTAGATGACCTCTTCCACACCAGTACTTCTTGTAAAGGAAAATCAGTTTTATGATCCTTTAGGATGAAAGGTTCTATATGAATATGTTGAGTATCTCAAAGGTGCCTGATTTCATTGCTGGTTGTAATAATCTTAATGTAACCATTACCTAACTCACAGGAATATTGACACTTTAGAGAAGGGCCTGAGTCACAAAGTTTGGATCAGGGTACAATTGCTGATTAAGAGAGTTGCCATGATGTCCCTCTATTGTAATACTTGAATTTAACTCTTTCCTTGGCTAGTACATAATTCACAGATCAATTCTGATTTCCTTTGTATACGTTATCACTTGCAAGTATTTTCCAGTTACCTGGGCGAAATCACGTTTGGGCATTTCTGAACTAGTTACTTGGACCGTTTGCTGTTTCTCTCATGTGCTGTTTCTACTGTCTCCTAGATTGACTAGAACTTTTAAAACAAGAGTAGTGAATGTCAAATAATTCATTTTCATCTATGATTTTTCATTAGTGAACCTTTTGAAATCCAAACTCATTTTCAGGAACACCAGACAGCTGAATAGTGTGATCTCATGAGCCATAATGAACAGAATACAATGCCGTTATTTTGGAGCCATTGGTTCTGTCTTACCATTTCTCTTAAATGCCTTTGACAGAGTAGTGTCTTGAAGCCAGGTCTCTCTCAAGTTCTAGGCTAGTGCCTAAGCACTGGACCATTCTTTCTCTCTTCTGCTTTATGCTATATATATTTAGTTTAGTCAGTTCTCATTAAGCGGTCTGCCATTTTTGATCAAGATCCCAGCCCATGTCCATCCTTTCTTGTTTCTATAAACATCAAACGGAAATAATGGTAGCTAGTTTGCAGTTTGGTCTTGCTACTCTTCTGCTTTCTTCACATGCAAATGCCTTTTCCTTCTCTGTTCTTAAGGCTTCCAGATTACACAGCTGGTACAGAAGGAAGAAATGATTAGTCCTGTTTTCTGAAATCCTCCTTCCTGGGATGAAATTCTTCAAGTGGGAGACATCCAGACAAGTATCTGATTCTTGGATTGGGTAACTGCAAAACTTGGTGGCCTTGCCAATCCCTCATGTTACTAATGAGGCTCACTTTACTGGTTAATTTGTCCTACTCTAAAAACTTAATTTTTATTTTTTAATTTTAAGAGATTATACTCTAAATACTATAAATTAAGGAGTCACATTTTCTCACTGAATTTTCACTATTTAAAATGTATAATCAATGGATGGCTGAGGATTTGCTCTTATATCTCAGTCTATATACTTTTTATGGCCATTATTTGTCAAATATATTTTTCTTGAGCCATGACAGTCAAATCTTTCTCCATCTGGGGTAAATATACAACATCTCTTATGATCAGGGGTTGTATCCACTTGTGAATCTTTGCTGTGGTCTTGTGATTGAGAGAGTGATTACTTTGTAAAGGAAATGGCCAAGTGGGATGGGTGGAATGAACAGCTCTGGGAGAGCCATTACTATGGAACTTTGTGGAATTTTCTTCTGACAAACTTTTGCAAATCTGTAAATCTCCAAGGAGGAGCTCATGCCTTCTGTGCTTCCAGGATTTAGCACATACTTTTCTGCTTTCAATGATTGAGGGCAGACATAGTTTAGATTTCATTAGCAACTCATCAGATGTGCTGGATCTGAAATCTCTGCTCCCTTTGCCAGCTGGAAAATACTCACTTGTTGCAAAAAAAATGGTAACCCCTAATTATCATAAAAAACCCTGTCTGAACTCTCTTGACCCACTTTTTTTCTGCTCTCTTTTTGCCTTGAATGCATGGATCAATTACTTTCTTAGAAAATAAAGCTTTTTCCCCAATCATTGTTAGTTGAGGTTATCCCAAAGTTAACAATGTCTCAATATGGTGTGGAAAGTGATATGATGTGGAATACCTTTCTTGGATGGGTGGGTATATCAGTCTGGAAAAGATAAAAGTTCACTAAATCTTTGCCCCATTTTTTAATATGAACTTGAGCCAAACTTTTGGGGTCTGAAATATTCAGTTAACTGTAATTTTGTTTGTTTATTTATTTGGGGTGGTGGTGGTGGTGTATTTTTCAATTTCACATGCCTCTCAACTTTTGGTTTCCAGCTAGGGCAGAAACCAAGAGAAGCCAAAATACCTAGAAAGAAACAAAAAGAAACCAAAATACAGAGACAGGAACTGAGAAAAGGAAAAAACTCTTAAGACAGGAACAGAACAAAGCCAAATATTAACCAGAAGAAGGAAGTACTGACATCTCACAAGACAGCCTCCATGTTCTTGTGAGATTTCTAACCAATGGTTCTGATTAAAGAGGTTCAACTTGTTTGGATATGTTTTTAAAAAGCATCTAAATAATTAGGTACATATTTTAAGCAAACCAAACTTCTGAGTCTCTTTACATTTACTGCTCACTAGTTTAGAGGGTCTCTTGGAAAAATGACAAAACTAATTAAAATATCTAACAATAGCTTAAATAGCAAATGCTATCATTCTCATTTCTAGACTGTGAGGGCAAACTGATGAGGCCAAACAGGTGGGAACATGCCACTAATTCAGAAATAATTCTCGGTAATAACAAATGAAAATATGGCCTAAAATCTCATTAGCGTTGTGAATTTGAATTCAAGTCAAAGATTCTTCATGTACTTAAAGGTCCCTGTAAACTGTTCTAGGCAGGTATTTAAGCCCAGACTCTTAACTACATTTCAGGATCTGTGCCTCCTGAGCCCATCTCTTCTTTCTCATTTACACTGGCTATCCATCATTGGAACTCATTAGCTTACATGGAGTTAAGACTGAATTAGACCATTATAAGTCTGAGTACAAGCAGGCCCTCCCTCTTTTCATTTGTAAAATAATGAATGTGGAATGTGTTTGGTTGATGTAAGATTTATAATGTATAAACTAGGGCATCACTGTCATACCATTAAAATTACTGGAAATGAAATGAGTATCTCTATTAGCATTGCAATATACTGACGTAGCTAATTTTAATATTCGAAGAATGTATCAGGAAGGTTTCTTAGCTTTAATAGGTTACTAGAGAATAAAATAAATAAGAATACTTAAACCTAAATTCAAAATTGATGGATTGTAAGGTTTGGGGATTTTATTGTATTTTTAGTGTCTTGCCCTCCCCCTTTTCTTAGAGAATAGCAAATGTTTGGAATGGACTTCTGGGTAACACTCAGAAGCAATTATAGACTGCCCCAGGAGAATCAGTTTATTGGACAAGAATGGGCTAAGCTGACCTCCTCTTGTTCCCAGTGTTCCTTACATTTGTATGAATGATGAGTGAATATGAAACCACTGTACTCAAGGGCATAGCTCATGCTGATCTTTGTTATTCACTTACTGTCTCCATATGATACAATAATGCTCAGAAACTGTATTTAGGTGTCAGGCCAGCATCTGCTCATTTGGGTAAGGGAGTCCAATGGTTCCAAACGGGGTAACCATTTAGTCTAGTTCAGCAAAACAAACAAAGACTCCTGTGGCACTTTTAAAGACTAACAAATGTATTTATCACATGAGCATTCGTGGGAGAAAATCCCACTTCATCAGATGCTTAAGTTCTCCTCCATCTTCAAAGCATCTGATGAAGTGGGATTTTCTCTCTCAAAAGCTCATGCAATAAATAAATTTGTTAGTCTTTAAAAGTGCCACAGGATTCCTTGTTTGTTTCTATGGGGTTAGGTAACCAAAGGTCTCTGAAATGGTCTGACAATTGCTTTCCTTAAAAAATCTGATATGGGACTCCACCAAACAATCCTTCAGATCCTGTCACCCCTAAGCTGTGTAAAGATTTGAATCTAGATGCAACTTACAGATATGTACTGTGTTATACTAATAGTATGTACCACTGCAGTTAGGTTTCCATATGTGATTGCTTATTTAAATAAGATTGTGGCTACCAACTATTGATCACAGTCATAGGAGTGGAGAGAGATTTTTCCCCAGGCCCAGGATTCAGTACTTAAAAACTACCCAGTAGTATCTAAGGCTGTGTCTACACTTGAAAAGTGAAGTCTACTTTATGAAGTCGACTTAAAGTGGACCTTATTAAGTCAACTTAACAAAAGTGGACTTAACTTCTCAAGTGTAGACGTGGCCCCTTTTTGACCTTATTAAGTACACTTAACGTTTTAAGTCGACTTTAAAAGTTCCACCTAGGCACTACTCCACATCTCCAGTGCCTTAAGTCGACTTAATAAAGTCAACTAAAGTGCTAGTTCAAATTAAAACGAGGTGTTATTAATTCGAATTAATAACTTTTCCTTAATTCGACTTAAGGAAAGCCCAGTGTAGAAGCGTAGTAAATTAAGTTGACTTAAGCCTCCTTAAGTCAAGTTAATTTGTAAGTGTAGATGCACCCTAAGGTACTTCGATGACACATACAAGATGACAACTGATAGCATTATTTTACCTGGTGCCCCTTTGGTATTTGTGAACCTAGAACTACTGCACAATTAAGTGCCTTGCATGTTGACAAGTTCCAAATGGGTAGCCAGGTTAGTCTAGTTCAGCAAAACAAACAAGGAGTCTTATGACGCTTTTAAAGACTAATAAATTTATTTATCGCATAAGCTTTGGTAGGAGAGATCCCACTTTGTCAGATGCTTGGAAATGGGGAAAAAATAAAGTGCAGTGAAGTGTAATCACAGGATCGAATCATATTAAATCAGACAATTGTATTGATTCAAACTGAGTGGAACAACAGGTAGGGAGGGTGAGAGAGGAGACAATCTCCCCAGCCACTCTGTGAAGGATTTATCTGCGACAATCCTTTAATTGGTTTATTCTAGGTCAGGGCTTCAAAGAGAAACTTCAGAGGTAGAATTCTTAGAATTTTATATCAACTTGGGTTTGAATAGAAATATGGACTGGCTTTCTCATTGTCACCTCTTTCACTCTCCCAATCTGTTGTTCCATTCAGTTTGAATCAATACAATCTGTCTGATGTATAAAAAAAACTAGGAGAGATGATGTACTTTTTCCATAGATGCTATGACCAAGAATGCAATCAGCTATCTGATAGGAAGGATAGGGCATTGATCACTTGAGTTTTTATCAGAAGGGTCTCTTTCTCATTGTCACAATATTGTAACATCAATATTCTTTCCCCAGGCCTATTGCCTCCATCCCATCAAGTTATTTCACATTTATTTCAGTGAATAGGACAGAAATACAATTATGGGTGGTCTAAGGCCTGCCACAACAGTTAATTTTCAGACTCTGTGGTTGGGACGGATTGGTTCAACTACCCCTGATGTTACAATGTGGTAACACTTTTGAATGCACAGAACAGCCACATCTCTAACGTTGGTGAAATAAATAATTTTCCAGTGATATGTTGTTTTCCTTGTTGTGTGTGATGGATCCCGTTGAGAGCAAAATGGTTCTGCAATACTAACTCTAGTACACTGGTTGGGTAGGATAGAAATTCTTACAGTGATAAATCATTATAATTTGAAATAGCCATGAGTCCAACCCTCAAACTCAGATTTTTCAAACACCTCACAGTTTCAGATGCATGGCTTTGTTTGTTATAGGTATAAGAGCCAGCTGAAAAATTCAGGGAGAGGTTGGCATTCCAGGCACCCTTTCCTGTTTTGGATCCAGAGTTTGGTTCAGCCTACTTCCAATTTTTATGTTTTGCAAATTTTTAACATGATGGAGGCACTGCCAGACACCATGTCTTCTACATAGTCAAGTTCCATCATTACTATTTAGATATCATAGAGCTGGAAGGGACCTCATGAGGTCATCTAGTCCAACCCCCTGCTAAAAGCAGGACAACTCCCACTAAATCATCCCAGTCAGGGTTTTGTCTAACTGAACCTTAAATATCTCCAAAGATGGAGGTTGCACAACCTCCCTGGTAGCCCATTCCAATGCTTCACCACCCTCCTAGTGAGAATATCCTAATTCCTAATATCCAACCTCGACCTCCCCAGCTGTAACTTGAAACCATTGCTCCTTGTTCTGGCCTCTGTTACTACCAAGAACAGCCTAGCTCCCTCCTCTTTGGAGCACCCCTTCAAGTAGTTGAATGTTGCTATCAAATCCCCCCTCAGTCTTCTCTTCTGTAGACTAAATAAACCTAGTTCCTTTAGTCTCTCCTCATAAGTCATGTGCCCCGGCCCCCTAATCATTTTCGTTGCTCTCTGCTGGACTCTTTCTGATTTGTCCACATCCTTTCTGTAGTGGGGAGCCCAAAACTGGACACAGTATTCCGGATGCGTCCTCACCAGTGCCGAATAGAGGAGAACAATCGCATCCCTCGATCTGTTGGCAACACTCCTATTGATGCAGCCCACCTTTTCGGCATCAAGGGCACACTGTTGGCTCATATCCAGCTTCCCGTCCACCATAACCCCCGGGTCCTTTTCTACAGTGCTGCTACTTAGCCGATTGGTCCCCAGCCTGTAGCAGTGCATGAGATTTTTCCGTCCTAAGTCCAGGACTTGTTCTTTTTGAACCTCATGAGGTTTCTTTTGGCCCAGTTTTCCAATTTGTCTAAGTCTCCCTGGATCCTATCCCTGCTCTCCAGCATGTCTACCATTCCCCGCAGCTTGGTGTCATCTACGAACTTACTAAACATGTAATCTATCCCATCATTGAGATCATTAATGAAGATGTTGAACAGAACTGGCCCCAGGACCGACCCCTGGGGCACTCCACTCGTTATTGGTTACCAACTAGACATTGAGCCATTGATTCCTACCAGTGGTTAAAGTATAATTTGACGGGCCCTGGAACTCTCCTAATCTCCGGGCCCCCTTCCCGTATTGTCTGGGCCCCCTTCATGCATGTGCAGGCCCCAAGCCCAGATAGGCATTTCAAACCACTTCTCAGTACCACATGCATCAGTTATCGCTCCATAAAAATATTTATAATTTTATGACATTTATGTCTATAGCAGTTATTGTCGCAAACTAGCAAACACTGCAAAACACAAGACCACCAAATCACCCTCTCTCTGCCTCATTAACTCAAGTATGATGATGAAAGCTCATGCAATAAATTAGTTAGTCTTTAAAAATGTCATAGGTCTCCTTGTTTGTTTTTGCCAAACTAGACTAACACGGCTACCCCTCTGGAACTTATCTACCATATGGTTTCCACTGGTCTTATCCCTGGTGGGAACTTTTCTAAAAAATGCTAACATACACAAGGCTATAATGAAGACTTCAAGAGTATATGACTTCTGTAGCATTGCCAATTGGTTGGGTGCTGGTTGAAGTACTTGGAAATATGTTACTTAAACATAGATAGAAAAGGGAAGATGGCATTAAAATCACCATGATGTGATTGATAAAATCAGGCCTCACTTTTCCATAGCACCTTCTACCTGAAAAGCTGAAATCACTTTACAAGGGATAACGAACCAAGCTTTGTACCATCTCCTAAAGCAGTGGTTTTCAAACTTTTTGCATTGTCGATCCCTTTCACACAGCCATACTCCAAGTGTGGTCCCCTGTCAAATTTAAAAATAATTTTTTTTTCTAGGCAACACTATTTTAAATGCTAAATTTATAACCAAACCTTCAGCCTAAAATGAATTTATCTTTTCTCGCCACTTTGAACTTAAGACTAAACCACATTTTTATGGAATTATTTTTAGATGCAGAGAAGGTATTTTTAAATTGTTGTTGTTTAATACTGGTGGGTGCAAAGAATTTGTATCAATACAGCTTTTCAGAGCAAACTTAGCACCTCATTGCCTCCCTTGCTTTTGTACAGCTATTGGCAGCTCTGGGTGGCTCACAACCCCCACATAATAACCTTGTGACCCACCCTAAGGGGTTGCAACTCCCATTTGAGAGCCCTTGTCTTAAAGGGACACACTAACCTCATTTTACAGATTGGGAAACTGAGACACAGAGCTTTGTCCGAAGTCCCACAGCAGTTTCGTGGCAGAGCTAGGACTAAGACCCAGAACTCAAGACTCTCTCGCTTTAACCACTGAACAATACTAGTCCCTAATATAACCCCACACCTGGAAAACCATCTTTGCACAGAGATGAATACATTTTTCATTAGGATCTTAAGGAGTACTAAACTATTCACTAGTAAAGACTATTTAGACCTTAACCCTGTAGATACTTTCCCTTTGACCACTGTAACATCACGTGTGCAGTGTGTCAGTGTTTTTAGCAAACACACCATGGATGCCACCAATGTTCCCTCTAAGCTGATGATGCAGCTGAGCAAGTTATGGTATTTGCTGAGCAGCAATTTGTGAGGCATAGTGCCGCATGGGCAACAGTTTTTTGGTACCGGAAGCATCAGCATGCCTAAGTTCCTCAATTCAAAAGAAATGCATAGATGTGTTTTTTTTCATTCAAACTTTAATAAAACTGTTAAACTGAAATACTGAAGTTTTATTAGTTTACCAAACAAATGTGAGACGATGACACTTGCTGCCGCTTCTATCTAGCCTCTACCATCATCTACACCTCAGTTTTTATTGCCTGTCTTTGTCACATTTCTAGCCTACATATACAGAGTCAAGGTAAACCTCATGACGGAAGGTTCAGAAATTTTATTAGCAAACATCCATAAAGCTCTAAATACACAAATGGTGATTTTTCAAAGGCTTATAACTTTACCAAATCTGGGTGTGTTTTCATGGGGACCCTTCTGTCCCCAGAACTATCACTCTATCAGTTTTATCATGGAGGCACTAGAGTTCTTCAAGGAGAAGACATTTCACATTAGCAAAATTAACTATTTTTCACAAAGCTCGCTCTTGGAAAGGGCTGAGCCACTTTTATTTAAACTTAAAAATTGAGCTTGAGGCAGAGTGAGCAGCCCACATGAGAATGTTAATTCTTAGTTTTTTATAAGAACAGTAGGCTTCTAAAATATTAGGCTGTCAGGTGGTGTTCTTCCTATAGAGAATACATGATATAGTAGTGTAAGTATTCTATCATCATGAGTCTGAGGAAGCAGTTCATGAGTGACAAAAGGAGTTATGCGGGTCATCCTCAACTTATGCCAACTACAATCCATCATATACTCTGCATATGATACTTACATTAAATGAAAAAAGTTATTGTAGGAATACTGTAGAGACTTAAAAAACATTTATTGCAAATATTTTTCAGACTCTCACTATAACAGCAGGTGTATTAGTTACCATGAGTTCAGTGTTTCTTGGATCAGAGGAAGACACAAAACCCTCTAAAAGTTGCATGAGACAACTTGTAAGATCCATTGTTCTGGGCCCCTCCAAGGGTAGAAGTGAGCATTGGATCCCACAGAAAGGTGGAAAGCTCTGCAAGGCTACATTTTTTTTTTTTTTTATCATTAATGTGTTATGTTCTTTCCTCTGCTCCAGGATTGAACATAGCTTGAGAGGGGAAACAAGTAAATATTTTTTTCAAGTTGATTTTATATTACATATTACAATTCAGTGGAGAAAGAGTTGGGTTGCCTGGGACCTCATATTTGATTAAAGGAAAGGGGAAGGGGAAGGAAAGGAAACTGAGGAGGATTCCCACTGGGATGTACTTCACTGAATTACTTTTTGGCTATGTCTACACTACAAACAGATATATGAATGCAAAACAAACTGCTTGAGCCCCGCCAGCTCTTTCCTCACAAATGAAGCACAGCCTCAAACCCACATCACCCCAACCTTGTCCACTAGTGCCCACATCAGACCCCTTTTTCCCCATGTCCTCCTCAGCCCCTATCCCCATTCCCTAAGCTCCCTGCCCCAAACCCCCACTCCAGCCCTCCTAACCTCCCCAGCCCCCAACTTCCCCCATCTTCACTCTATCCCCCTTCAGCCCTCCAACCTCCTCCCCAGGCCCCTCTGTCCCTAGCTCCCACTCCAGTCCCCTAACCTCCTCCATCCCTCCCCAGTCCCCACTCCAGCCATCCATAATCCCCCCACCACTACCCAGCCCCTCCCCAGCCCTGCATCGTGACCCCTTGCTGAACCATCCATAGTTCTCTCCACCACTACCCAGCCCCCACTCTCCAGTCATCCATAGTCCCCTCCACCACTACCCAGCCTCCACCAGCCCCTACCCAGTCTCCTTGTCCCTATTCCCCTCCACCCCTCCCCAGGCCTCTAACTCCATCCATCCCTCCTCAGCCCCCCCCATCCTGACCCCTTGCTCCAGCCATCCATAGCCCGCTCCACTGCTGCTCAGTCCCCACCAGCCCCTTCATCCTGACCCCTTGTTCCAGCCATCCATAGAGCCCTCCACTGCTCCCCAGCCCCCCCATCCTGACCCCTTACTCCAGCCGTCCATAGTCCCCTCCACTGCTACCCAGCCCCCCATCCTGACCTCTTGTTCCAGCCATATGTAGTCCCCTCCACTTCACTGTTTGAGCATGCTCAGGGCAGGAGATTTGAAACTCCTCAGCCTGGCCGCAGCAGGAGTCTGTGGCTTTGCTGGGCCCCCTGGGCAGAATGCAGCGTTCCTCCTGGGTTTTCTATTTTTAGGGGCCCTGGAATGCTGGCCCCTGAAAATTGTGGGCCTGGGAATGGTGTTCCAGTGCGTTCCCCTTTACTTTAACCCTTGATTCCTACCTGCTGAGCCAGTTTTCTATCCACCTTACAGTCCACTCGTCCAACCCATACTTCCTTAACTTGCCAACAAGAATGCTGTGGGAAACTATATCAAAAGCCTTGCTAAAGTCAAGGTATACCACGTCAACGGCTCTTCCTGCATCCACAAATCCAGTCATCTCATCACAGAAGGAAATCAGGTTGGTCAGGCATTATTTGCTCTTGGTGAATCCATGCTGACTATTCCTGATCACTCAATTTTCCTCCAAGTGTTTCAGGATGGATTCTTTGAGCACCTGCTCCATGATTTTTCCAGGGATTGAGGTGAGGCTGACCGGTCTGTACTTCCCTGGATCTTCATATATCTCGGATCACATATATCTATCTTATATAATTCTGTTGCCCCACTTGTTTATCTGTCTGAGGTACTTTTATGACCCATTTCATATATTTGGGCATCTAACAATTGTTTCGCTGCATTTATCCCTATAACTCATCTGTGAGGTAGGGAAGCATTATCACCCTTTTATAGATGGAGAACCAAGGTACAGAGAGGCTGTGTTACTTTTCAAAGGTCATATAGGAAGTTTGTGTCAGAGAAGGGATTTGAACACTAGTTTCTAAGATAAAGTGACCACTGCATTTCAAAATGTTTTGGGGGGAAAAAGTAGGGGAAAAATTTTCAAAAGTGCTTAAATGGTTTAGGAAACTTTCCCATGCAACCCCGCATGAAGTTACATTTGAAATGATGATTGAAAAGATCAACCACAACATTCTTTTCCCCTTGTTGTTTACTTCTCCATGTTTGCATTGGGATTGTATTCAAACAAGAGTATATTCATGTACTTCCATCACTATGGATAACATGCTATTCTTATGTGAGTTATAACTTTGGTGCCTAATTAAGACTTGCATTACAAATACCTAAAAGAGAACAATAGAAGCTCATTGAGTTTCTCTTTAATAGGACTGCTTGCATCAGTAAAACTAAGTGGCCGAAGGTGAGCAAGGGTGTACAAGTTCACTCTCATTGTCTCTTGGGATGAGAAGTTTAATAAACTAAAAGGTTTGTTATAATTTTCAAAGCTGATTAGGGGACTTATTAGCCATGTGACTCCCATTAATTTCAAGTAGTCCCAGTCTCTCTTGAAAATCTCAAACACTTTCTTCTACTGTACATACTTGTCAGTGAGGATTCTCTCTGGAGTTTCCTTGTTCCTGAATCATTTCTAGTTTTGGAGAATATTACATTTTAATAGCTCATGTGAATGCTTCAGTGGCTCATGACAGAGATCTGGATTTGTCTAAAGCATGGCATTGTGGCTTTCTGCGGATCTCTGAGGATGATTTGAGAGAGATTGATAATGAAAAAATGGGATTTAACAGGACAAGTGATGTAATCAAAATTATGTTCTAACTGCACTATGTTTTTTGGCTGTCTAACCTCAAACTAAAGAACAACGCATTTTAAAACCATTCTTTCCAATGTCTAGCACACCAGGAAAGGAGCCACAAGAGATGCTACTTATTTGTAATATGTTTTGCTAAACTCTGGAATGTTACAATGTTCATTTAGTGTAATAACTCATCAAAACATTTGCTTTTTTTGGTTCTGCATAATATTTTAAAGCACTGGGATGTAATAAATGTCAGTTATGTGCCAATATTGCTAAAATGATCATTGCTAAAAAGAATGGCAGCTACAGAATACATTTGTCTAGTAAATAAAAACTATTAAAATAAGCATTTGCAACACATGTGATGATGGTGTGCCTGATGAGATGTGTAACTTGGGAAGTTAGATACTAGGCATTGATGGGAGTGGATATGGGCAGCAGGGGTGGGGAGGAAATCCACCATGAGAGTGCTCTCCCCTAAAAACATTTTAATTGCCTTAGCTCAATAGATGTTGTTTGATTGAGATGGATCTGATCAAAAGTCCTGTGAAGGTAATGGAATTTTTTCTATTGACTTCAGTGGGCTTTGGATCATGCAGTATTTGGTAGTTACTCTCCATACTAAATATTGCATGTATAAAAATTAATATCTTTTTTGGGAGGAAAAAACCTAAATGAAACCATCTGTAGCAATATCGTATAGTAGCTTAATAAAGAAACACCCAGTACAAGGATAAGTCAATTCATGTTCTGCATTGGAACAAGAATAAATTTAAAAAAAAAAAATGAAATTCTCCATGAAATAGAATGGCAGCTCCAGGGCAGTCTGCCTGTTGGTTGTCCTGGAGCCAGGGAACATGGGAGCTATGGATGCTGAAGAGCGGAGCCTGGGAACTGGGGCTCCCTTGGCTTCCAGGCTCTTGGCTCCCCATCAGCTCTCTAAGCAGGCTGCTGAAGAACCGGGCTAGAAAGCTGGCAGCACCGTTCTATTGGGACTTTTGCCTGGCTTCTGTCAGAATTTCATCAGTCAGCACATCTCCACGGAATGTTTCTGTTTTGAAGAACTGTCAAATTTCAACAAAAAATATTTTTTATGATCAGCTCTATTTCTATTTCTAACGTTTGGATCACCCATCCAGCACCCACTGTCCTGCCTTTTCTTTTTCTTTTTTTCTTTTTCTTTTCTTTAGAAGTAAGCACAACATTCCAGATAAGGGCAATGAATTGTTATCAGTAATAGCCTCATATTTTCAGTATCATTCTGTATCCCGACAACAGAGTCTTGTGGCACTTTTAAAGACTAACAGATTTAAAGTGCCACAAGACTCTGTTGTCTTTCTACAATAGACTAACACGGCTACCCCTTTTGAATTCTGTATCCCATTCATTATGCGTGCCACCCTTTTGTTTCTGGTTTTGTCCTCTGCTTCACAGTGAGTAGAGATCATAATTGAGGTGTCCACAATGAGGTCCAGGTCCTCTTTTTCAGATTGGTATTGTTAATGTAGAACCCAGTAACTTACAAGTTTTATATTGCAAACCATAAATGACATATTCTGTCTGCTATAGTCCAATTAATTCCAAATGAAACTTCATATGGGGCGTGGCTGCAGAAAATGCAATGCAAATCCACATTGTGGATTAGTGACAAAATTATTTTCCTTAACATTAGAGAGATTTTCAACATGCAGCACACTGCAGCTGTGAAAGAACTCAATGATCTGAGTGTTAGAATTCAGTATTTATCAAGTTTTCTAACAAGTACAATGCAGAATGTTCCTCCTCTATATATGACGGCAAATTGATAGACTCTCATGGAAGGGTCTGAATTTGAAACTTAAAATGAATTCTAAAGGAAAAAACCTTGACTTCAGATTGTCAGGAAAGAGTGAAGAAATAACTGGAATCTTTGTATTTTTTCTGATTATCAGGAATATTATTTTAGTCTTCTGGGTAACTGTCTCTTTAACACAGTCATGCCAAGTGCCTGAAAACGTGCATGACAATCTCGTGCTAGCAATGAATTGTGATGGTTCTTCAGCACATTATGGGTATGTCCACACTAGAGCCTTAGGTCGACTTAAGGAGGGTTAAGTTGACCTACAGACTCCTGCGTCCACACTGGCATTTATTAAGTCGACTAAGTGCTTCCTTAAGTTGACTTAACACCACCTCTTAAGGTCAACCTAAGGCTTAGGTTGACCTTATTAAGGTGACTTAAGCCAGTGTAGACAGAGGGATAGCCCTTAAGTCGACCTAATTGGCCTCCAGGCCCCCTTGCAGAGTTCCTGGCCACTCCTCTGTCGACCTAGTACCTGCCAGTGTGGACACAGGGCTGTGTACTCTCTAAGTTGACTTAATAAGGTTGACATTAGGTCGACTTAAAGTCGACCTTGGTTAAGTCGACTTAACAGAGCCTCCAGTGCAGACATACCCTATGATCCACATGCTGTTACAATCCTATTAACTTAATGGGGTACAGAGAGATGAGCTAAACATACAATCATTGAGGAGGCTGCTCCCCAAATTTAGGCTGAGATAATAGCAGTGAAATAAAGCTCTCTCTTGCCTCTGTTTTTATTTATTACAGATAAATTGGGTAGAACTTACTCCTATGTATGAAGAACATATGGGGATTTAAAAGTTAAAGTAACACAGTTGTAGTTTAGATATCATAGAAATCAGATTGTGGATGTTCTTTCTGTTTCCTGCCTGGAAATATAGTTCCCCTTTATTTGTTTTTTATGGTGGCCTCTCCTACTAATTCTTCATGTGATCACTACATTTCCTCTCCAACAAGAGAGAGACCAGAAATCTAATGATCATGCAGAGAATTTGTGTGTGTTGGCAGCTGTGACCTGTGTCTATTAATACATAGCACACTCTCGCGAAAGTCAAATTTGCCAAGAGTCATGCAGTTTGTACTGCAGGCATAAGCTTCAGTGGGACCTTTTGAAGAAGTCCTAAGTGAATCCTTAATCACAAAGTATCCATTACAAAGGATGGACTGTGCACCCGGAAAATTCAGCTTTCAGAGCCAAGTGGTTAACTTCCCACAGACCATCTCCGCTCTCCAAAAAGCAGGAGTGTCAGTGTGCATACAGTTGACAACATCTTAAAAGATACATCTGGGGAAGTAAAAGCACTAGAAAATATTATTTTGTTCTAGAAAAATATACAGTATCAGGGCTGAAGTCAGGGAAAAGAAAGGCTTTCTGATTATTTATCATGTTGTTTTCTTCACTAATCTGTTCAAGTAATGATCAGTGGTGTGGAAAATTGCTGTTGCATCTCTATTTACATGACTACCAGCAAGCAGGACAGGTGAGTTACGTAGAGGTCATCAATGAGATCTCCACTACCAGTTAATACCAGTGCGTGTGTACAATCCCACAAGCACTGAGTCTAATTCCCATCGGAGTTTATCAATGTTTGAAGTCATAGTATCTCCTTAACTTCAAAGGAGTTACTCTGTATTTATACCATTGTGAATGAGTTCTGAATGTAACCCAAAATACCTATTACCTACATTTAGAGTGGCAATTATTTAATAGATACAAGATGAATGGGGAAGTTATGCCAGACAGGGAATGTTTTTAATATATATTTGATCTGAAACAAATAATTGACCTTATTCAGATCCAGAGTTCCTAGTAGGCTAGAAACACAACTGATTGAATTAGAAGTGAAAGGACAGCATTAATATTAAATGGAATTAAATTAAAAGTAAGGGCGCTGTTGGCATCAGTAAATTGGTTTTTAACAGACTGCACTAATTCTGTTTGCTCTACCTTTCTGTTTGGGACAGGCTCATAAAATTGAGACCCATGCTTACAGATCACTATTACCTCAGTAGAGAATGTCTTCTTGAGCCACCTCTTTTTCTCTCCTAAGGCATGACGAATAAATGAATGCGCGTCTAGTTTGAAGGACAATCCTATTAAACTGATTCTTGTGCTATTGGCCACTAAAATAGCTCCTCATGTAGCAGCTTCAGATAAGGAGGGTCTAATTCTAGCGGTCCTCTTTCAAAATATGGGCAGCAAGGCTGGGTTGAGGAACAACGTATCATTAGATAAATTGCATTGAATGCTTATTTGTAAACAGTATATTTTTAATGATCCTGTAGTTTCAGAGCAGGGGAATATAAGGAAGAGAAATTGTACAGGAAGATGAAACTGAATGCTCCTTCTAGTTGGTGGGTTGATCTTGTTCAGATTTCAGATAACAGTACCATCACAAAACACTGTATCCATTTTTTCTGCACCAGTTCTGTGGGCTACAACTAAACATCTTCTAATATGCTATGGAACATCACAATTGCAATCAGTGGGATTTTGATCAAGAGATAGAGTTCCTAACTATGAACCGTCCAGATTGTTACTTGTCCAAGAATAGACTGAATACATATTAGTTCTGCATGATGATAAAACACGTAGACTGGCCTTGGCCTTCATGGTAATACATTGATTTGAGAAACTGACATTTGTTTCCCCTGGCAATACAGTGCAGACCTTCCCTGCGTAGACCCCTGAACAGTAAATTTATTTGGAAAGGATAAGAAGTAGAATCATGAATTTTGGCTTGAATTCAGGATCAGTGGTAATCACTCAGGGTATGGGGATGTGTCCCAGCTGAGGGGGAAATCTATGTAGCCAGCCAAATATTGCACTATTTAGTTTTCCTAAGTGGCAGCTTTTGAGGCAAAAACCTTTTAAAAAAATGACTGGAGTGATTCTGAAGCGGTGAGAATTATATGCGGCTAAGTGCACTCAAGATCATTTTTCTAGCTTAGTTCAGTCTTGGATGGCTCAAGGCTTCTAATTGCTGCTGATTCAGAAGAGAAGACAGCCAATTGTTTTCACCAGCAAGGTAAATAAAATGAGCTCTAGAGAGACAGAATAAACTCCCTTTTGCTTTCCAGCACTTCTGCCAGGCACCCAGGATTATATGGAAGTTAATGCAACAAATTGGAAAAATATGACTCAGTTCACTGATAGCCTTTTAAAAAGTGCAGTAGAAACAAAGGCGGACATGAAAATTTAACCAGAAGAGAACCACTTCTTAAATCAGTCTGTCCATCACAGCAGCGAATGTGTTTCTTTCTTTCTTTTTTTTTTTTTTTTCTTTCAGGAACTACGTAACCACAGAGTTCCTGTTTACTGTATTTCTTAAGGATAAAGTTTTCTGTGGTAAAAGACACCTAAGACCATTAGGCACACATGCTACAGATCTAAAGAAAGTCTATTTACTAAAGATTCCAGAAAAAATATTGACAGGGCAGTAAAAATACTTTCCTTGATTACTCAGGCTCATATTTTAAACCTAAAATTACAGGAACTTTTCTCTTTGAGCAATTTATTTTTATCTTCTGTATTTTTTTTCTTTTTCTTTTTTCTCACCTTTCAACACATAGCATATTTCCATTGATTTTGCAAACCATGGTGTTTTGGGTTGAGGCATTTAAAGTGCTTTTTATCACTTCTTTTTTCAATTTTTTTTCAAGTCATTAGGAAATAAATGAGAGAGTAAATTACCTTTCTTTAGGCACTCTCTCAACAGAGAGTGATCAAAATATGAAGCTACAGTGAATTTTTAAAAAGTGCCCTATGAGCTGTGCCCATATTGCAGAGTACATATTTGTACTGCATAGCTGGTGATGAGATCCATGTGATACATGACTATATGTGACTATATGATTTTAGGTGTGCACATTACAGGATGATCTGGTTCCCACCCTAGAGCTATGCTACTATAAAACTCCTGTTGCAATAGATCTGAGGAGAATAGCACTAATAATAGGAAAATGTAACTTTGCTTATCTGAAAACTTCCTTTCTTTGATGAATGAGGTTCAAAGGTCTGGCCCATCCTGTAAAGAAATGGATCATTCCCAACACAGATGAAAAATGGAGGTTTGGCTTTTTTTGAGGCTAGGTGAAAATTAGCACAGTCAGCACTCTGAGGAATGGTTGTGCTTTTTTCCTCAATTTGTTTAACATAATCTGCAATTCAGGAAAGTAGATCTGAGTGATCTTGGCTATGAACACAAATCTGACACTACAGATTTTTTTTCTCATTACAACAGGTGATTTGACCTTAACTTCCTCTATGGCTGCGTCTACACTTGTAAATTAAGTCAACTTAAGCTTGCAGTTTTCTTAAATCGACTTAAGCAGCTTCCTTAAGTCAATTTAAGGAAAATAAAGTCGACTTAATGAAAATTAAGTCGACTTTATTAAACCTAGATTTAATTCGATTTAAGGCTTAATTCGAGTTTTTAAAGTCGAATTAAGCCGGGGTAGCCCTAAGTCGACTTAGGGCTACCCCAGGACTACACCAATGCCCTCCCTGCCAGGGGGGCGGAGAGCACAGGGGGAGCCTGGCATGCCCCACCAAAGGGCAGGGCAGAGCCCTGTGTGACGCTGTCCGGATTTAGGGAACCATTTATGATATTTTCTATTAATAGCTCATAAATGCTATAATCCATAGGAAGTATGTCATGTTTGGTATCAATAAAAAGGTAGTAATTTGCTGGGAATGATTATATAGTTTATGTATAGGAATTGTATTTGTATTAGAAGTTAGGAATATGGTTGTTATATCTATACTTTAACTTGTGTGATTTTGGGGGAAACATCCCAGACTAGCTGTCTACAACCACGAAAGCTCATGCGATAAATAAATCTGATAGTCTTTAAACGTGCCACAGAACTCTGTTTGTATTTTTGGCTATGGATGGTATATCTGTAGGAGAGAACTTCAGGAGACAAATCATTCCTATGTTGCCAGCGACTGACAGGTCTGATTGTGCCCCCAAGCTGCAAACAGGCAGAAACACACCATTGCAAAAAGTCTGTGAACCACATTACTAAAAAAAAAAAAAAAGAGAGAGAGAGAGAAAATACTGAGGTTAATACAGATAAATTTTCCTATTGTTTCCTTTTATAGATAGGGAACTAAGACACAGAGGCTATGTCTACACTAGAAAAGTTAAGTCGACTTAAAGTCAACCTTATTAAGTGGACTTAACAAAATTGACTTAACTTTTCTAGTGTGGACATAGCCCTTTGTCAGCCTTATTAAGTCAACTTAATAACGTTGACTTAGGTGCTAATCCCCATCCACACTGGCTTTAAGTCAATTTAAGGAGTCGACTTAAGGCTTAAATTGACCTAACACGAGGTGTTGTTAAGTCGACGAAAGCTTTCCTTAAGTCAACTTAAGGAAATGCTTAAGTCGACTTAATAAAAGCCCCGTGTGGACATGGCTTTGTTTAGGTTGAGTTAAGCCTCCTTAAATCGACCTAAATTGCCAGTGTAGACACACCTAGAGAGATTAAGGATGAAATATGGGACCTATTTAAGTCAGTGTAAAATTTCAATTTACTGCAGTGAGGTCAAAATTACACCTCAAGTGACTTGTCAAAGATCACACAGAAAGTTTGTGGCAGAGGTGAAGACAGAGCCCAAATTACTTGAGTTCCAGTCCAGTGTCCTAAAAACAACTCCCTCTCATCTGTGCAATCAAGGTTTAAGGTCTTTGTCTTGCAATCTACAATGCTAAAAATGGAAGATGTATACTGATAGAAATGGGGTATTCCCAGCTTTCTAATGTGACATGAGGGCCAGAGAGACAGAACCTTAAAATTCCGACTTTTTATGAATAGGGCAGCTACTTGAAGTTCTTTTTAGAGTGCTGTAGCAGTTTTGTTCCCAGGATTCTTAAGAGACAAGGTGGGTCAGTTAATATCTTTTATTGGACCAAATTCTTTTGGTTAAAGAGACAAGCTCTTGAGCTTACAAAGAACACTCCTTCAGGTTAAATCAGGTCAAAGCTCTATGTAAACTCTAAAGCTTTTCTCTTTCCCTGACGGATTTTGGCTCAATAAAAGTTGTTACCTCACCCACATTGTCATTTTTAGAGGTTTCTATGGTTACAGCTGAGTATTAGTCAGGGAGAATTATGGTCCACTAAAGCACATGGCTTTTTAAGCAAAGAGATGTGAAAAAAAGCCTCTAAAAATGTTGAAGGACTCAAAGACATTTGTAATATAGCTTTTCTTCCCTGTGATTTACTACATGTGCCATATACAAAATAAATACTTGAAGGTATGGGCTCAATTAAAGATTTTCCTATCATGATTTTTGGACAACTCTGTTACTTACAAGTGGCAAAGCCATGGACATCCTTCCCGGGGCATCCATGCCCTGAAAATAGGTTCCCTGAGTCAGGACCAGATTCTGCCATGGGTGATGGCACCCCCCACCCTGGTCCCAGGCCAGGGGCAGCATCAGATTGTGCCTCTACCAGGCCTGGGACCGTGGCTGGGGTCTGGGCTGGATCGTGTGGCTGCTGGCAGCTGGTCCCCGGGTCTGGGTTGGGGCCAGATTCGGCCACCATTGGTAGGGAGGGCCCCATTCCCCGCTTTGGTTGGGGCCAGTGGCTGGGCCCCAGGGTCCTGGCTGGGACTGGGGCTGGATTGTGCTGCAGCCAGGCCCAGGTCCCTGGCTGTGGTGATGGCTGGCGGCTGGGGCCTGGGTCCCTGACTCAGGTCAGGGCCAGGTTGGGCCACCGCTGGTGTCCAGGGCGTGGGTTCTCAGCTCAAGTCAGGGCTGGCACCAGATTTTGCATGCAGTTGTATGTCAAGACTTGATGTTCTCACTTAAACATTGTTTCACTTCAATATACCGAATAGATGAACTATGAAAAGAAAATGGTGTACATAATGGAGAAAAAATCAGAAGAAAACAGTTCTGTAGAGTGTTATGGCAATAACTCTTTAAATAGCATTATGACATTTTTTACACCAGTATATTCTGTGTAATTTTTCCTTCAGATTTCTTAATTTTTTTAAAAATAGTCAATCAGTCTGTCAGTGTTAGTGTTAAATGTGACAGCAAGTGTGGGAATGTATTCAGGTTATGTGCTTTGATATAGTCTAATAGCTTTCGTCTATTTAGTTACCTGCTTTTACTTTCAGAGCTTTGTAAAGGTAACAATTAAGCAAAATAAAGACATGTATCGGGGGGAGGTGAATAGAATTATGTAAAATATGTGATTATAAGAGATTTTCAAAGCAGTGCAAGGGATGTAACCACACCATGTTAATGAAAGTTGCTTAGCTAAATTCCCTGCACTGCTTTTAAAGTCTTAGGCTAAGTCTATATTGAGGGTGGCAAAATCGCTGCCGTCAGTGTGATCTTCAGGGTTTGATTGAGCGATCTGTGTAGATGTGCTCAATCGATCTGGAATGTCACATTGTGCCCTGGCAACTACAGCCCTGGAACTGGATTATTGGTAAACTGAGTGGAAGGCATTTCTGGTTGGCTTAGTGTAGTGTGTAGGGAGTACTTAGTAAGTCGTCAGGAGATACGCAAAGTATGTAAAATACTTTGCGTATCTCCCATCGACTGCCACTGAAAAGGGCGGCAAGTATAGACTACGGCTTAGTTTATGTGTTGGGGTGTGCAAGCAAGGGGTTAAGGGACAGTTTTGGGTTCAGCCAGCTTGCCCTGTCACATCTACAGTAAATGTTCCATCTGGTGAAGCATTTGAGAGAGAGAGAGAGAAAGAGAGAGAGGAGTGTATTTGGGCAGCAGAGCTGGAAGAGAGAGCAGACCTGCAGCAGCAGATGCAGATGAATCTCTGGCACAGCTGCCGCAAAAGTGCCATCCTTGAAGGAAAGGAGGATCTACCTCAGAGATAATCAAAGAAAGGGAAGGATGTCCCCCTCTGTCCCATCCTAATCTGTCCTGAGGGTAATCCCGTCCCCACAACCGCTTTGCTGGTCACAGATTGCAGTCTTCACCACTAAGCTGTGCTTCCCTATCAAACTCCAAGGCAGGACCATTATGGCCTCTTGGTTTGAGCAATGCAACTGCAAAAAATTAGAAGCCAGAATAAATCCCGAGGAACCGGTGAGCCAACAATATAAAATTAGTAATGACTTGGACCTTTATTCAGAACTCTCTCTGAACCTGAACAGCAATCTTTTGAGGTTAAAGAAAGAGTCAATGAACACTCAAAAAAGCTATTTGCCGGTTGTACGCATCTCCGCACTTCCTCATTGTTCCCCGTGAACCAGAAAGCAGAAATAATGAAATACCACTAGAATTCCATTTTCTCCCTGTATTTCTGGCCCATTTTCTCAGAATATTAGGCTGCTTTCCAGCTCAATATAGCAGACAATTAGAATGTTTCTCTTAAATATCAAGAGTTTGATTCTCCTTTCATTTAAATTATGCCAGAGTTACTTCAGTGGAGAGTTACTCCTGCTTTACTTAATGTATTGAGAGAAGAATCAAGCCTCATAACTTTTGGGGGGGGGGGGGGGCACTTATCTGAACCAAGCCTATGAATCTTTGAAGTTCAGCCATCATTAAAATATAAAGAAACAAGTTTGATAGTTGAGCGGAAACAGATTTTTTTGGAAAATATAACAAGGAAAAAGAAGTAAAGGCACCTCTGATCGGCCCTTGAAGACGTTTATTGTCTATTAGTTACATTTTCAAACAAGTGCCTTCGTACTTCCTCCCTTGTTGTTCCTCACACTTGGGAGGTGTTCCCTGTGAACATGAACGAAGCACCCTCATCATCTGCCTTCAGATCCTTTCTTAAAATTTTCCTTAGTGAGATGCCTTCAAAAAACTTGACAACAGCTACATCACTGGTATGCTGAGATCACTGTTTACCGTGATGACTGAAATCTTCCAATTTGTTTCCATGTACTCTTCTGTTTGTCTGTATCTATTTGCTGTCTCTTCTTTTAACTTGTATGTGCTTTGGGGGGCAGGGACTGGTGTTAGATCTTTGTTTGTACAGCACCTAGCACAATGGGGTCCTGGCCCATGACTAGGGCTCATAGGCACTCCTTGTAATAATAAAAATAATTAATAAAGAAGAGGCACTTGATGGCATTTGGGAATTGGAGGCAAATTAGACTGGAGTAAATAAAGATGTGGACAAATTACTTTCAATTTAATTATATAAGAGTATTAAAGTTTTTAGATCTTCCAGAGATCAAGATGAATATGTAGGGATGACAAGTACTGTAACAGAAGACCTTACCTAAATCAGGGGTTCTCAGTTCCTATTTTTGTGCTGCCTATCTTAAAGAGGGAAAACATGGTTTTGAAAGGTCTGTGTATGTCTGTTTTCAAAGCAGTGTATGGTGTTCATCTAAAGCCCATTGGAGTCATTGGAATTTTTTCAATGCCTCCAATGGGCTTTAGGTCAAGTTTTACAATAGCAAAACTTTTAAACGATGGTGCCAATAAAACTTTGCTTTCCAACTTGCAATTCAGATAGTTCTGCTGAATATTTTGCACAATGTTCATGCAGGAATCAAACAGGCTATGTCTACACTTGTAATTTTAAGTCGACTTAGTTAAGTCGAGTTAGTGCGTCTACACTTAAAATTAAAGTCGACTTAAAGGGGAACTTAGAAAGTCGACCTAGAGCATCCACACTGGATGCCTAGGTCAACTTCTAGGGGCTTAGCGGGACCTAGGAGAGGTCCACGGGCGCAGGGGGGGGGCACCCCTTGCCCAATGCCAGGGGCTTAGCCTTTGCCTCATTGTACATAGGAACAATGGGCAAAGCTGGTCAGGGACCCTGGCAGGGCATAGGGGCATGGTGGGCAGGGCTCTGCCCTGTGGGGGGGGCATGCCAGGCTCCCCCTGTGGCCCCCCTCCGACTTTATTTTCCTTAAGTCAACTTAAGCAAGCTGCTTAGGCCTCCTCTTATGAATCCCCTCAGGGGAGGAGTTCCCACCGCCTCCCGAGGTATCTGGGCACCAGCAGGCCAGTGCGGGATGCCGTGGGCGGCTCGGCCCTGTCCACGGAGATCTTCGGGCGACGAGGTGCGATCCCTTCCAGCGGCCTGCAAGCTGCTTAAGTCGACTTAAGAAAACTGTAGTGTAGACGCAGGGTAAATTAAGTCGACTTAAGCTTAAGTCGACTTAATTTACAAGTGTAGACGTAGCCACAGAGACTATGTGGTAGATATTGTTATCTAAATTTTAACTTGTGGGGACAAATATTACCCTCAGATATTCACAGCCAGTCCCATTTGACTTTATTAGTCATATTGTTTAATGTCATGCTGTTAAGGAGCACAATGCTATGAAAGCTAGTCAGAAGGCAGGTAGGGTCCCTGGGGATCCAAAGGCAGAATTTAGCTCATGATGTTTAATGGATTACACTGTGTGTGTCTGAATTGTGATTGAAAATGATGCTACTGTAGGGCCCAATCCTCTGAAGCAATGAGTCTCCTGAGAAGTTCTGAGTACCCTCCACTGTCCTTTATGTAAATGGGGTTGAGACCTTATGAACTGGGCCCTTAGATAAGATTCATAAAATCACTAGTTCTAGCAACTGCAGAAAATCTAGTTTGACATGTGCAAAATTACGGAGGCTGTATTATAGTATGCCAAACATAGCGAAATAAAGTAGAGGGAGGTTCAGACACTCAACCTGATTATCACATAGGCTTTTCTTGTCAGCGAGTATGTGTTTATTGAGCAGCAGACTTTCCTGGGGTGGGCAGGGAGAACTGGGGGACATAGCAGACTGGAGGGCACCAGGTAAAGGTTTATAGGAGCCGCGTAGAAAGACCTTATTAGTTTTTCAGCTTTCTGACTCTGCTTGGGCTCTAAAGTCCACTGTAGGAAAAGCTCTGATTATCAAATGTAATATTCACACAGGATTTTTGCAGTTCAGTCTGATCTTTGGGTGTATACAGGGTTTCAGTGTTCCTTAATAAATCACCTCTTCTTGTAGCAATTAACCCCCTTCCATGAGGGTTCAATGTTTACCTGGGACTGGGCCAGTGCTAACAGCTATGGCTTAACATTCTTTCTAATGAGTTGCAATTACTACCGAGAGTGGGGGCAATATAAAATATTAACACTTAAGCATCTTTTGTGCTCCTTTGAATGTTAGATTATGTCTCTCACATAAGTGACTTTTCATTCTTACAAACTTATTTGTTTAGAATTCCACTGGACCCATGAAAACGTTGCATTTAAGTGGTTTCTGTTGATTTATTAACTTCTCTCAAAGTCTGATGGAAGTCATTCCATACAAAATATTAAATGTATTTTGTTCTTTGAAGTATTTAATAGTATTGCCTGTAGAATAAAGAGTTTCGCATTTTTAAAGGAGATAAAGTGACTTTGATAATAACACCTAGTATAGTTCAGTTTTTCTCCTATTGTGCTACCGATTTAAGAAAAGAGTACAGCGGCTGTATATGTGGAATGAGTCCCAAGGTTGCAGATATCTAGAGTGTGTTACAGCAATGCAAAATGGAGTGGAAAGTAGATTATAGAGGGCTAAAACCAAAGCCACTGCATCTAAATATCTGCAAACATTGTTCAGATTCAATTGTGGCTTTGGATCCCAATTTTGTTGTTAGCTTTTATGTCTATAATAGGGCAAACCAAAATCCTGAATCTGAATCTCCCTCAAAGTCTAGATCCAGCTTTGAATTTATACAGTGTGTGATGCTTGAGCTTTTTCTCTGGCCCTATAGAATAGAGGGGGCAACTCTGTCTCTGGTTCCAACCCATGCAGATCCCCTCTGCCTCTTAAGTGGGATGATTTGAATATTTGAGTGATAATGATTATGTCTACACCAGAAGCCATACAATGGAACAGATGTACACTGCAGCTGCACTGCTGTAAAATATCCTGTGTAGCTGATCAATGCTGAGAAGAGAAAGCTCTTGCATTGGTATTAAACCACCTACAATAAGTGGTGCTAGCTATGTTGGAGGGAGAACATCTCCTGGCAACATAGTGATGTCCATGCCAGTGATTCTGTTGGTAAAACTTATGTTCGTCAAGATGTGGTTTTTTTCACATCCCTGACTGACAAAAGTTTTACCAACAAATGTGTTAGTGTAGACAAAGCCTAGGAGACCAACTATCATTTCAGGTCAGTGGGCCATTAAGAAAAGTGATGGAGAAATTTTCAAACAAAGCTTATCCAAACTAATAGAACTTTTGAGATCTACAAAATGGTTGGAGAGTCTCAAATGACATGGGGTTTGTCCTAAGTTTTCTTGTACATCCAGGTTCTCTTAGGTCCAGAAACATTATGAAAATAACTTTTCTCCCAGTATTATGGCACATCTTCTAATCCCAGCTGGACTCAAAGGCTATGTCTACACTTGCTAAAATTAGTTCGAATTAGTTTGTTTGAACTAACTAATTTGAACTAATTTTAGTTAGTTCGAATTAGCTTAATTTGAACTAGGATGGCCACACTGGAATGTTAGTTCAAACTAAGCAAGCACTTGCTTAGTTTGAATTAGCGATTCCCCATTCATTTCAATGGCTGGTTAATTCGAACTAAGAAATTAGTTTGAATTAACATGGCCACATTGGTTAATTTGAACTAGTTAGTTCGAATTAACCCCTTAGTTTGAATACCCTATTCGAACTTATTAGTTCGAATTAAGGAAGCCCTTAATTCGAACTAACTAAAGCCTAGTGTAGCCGTGGCTTTAGTTAGTTTGAATTAAGGAGGCTTAATTTGAACTAACTTGCCAGTGTAGACATAGCCAAAGAGTATAGGGACTCAAAATTAAAAATTAACAATTTACTGACCCGCAAAACAGCCTCAGCAATGGCTCAGTCTGAATTTTGATCAGAAGTTTCCTTTTCCGAATAGAACTGTTTTCTATGTTTCTCTTTATTTAAATTCCGCCTAAAGACTCGTGTTTCCATGAGCAGTCAATTATTTAAATAATTTAAATTCTTCAGGAGCTACCATCAGGGAGGGAACCAGGACCTGTGTGGTGGTGTTAGTACTCTGTGAATAACTTGAGTGCTGTGTAGATTTTGGGACAAGCTCAGTGTTAGGCCTCGGACTATGAATCATCTGCTGTCTATATTTGCCTTCACAGGCAGGGCTGGATTATAGGAGGGGCTAAAGGGGCTGCATCCCTGGGCCCCAGCCAAAAAAAGGACCCCAGGCTTGAGCCCTTATAACCCCTATCCAGCTCTGCACCTCATCCTGCTCAGCGCCGGCAGGGCTGGAGCACTGAGAGCATTTCTACCCTGCTGGTGCTGTGAGGTGTGGGGCCTTGGGGCAGGAGGCTGGGCTCTCTGCTTCCACCCCATCCCTGGACCACCTGGTCTGCCCCTGGGGCTGGAGCAGGGAGGGTCAGCGCCCGTTCACTCTGCCCAGGGAGCAGAGCTGGCTGACATGCCACAGTCTCTGCCACTCTGGCCTGGCCTTCCAAGGCCAGTGGCCCTGGGAAGCTGCATCAGGGGCCACATTGCTCCATGTGCCACCTGCTCTTATCCCCAGGGGCACACTGCCTGGAGCAGGGCTGGGGCAGGAGCACCCTTTGGTACCAAGTCTCCTTTCCAGCAACAGGCCTCAGTGGTGGGGGTGAGGGCTAGGCTGAGGGGGCTGCAGTGGGGGGCAGCCCAGGGCCCCCAGGCCAGTTAATCCAGCCTTGTTCACAGGATGAGTAAACTAAAAAGGAAATTTGCAGACTTCCACGCTACTTATATGAGAACTATCAGGGTAAGGTGGCAGTCTGGTTCAGTGGAAAGACCACTGGCATGAAAACCACAGGAACTGGGGTCTAGTCTCGGCATTTTGCACGACCTGGGCCAAAGTGAGAACATTGCTCTATATTTTATTTTTCATCTTTGTAAAACAGGCCTTCCTACATAAAGCAGTCTGCGCTCTAGAGATAAAAATGCTATGTAGGAGCTAAATACTATTATACACAGACCTTTGAAAACCATGTGTGTTTTTGCCTCTTTAGGAAAGCTAGCACAAAGAGATTCTTTTCCAGGCAAATCCCCTCAGACATTAAGGAATAAGTGGAAACCTCCTCCTGCTCCTTAAAACTAGGCAAGATGGGAGCAGGAGTGTTTCTACAAAGAATGTTTCTCAACGATTTTCATGGAGCATCAGCAGTTCTTCAAAATGCTTAAGCATGTGTTTATCTTCTAAGTGCATACTTAAGTTCATCCCTACACTACAAACCACTTAAGCATGTGCTTGGCTTTAATGACAGTGGGATTTAAGCATTTGGTTAAAGTTAAGTCTGTCAAAGTTCTGTGCTGAATTGAAGCCCTAATGATGCTCTGGTCTATGGTATGTACCTCACATCCTCCAGGAACCGCAACTTCCACAGAAATTGCTATAGTCAGAGGAAAAGCCAGTTCTTTCTGAAATTGGTAGGTCAAACAACTGAAAGGAATATAAATATAGATGAGTGATGCAAATATGCCTCCTTATAGGTGGGGTACACTTCCTGCCCCTATTTCATGTTAATAAAACGGTATCTCTTTGTTAATGAGTTCAGATCCAGAGATGAAGTTGCATCAGTGGTCAATCTGTTATCTCACAACATCCTGCTCAACTAAGTCTGCTATTGTCAGCAGAAGCTGCTGTTTGAAGTAATTTCTATTTCTTTGTTAAAGGCTCAGAGTTCACTGCTATCTCTCCAGCTGTAGGTTAAGACAACACACTTGGTGGCTTTTCCTGTCAGGAAGAGATGCCATGCCTGGCCTATTACTCCCTGTGTAGTCACTGCAGCTGAAATAGAAGGAGCAAAATGAAGTTTACATAAGGAAAAGGGAAAAAAATCACACCCAAATCAGAGGAAGAAGGAGAGGCCCAGAGAAAACATCTAGAAAGGAGAGTTCAGTCACTACTCACATTTAGGCACTCAGCTGGAATTCTTACTTTCATGTTTTCTTTAAGGGTAATCCTGCAAATATGTAGGCCTGCAAGGTAACCTGTAATTGCTTGCTTTCATATTGTGTCTACTTTAATACTCAGCTATGTAATGATTATCTTCCCCCACCCCCACATATACAAAAAACAAATAAATGACAGATTTCTTGTACCCATCGTAATCCTTGGCAGTCTTAGCAGGGAAAATTTAATGCTAATGGTTCTAGATTCTTGTTTTTTTTTTTTTTTTTTAAAGTATTTTTGATTGTGCGTATCTGTAAATAAAAAGACAGGTATAGCGAGGTAAGGCCTTGATTTGGCCTAATGCTATATACTTAATTTTATGCATTGGGACTACTCACTTACATTAAATAAAGCACATGCATAAGTCTTTGCAAGACTGAGCCCTAAATAATATTAGCAGTGGGTGTGCACATCAGGTTTTCATAAACCAGAGGAACAAATATATAAATGAATACATAATTTTTTTATTTGATTAAGTAAAGAGATTAAGAAATTTGATCTTACAGATGAGGCACAAATCAGAAGATGTGTATTCTATTCCTGCCTGTGCCATAGATTTGGTGAGGTAGTTGGGCAAAGCGCTTAACCTGTCAATGCCTCAATTTCCTCATGTGTAAAATGGGTATAATAATTGGGCCTGGTTTTTCCACCTAAACTGTTTTTCAACAGAATATTGGATATTCAGGAGAACAAAATTTTCATGAGGTGTTTGCTTTCTGCTGACAATTTTGATTTTGTTGTTGACAAACCAAACACCTAGGCACCAAAATATTTTGATTTAGACATCCTCCTTGTGGAAGTGGTATTTCGGTTTCCTCATGTCTTTTGTGGGACAGACTCCACTGATGCACTCTGGTCAGGGTTTTGCATGATGCAATCACCTTCCTTTGTGCTGAGAGGAGATCGAGGGGCAGGTAGTATGATTGGTTACAAAACATTCCTCTTTAGGGCATGTTTTTAGCTTTGATGGTCTTCAGTTTAATCTTCAGTATCAGCTGGGGTAGTGACCTTCACATGTGAATTCTCTGACTGCTAATATTGAGTCAGTATGAGAAATGAGAAAAGCCCAAGTGTTGCAAAATCCATGGTACAAGAGAGTACTGTATTTAATTACTCATTCCGAATGAAAAATAAGCAATTCACTTTTTCTGTGTTAAACAAAAATCTATAAACCTCCAAATTATACACGTGATCCAAACTACATTAAAGTTAATGGAAAATTAAAGGTTTTCAAACAGTTCCAATTAATTATTATCCATTTGACATTGTGAGGTATTGGATCAGACTGTTAGTTTAGTATATTCAATTGGAACTATCATGTTTTCCTTCCCTCACTCCCATCTCCATTGAGTGTTTCACTCATCTTTTGCATCTTGTCCCTTTATGGAGTACATGGACTTTAAGGGACAGTGTTGTCATTTGTTTTATTTTGTACAGTGTCCAGCAGAACTGGGACCGATCTTCATTGGGTGCTACTTTAGTAGCAGTACTTGTTCATTGTACAAGTTACTTTATTCTGTAAACAATAAAGGAGAAGATCTTAGATAGCCATGATGAGGAAATCTTGACAAACTGAGGTCAGGGCCTAGCCAGCCCCTGTTTTCTGGCTGGGTCCCGGAGTCTCCATGGTGGGACCAGCCAGTTCTGCTTCTGATCATGTGACCAGAAGCTTCCTGATGACACCCAGTTACCTACCAAGCCAACAGGTGTATTGGGAGGAGAGGGGGGGTAGCCCGGCCCCTGTCGCATTAAGGCTGCAGCAGCTGCCAGGGGCCGGAGCTGCGAGGCAGTGTAGAAGGAGAACAGCCCACCCCCACCTATCTGCCAACAGCACTGGTGTCCATGGTCGCCTGCTGCTGGCCTGTCTGTGTTTGCAGCAGCAAAGCTCACGCCACTGCCAGGAGCTGCACCATGAGGGGGTGGGTGGGCCTACTGGCCAGAAGGTGGGCCTGGGCCCACCCCAGCTACGTCTCTGGCTTAGGCATTTGTATGACTGTCATCCTATTCTGCAGTCATATAATTAACTTGCTTATAGTAACCTTCCTTTCTAGCGAGATTTGATTTGTATTAGTTTCACTGTTTCTTGGGTCTTAGCATAAGATAGCTGGAAGAAAACAATCCTCCTTGGAGCTCATCCCAACATGTGGGAATGATAGAACATCAAGCGAGAATACAATAATTCTTTCTTATTCAGGCGATAGTCCTGCCTTCATAAATATGATCAAAGGCTATGTTTGTTTATGGTTTATTTGGGCTGAATTTTGCTTTTTGTTGATAAGTCTCATGCACAAGAAAAATCCTAGACCAGTGGTTTTTAGCCTGTGTTCTGTGGACTACCAGAGGTCTATAGATCCATCTATGGGGTCCACAAAAGATGACTATGAAAATAAAGTTTTAGAACCCCGAAAAGGCATTCATTTTTCTGATCAGTCAGAAGTACATGAATATCACCAACTACAGGTCAAAACTCAGAAATGTTGTTGTTACTACAAAAGCCCTCAATTTAGTGTCCTTTTTCACGTTGCACCAAATGAAAACTGATCCTCAGCATGGCAGTCTATGACTTTTATGGGTGGGTTCTGCAGACCACAAGTTATATTTCCAAAGGGGTCTGCACTTCCATTGGAAATTTTTTGCCAGTGAGACAAGATTGAAAACCACTGTCCTAGACAACTTTATATTACTTTACACCTTACTGCATAGTCACAGTCAAGGACATTTTCAGCTGTGTCAACTATGCATGCATACTTACAAAGTGCAGTGGTCTTGATTCAGCAAACCCCTTAAACCCATGTTTGATTTTATTCTTATATCTGATTAAAATTGACCACATACTTAAATGCTTTGCAGAATTAGATCTGGTTCGTCAAATCAGGACCTATTTGCCTTTATCTGCCACTGAAGTGTACGGGAGTTGAATACACTCATAAACTGTCGAGTTTGGGGGCTATGCCACAACACAGTGAGATAATGAATTAAAGTAAGCAAAGCAAAGTTGGAGGCTCACTCCCCCACCTTTTTTTTGGAAGGGAGGGATTTGGGGCTATGTTGTGAAATATGACAGCATTCATTTTTGGAAATAAAATATGTTTAAAAACTCTTTGTAGTCACCAAAATTATTTTAAAATGATAGTTTTTCTGAGCTTTCTTAGGACACCTGACTCCCAAATCTGAGTTCGCATAACAAAAATAAACTCTTAAGGTAAGGCCAGTATTTTAATGAGGAACTTGTATGAAAACTTTCTCTCTGGTTCTTTGATTAGGCCTTGTTGTATCAGATCATGTGAGCTTGCTGCAAGGAGAGTTGAGAATTTGTTTTTTCACTGAAACAATAACATTTTCTTAAAACAATAACATGGAGGTAAACAAATAGACCTCCACCCCAAAAATTATACTGATGGCAAAGCAGGGAATATGTATAACATGAAATGATGTGAGGGATGGGTTTATAGGGGTTCCTGGGGGTATTTTCCTCCAGGAATGTCTTTGGGAAATATCTGACATTTGGGTGAACTTTGGTCCATTCCAAAGTCAAATATTTGCTTGTCAGAAATATTTGTAAGAGCCTAGGGCCATGTCTGTCAGAGTTGATTTAGCAATAATCAGAGAGGAGGTGAACTCCATCAGACACAGAGAAATCAGTGGAATTTCACAGTAAGCCCCTACCAATCCCCTCCAGCATAGCACTGAAAAGTACCTTATTGAGAAAGAGAAAACGGAAGAAGAGGGATGGTTTGTACTACTATAAAATCTATCTCTGTTGCTCCTGAAATATTGCCAACACAGTAATATAGGGGCATTCAGAGACTTCTACAAAGTGGCTTTGTAGACATTTTCAACCACACTGGAGGAAAGTGCCATGGAAGGTGCATGCTGTGTGGTAGAGTTTGAGATTGTCTCTGCATCCTATGACGTATAGTCTTCAAGGGCCACTCTGGCTTCTGGCAAATTGTCATGCAACTCTCCACTGGCCTAAATTTAGATACCCTGCAGAAATGTACGTCATCTAATTAAATGTAAGGCCGAGTCGGTACATAGGATGGCATCACAAACACACACTGTGGGTAGGGCAGAGATGGCCAATATTAGGAATGCCATGAGATGGTACAGGCTGTGTTTATTTCAGCATTTTGAAAATATTAAGAAATGTTATTAAGTGCAGTGTTTCATGTTTGTGTATGGTCCTAAGCATCTTTCTTCATTTTCAAAACATAGACATGGACTTTTGTACATGAAAAATCATGCAATCCTAGCTCTTGAAAGAATAATTTTTTTAAAACCCTGTTGGAGCCCAAAGAGTCATGTTGATTATTTTTATGAAGGGCATAAAAATACCAGACGTGAATTTTTATCTCCCTGTGAAGGAATCTGTGGACTGGAGGGCAGACTGTAATATTTCCAAAGAATCTTGGAACTTGAGAATTATAGGCACTTGAGAGAATTACCCATATTCCTTTAATAAATTCCCTCAAGGGCTGTCTGAAGATGGTGGTGGTTCTCTGAGAAGGCTGTAAAACTGCCGAGGGAACATCAGACCAACACTTTTTTCCCTGTAGCAAGCAAGCAGAGAGGGGGGGGGAGAGGTTGCAGCAGTAATGGCACATATTATGTAATAGCCCTCCATCAGCCTGCAGATGTGTGAATTAGTTTAAAACTTTTATTGGGGTTTTTATTAGCCTATGATACAGTCCCGGCCTCTTTGCAGTTGCCAATTTAGCCAATTCTTCACAAGCTATAACAAATTAAGAATACCTAATGCTAAAGCTATTCTACACTTTGGGGGCAAAGTCCCAAACAAATAATATTCTGTGTACTTGTGTATCCAGGCTCTCCCACCTAATGATCACACTTATATGAACAATGGCATTTCAGACAGGCCTTCTTTACTGCTTTGGACTAGTGATGGAGTTTAAACTTTGGGAATATATAAACTTAAATCCCTGATTGTGTTTTGCTTGGATTTAAATCATTGCTTTCTAACGCCTTTGGAAGCAATCCAACCCTGCTTGTTTTGTTTTATGTTAGGTTTTATTTATGTTAATTTAATTGATAATTTTTATATCTGAAGTCTTCTCCTTATCTGAAGAACTCATACAAAGCAGTGAAGGTTTCCTAATGCTGTCCTGAAAACCTGTCTCGTCACTAGCCAAATGCACTATGACTGAATAAACATCTTCACGCCCATCTTTGGTTCATTAGACTGTCACTTAGATCACCATGCAGGGCTGTCTGTGCTGGTCATATATGTGATATTACATGCATTTGAACTGGGAGACCACCAAAGTCAAAGGGTACTTGGATGCTAATGACTTCATGTGGAATGACTGCAGGACTGAATAAAAAAGAGGCTGCGTACGTAAGGAGAACCAAATTTAACTTGCAGGAGCCTTCACAGAAACTGTGGGTGGTCCATCCCTCTGAAAATCAGGCATTTTATCTGGATGACTAGTTCTGGGTTAAGGTACCTAACTTTAGGTGCTTCAGAGAGCTTGAAAATCTTGATTTAAGTTTTTAATTTATCTGATCGAAACAAAATGTACTTTTTAGCTCAACTGGCATTTACATGCATTCTCCTGTTCACTGTCCGGGTGGTGTGGCGTGGCCTTACTGTAACGGAGCATTAAGCCCAATGTATGTTACGAAAAATAGATGGGGCTTTCACTGAAATCTGACAATACGTTTTAAGAATACATTAAAGCCGATCACACCTTCATTGTCCTTTTAAATAAGTGTTGTAGAAGTAGAATAATGTTTTTTACATATGCAGTGTTTTTTACACCATGAATTTAACAAGTTATAATTACAGCACTACTGAAATGCAGCTGCTCCTGGGAGTTATATAGGATGAGTGGGGAGTTTTGTCCAGGAGAATAAGACAAACCCAAATTCTTACAGAAAGAACAATGTTATCTTTGTTCTCCAAGTAAAGGAGACAAGATCTGGGATTCTGAGATTTTATCTGAAACACACCACCCTATTCACACACACTGTATGAACCCTAAATAATCTACCTTTTGGTTAATTTAGTCTTGTCAGTATTTGAACCTATGTTTCCATATAGCCATAAGTATTTTATATTGGAGGCTTTCACTAGTAAGTCATTCCTCCAGACCCGTTGACCATGGCAGTATGTTTACAACGATCTTCAAACATTCACTGGACATTAAAATTCTATTTCACATGTCAGAATATTTATTTTTACTTTGTAAAAATGCTAACAAATGAATATCACATTCAGTACTTGGAAAGAAAAGTTCTGACTAAAACCAAAAATGTTCTCCGCCTGCAAACATCAGGTCAGATTCTGCTCCTATTCGTTACTGAAATGAGCAAAACCACTCACATGAGTAAATGTATGCAAATTATGTTTCAGTAGTTATACTCAGATTGGGTTACGTACATGTCACATGTGTATAGAGCTAAATGGCAGAAGAGGCATAAACCCCCAGTAGCTTTGCTTTAATGCATGAGCAGTTTAGTTTGGACAAAACAACAAGCAAGAATGGATCTGACTGAATAAAGAGGACACTTATGTCACTATTGCTTCATCAATGTTGCTGAAGCAATGATCACCTGGTAATAGAAAAACATGGCTCTTAAGGAGGTAATTGAGTTTGTTTATAAATGTTTGGGGTACCTTTGGGCATTGTGACTAAGCTGGGCCTGATATTACAGGCGGGTGGTGGAAGGCTTAGCCTATGTTAGCCTAAGGCTCAGCAGGGCTCTGTTCCTCAGGTAGCTGGGGTGGGGCTGCTTTGAGCCAATTAAAGCACCTGGCTCTAATTAAAGCATCTAGCATCAGTTGGAGCACCCGACTCCAATTAAAGGTAGGAGATAAACTCTCTCACTGCCTGGCTGCTACAGGGGCTTTTGAGTGTATTGCTTGGAGTTGGAGGTAGGAGCAGTGTTTGGTGTGTGGAGGAGAACAGAGCAAAGAAGAGTGGAAGAGAGCTGACCAGTAGCTGTTACTGACGGCACCTAGGAGGTACAGGCAGTGAGGGCAAGTTTGCCCAGATGGGACTTAGGGCCCCAGGCCCAGCAGCCTATGAGGTGGAGACCCCAGCCCAGGGTAGGAGGAACTGAGGATCCATAGGGCTGGGGGTTTGGAGGTGGGAGAACTGTGCCTCAGCTGGCTGCCACTATGTGAAGTGCAGGACCCACAGGGACTGACAGTGATCAGTTTGCCACAGTATGCTTCTTTTTAAAATTTAAAATGGTCCATTTGAGTCCGAATTTCTCATGTTTCAGTGGAAACATGCACATCTCTTTGCAAATGCAGTTTCAGACTTTGCATGTTCCAGTGCTGTTACACACTGGCCATCCCTTTACTTGGTTCAGCTTCTAAGGAAAGAGGCTGTCAACCCCTAGCCTGATCAACATACAGATATTTATGTTCTAGGTGCATTGGTTTCTCTGATCCCAGTGACCCAGATCAGCAGGCTATGTGGTAATAAGGGGCAGGTTTCAAATAAACATAAACATAATGCACAACATTATAAGCACACTAAAAGATTGAAAATGAAATCCTGTTTTCATTCATAGTGCATGTTCCTGGAGTGACAAACTCCCACCGACTTTACTTCTCATAGACTCATAGGCTATGTCTACACTTACTAAAATTAGTTCGAATTAGTTAGTTGAATTCAATGGGCTGGTTAGTTTGAACTAACATGGCCACATTGGTTAATTCGAACTAACTTGTTCGAATTAACCCTTACTTCGAATAGCCTATTGGAATTTGTTAGTTTGAATTAAGGAAGCCCTTACTTCGAACTAATTAAAGCCTAGTGTAGCCATGGCTTTAGTTAGTTCGAATTAAGCTTCCTTAATTCGAACTAACTTGCCAGTGTAGACATAGCCATAGACTCTAAGGTCAGAAGGGATCAATATGATCATCTAGTCTGACCTTTTGCACAATGCAGGCCAAAAAAACCTCACCCACCCACTCCTGCAATGAACCTCTAACCTATGACTGAGTTATTAAAGTCCTCAAATCATGATTTAAAGACTTCAAAATACAGAGAATCAACCAGCAACTTCAGTGCAACTACTGAGTGTACAAGAATTCAGAGCTGGGCTTTGGGTTTCTGTATCTAGTTTAGCTATCGTATTGGCACTTCTAGCTGCTAGGAAAACAATGGCCCCTCTGCATTGGTGACCATACGTGAGTCAGCTATTGATTTTTTTTTTAGCACATTTTTAAAATGTAAAATAGAAGTAAATGTCCTCCAGGTTTGATATTTGTCACAGTGGTTTAGGCCCTCAATGTTTTCACCTAATCAGCAACCTTCAGGAATTGATCTGCTTCCCTCCATCACACCTTACTGTTTAAAGGCATAGCTACTTGATCACTGAGACCAACATCCAGTTTCCCCATTGATTATTGTACTGCCTGGAAAAGGCCTTCATTGTAAAGAGAAGACTTTTATTTGCGGCAACTTGCAGTTTGACTTGTAAATTTTCAATACACTGAACAGTTCTTATTTTATACCATATTTTTATTTTCACACCTCAGAGAGTGAGCTAGAGTCTTTTATCTCTTGGGCATCATCAGCGGAGTTGTTTTCAATTCTCCAGCTACTTACTCACCTGCTGGTGAGAGTTGACAACAATGGCTATGTCTACACTTGTAAATTTAGATCGACTTTAGGTAAGTCGACTTTGTTAAGTCGACTTAACATGTCCACACCTAAATTTAAAGTTGATTTAGGGGGGACCCTACAAAGTCAATCTAGAGCGTCCACACTGGACGCCTAGGGCAACTTGTAGGGGCTAGAGGAACCTTGGACAGGTCCACGGTGGCAGGGAGGGCACCCCTTGCCAATTGCCAGGGGGCTCAGCCTTTGCCCTATTGTACCCGGGTACAATGGGGCAAAGGGGGATAGGGATCCTGGCAGGGCATAGGGGCAGGGCTCTGCCCTGCCCTTTGGGGGGCATGCCAGGCTCTCCCTGTGTCATGCCCCTGGCAAGGAGGGCAGTGGGGGAGTCCTAGAGAGTCCTAAGTCAACTTAGAGTCGACTTAGGACTACTCCACGTCTACACTGGCTTAAGTCGACTTTAGAAAGTTGACTTAAGCCTAAAGTCGACTTTAAACTAGGCTTAACAAAGTCGACTTTATTTTCCTTAAGTCGACTTAAGCAGCTTGCTTAAGTCAACTTAAGGAAAGTGTAGTGTAGACGCAGAATAAATTAAGTTGACTTAAGCAAGCTTAAATTGACTTAATTTACAAGTGTAGACACGCCCAATGAGATTGAACAGTGTACGTAGAGTCCTAGTTTGGTCCATAAAACCTTTAATTGTTCGTGATGCACAAGAAGGAGAGAACCCAGCTTGATTTGGTTGGATTGGAAGCAACAGCAATTATAGGAAACATCTCTTTAGTCATATATTGAGCACACTGGATGCAGAAATAACCTCAAGATGTCATTTATATAGTTATTTTCCAGAACAGAACAACACTTTCACTCTTTCTCATTGCTGACAGGGTCTTTCATCACATATTTATGTGCAGTGGAGATGCATTCGCAATTTTGGGTGCTTATTCACAATGAACCTATGTTTTCTCTATAATAAATATAGAGTTATATTAAAAGGGGACATCCGTGTGGAAAGTGTATTATTAAAAGTAACATTAACAGGAATAGTTAGTTATACTTAGATTCACTTCAGGTTCTCAGCTTGCTTATGCCATCACCATCTTTGGTGGGCAATAGAGAACACTGGGGGAGATGCAGGCTATGACCAGCAGAGAGAAGCAGTGCAAATACGTGGGGTTTCCACAGTGAAATGATAAAGAAACTTGAAGGGTGACATTGTAGGGAAGAAAAGCTGCCTCTTATAGACTGGAACTTCCACTGGAGGCAGAGCTGTGAAGAAGAGAAGCAGGTGGTGGGAGGGAGGAGATGGGAGGAGATGCTCCTTGCCAGCTGTGCTAACATCTTGTGCTTTTAGAGACCACACTAGAACTCTTTGAAGTCAAAGCTCAGTGAATAACCACAAAAGTTGCATATCAGAGTTGAAGGGTTAGTATTAATGAATGACACCTGCACTATGTGCTCTATACGAATATTTCAAATGACTGTAACTGCAGCTGACTGTGAAACTTTCACAGTAAAATGCCAACTGTGCAAAGCATGGCCAGTTTGAGTTCAAAAGTGGAAACAAAACCCAGCTGTGTTTAGTGCAAAACTTTCTTGGTCCTGTGAACAACATGTCAAACCTCAAGGGCAAAACGTTTGCTGCCTCTGGAGAAGCAAGATTTGCTCAAGACTGAGTTTTATATTTGTTTTGTAACAAAATTTGACAGGTAATTGGGGTCCTAACTTAAACTCTCATAAAGGTATATGCAATGCACAGTGATGAAGGAAACTTACCTTTGACCTTTTGAACTTGAGTGAGCTTGAAAATAAAATCTAAATTAATGGTATAGACACCACATGAGGGAAAAGTAAAATTATCAAAGATTAATAGAAACTCATGTATATTAAGAGGAGCACTACCGTGGAAAGGATAATTCGGAGTGAACAATAGGTGGTAAAATTCAATCAACTTTTTCTATTAAATTGTCCAGAAACAGTTTAGGATTTTCAGAAATGGGTTTGTCATTCAGAAAATGAACTCTAGGTTGTGCGTGAGAAATGTATTCAGAGAATTTTCTACTCAAAATTCCAGCTTTGTAGTCTAGTTTAATTTGGGCATAGAGGCCAGGAGGCATTGGTTTTGTTTCCTAATTAGAAGGGCATAACTCTGAGCATCACGTAATCATCTGAGAGCATCATGTTGACTCTTTCAGAACAATATACTTTTTATATAATTTCTGTAGCAAGGGGCAAGTATTCAGGTAAAGTGAACTCATTTTTTTTATTGGAGTGTAAATATTTGTGGAAACTGTTTTTAGTATTTTCCTCATTACTAACTAGCTTTTTTTCACAGAAATGTAGGACTGGAAGGGTCCTTGAGATGTCACCAAGCCCAACCCCTGTGCTGAGCCAGGATTTCTATTAAGACAACAGAGTCTTGTGGCACTTTTAAAGACTAACAGATTTATTAATCGCATGAGCTTTCGTGGGAGAAAATCCCACTTCGTTAGTCTTTAAAAGTGCCACAAGACTCTGTTGTCTTTCTACAATAGACTAACACGGCTACCCCTTTAGGATTTCTATTATCCCTGATAGGTGATTGTCCAACCTGTTCTTAAAAACGTTCAATGAAGGGGCAGAGCAGATGAGACGAGAAAGGTAAGTGCAAAGTGAAGCTGAGGTAAATAGACTATAGGGGTGGGAGGAGGTAAGGGAAGAGAAATCAGGGAGGGTTGGAGTGAACATCTTGTCAACACAGATGTCAAGTCAAAACTGTAGGAAGTTTTCTGAAGGGCCAAGAGCCTCTGTATCTGGCTTATGGTCCCACTAGCTGGCGTCTCTGGCTGACTGATATGCAGCATTCTCCCAAGGCCAAACAGAATTATAGAAATGTAGGACTTGGAGGGAACTCAAGAAGTCATCAAGTCCAATCTCCTGCACTGAGATAGGACCAAATAAGCATAGGCCATTCCTGATAGGTGTTTAACCAATTTGTTCTTCTAAACCTCCATGATGGAGATTCCACAACCTCCTTTGGAAGCCTGTTCCAGTTCTTCATTACCCATATAGTTTGAAAGTTTTTCCTAATATCAAACCTAAATCTCCCTTGCTGCAGATAAAGTCCATTAGTTCTTGTCCCACCTTTAATGGGCATGGAGAACAATTGATCATTTTCCTGTTTCTAACAGTCCTTAACATATTTGAAGATTGTTACCAGTTCTCCCACTCAGTCTTTTCTCAAGACTAAACATTCCCAGTTTTCTTAGCCTTTCCTTATAGGTTAGGTTTTCTAAACCTGGTATCATTTTTATTGTTCTACTCTTGGCTTTCTCCAATTTGTACACATCTTTTGTGAAGCGTGTCACCCAGAACTGGAGACAGTATTCCAGCTGAGGCTTTACAAGTGCTGAGTAAAGTGTGATAAACATCTCCCTTATTTTACACACAACATTCCAGTTAATGCCCCCTCGAATGATATTAGCCTTTTTGGCAACTGCATAACACTGTTGATTCATATTCAATTTGCAGTACAATATAAATCTGAGACTTTTCATCAGCACTACTGTTCTAGCCCTTACTCTCCATTTTGTAGTTGTGCAGTCTGTATTTTTCTTCCTGGGTATAGTACTTTCCATTTGTCTTTATTGAATTTCATCTTGTTGATTTCAGACCAGTTCTCCAATTTGTCAAGGTTGTTTTGAATTCTAATCAGGTCTCCAAAGTGCTTTCACCCTTTTCCAGGTTGCTGTCTCTTGCAGATTTTATTAGCATACACTTCATTCCATTATCTACGTCATTATTGAAAATATTGAGCAATACTGGACCCAGAACTGACCCCTGCAGAGCCCTCTAGATACACCCTCCTGGTTTGGCAGTGAACCATTGATAACTATTCTAGTCATATGACTGTAACTGCAACTTGATAGAAAATTATATTAATACACAAAAGGGAAACTGTGAAGTAGTTTAGGCTTCAAATTTAGGCTTTGCAAAAATTAAAATAAAATGAACGTGACTGTACATGTTGTTCATTATCCTTTAAAAAATTCAGATGAGTTTTTTTTTTTTTTAATTTAACATTTTTCTTGCAATGTCAGAAACTTAAAAGTAACAGCATTGTTGCATCATTGCATGAGAATCACAAAAGGGAAACTGGGCCACGATTCAATTGTTCAAAGATTGAAGTCATTGGGAGTATTCCCAGAATGAAATCCTGGTCTCTGTGACGTCAATAGCAAAATTCCAATTTATTTTAATGGGCAGGCAGTTCACTTCCAAAACATTGTCAATGGGACTACATTCAGTGCTTTAAGCATATGGTTAGTTTTTGCAGGATTTGGATTTTGTTTAGCATTTTATTCACTGTTCAAATTAATGAAATGCAAAATGAAAATAACCAGCATGTGGGGGAGGAGAGAAACAAATTGTAATGTTCTTCAATTTTAATAGTTTAGCCTGTGATCTTGCAAATAGATGTGCTAGGGAGGACCCACGCACCCAGCAGTCTTTCTATTGACTTAACTGGGGTTTGAGCCAGACCCAAAAACTGCATGATAAAGTAAACATATATTATAAGGAATGTTTTTAAATGCAATTTTTGTATCTTAGTGTAAGCAAAAACAAGCCCATAAGAGCATGCTATATAAATAGCTAATTATAAAACACAATTTACTTTTTGTTCAAAAGTAAAATAAAGAAGGGGTTTTTAAGGATATGTGGTAATTTGTAGTGGAAACGTTTGCTATCCATGTGAGATCAGTTGCTAGGTTTGTTCTTTCCTGAGTTGAACTATAATTAAAGAAAAACAGACTGAATTTATAGCTGGTTTATTTGGATAGGTGAGATCAGTGATCAGATGTCAATACTCAGACGTTATCATTCAATCTAGAAACCCCAAAGCAGTAATTTGGAATTCATTCTCTGGTTAGTCTCTTAGAAGCACATGGTTATTTCTTACTCTGTCACATTTGAAAATTGGCTGTGTTCTTTTATCTTCTCATATCACCAATTATTTCCTACTGTTATTGATATTTTGAGTGGTAGATTTGCTCCTTTGAGTCAGGAGTGGTTAAGTGCTTTTAGGAGCATTTAAAACCACTTAAAATAAAAATATTGTAAGAACAAATTTAAAAAACCCTCACCTTAAAATACATATTAAAATAACATGTGGTGTTGCTGTAGCTGGGTAGGTCTGGGATATTACAGAAACAAGGCAAGTGAGGTAATATCTTTTATTGGATCAATTTCTATTGGTGAGAGATACAAGCTTTCCAGCCTACAAAGAGTTGCTCTTTAGATATTACCTCAGTATATTACCTAATACACATTGTCTTTTGCTAATATTAAAATTATTATTTTAACCTAAATTGCTGTTTCTCTTTAACTTCAAAGTAAAAATTAACATTATAGAAAAACTAAGACCTTTAAGAGGAATAAACTTTTGAAGAGTCCTAATGTACTTAATAAAAACTGAAAAAGAAAAATAATCCCTTTGAGTCTTTAAAATAATATTAGTTTTGTATGTCAGTTTTTCTTTAACATCAGCTTTTTGGATTATTTTATTGAGGCTTCAACAGATAGTAGCTTATTTTTCCACAGACTTAAGCACCTGAGATTTTTGGCTGATGGATATAAGACTAGTAAATTTTCCTATAAAGTGTAACTTTATACAAGAATTTACACAATGTTTATAGAATAAGCTCCAACATTTGCTTTTTTAAAATCAAACTTCTCAATATCTGCAGAAAGAAAATTAGTTGTATTCTACCTGAAAAAATGGAAAAAAAAATTAGTCTGCAGTTTGTCTGATGTATATCTTTATTTCCCTCCCAAGTTCAATAAGAACCTGATCCATAATTAATCAAAATCCTTTCTGTTTACTTAGGTGATCTTTGGATCAGGTCCTAAATTTGAATGAAAACACAAACAGGTTGATAGGCTTTTGTAATAGATTATCCTGCTGGAGAAGTTTGCAGCTGTTATACTTCACTATACATATTTCTAGTTATGAATAGTTATGGACTCATGAATAGCGTACCATTGGGGGGGGGGTGTTAAAGGCTAGAATACAGTTCTCATTTTATATAAAATGAAGAATAAATGTAATTTTTCAAAGCCTTTGACAGAATCAGAAATGTGTAGGAACTGAATCCATCCTCCATAAGAAAACAAGATTGGATAATCAAAATAACATGATTCCAACAGATAGTCATCTATTATTAACAAAATGAACAAACAAACATCTAGTTTGAGATGCTTCTCTAATTTTGCAGTCTCTCCACCAAAATGTATTTCCAGCATGGCATCTCAGCCAGAAAACAGGAACCGAATTCGAATGGGCTAATAGTGTAAAACATGCTTGGTCCACCTTCATGTATTTTCCAAGGTAAACACAGAAAGATTGCAAAGAGAGAAAGCAAGAGAAAATTGTTGGGAGAGTTTTTGGCTGCACCTAGTTTTAGATTTACCATGTCAAGGGTTTTGATGATGGATGGATTCTGAGTGAGATCATATTTCGTGGGATTTGCGGCTGTAGAGGTAATGCTTACTACTTTCTTCTTTCCAACCCCACCTAAGGAAGGATATTTGCTAAAGAAACAAAGGTTATCCTAGGAGTTGGAAACAAATAATAAAGGCAACTGGACGTTGAAAAACATGACTGTGGAAGTGATTGAGACACCCTCACTCTGTGTCAAAGAAAAAAATGATCATTTTACCTCTTTTGTATAGCACTCTCCAACCGTAGTACATGCAAAATATATACAAATGTTGTCATTGGGCTACAGCCACCTCTGGGTTGGAGGAGAGCATCAAATCACATGCTTTGGTTATGAAGCAAGCCTTTCCCATTATAAAACATGTAAGGTTTAATTTTTTTTAAGTGACTAGCAATCTGGTGTTTTTGCATGATTCTGTTTTTGAATGCCCCATCTGAGAAATCTTAAATTGGCTTGATTTTCAGAAAGTGTTACCCCTCAAAGTTCTTTCAGATTGGGCACCTGCATCCCTAACCGCTTTTGACAGAGCGTGGGAGATAGTGAGTGTTCCTGGAAAACACAAGGGATCAGATACAAATGACCCAAGTGATTGTTTCTGGCCTCCTATCACTGGCCCAGTCCTGCTCCGTTCTGAGCTCTAAATCTGAGGTGTTAAATGCTGTAGCTCCCATTGAAATGAATGACAAGGAAAGATCTGAGTGCATGCATCCCTGGCCCCAGTCCTCAAAGATGTAAACACGATAGCGTATCTTTCCCTTTAGTGGAAGTAATGGCCCAAGCTGATCCTGCCCCACTGACGCCAAACAGAGTTTTGCCAATGATGTCAATGACTGTAAGATGCAGCTTATACTGCACATAGTGTATGTGTAGGTCTTTGTAGGATTGGGGCCTGTGACTGTAATGGCTGGTTGCTGTGCAGTAGTTATGGCAAAGTGAAGAGCAGACAAGTAGCAGTGACATCTGCAGAAGGCCCCTCATACTCATTCCTGACGACATTCCTGATATATTTTGGGCTTGACCCTGATATTTTTATAGCTGCAAAATGTAGATCAGTGGAAATTTTGTCTGTACAAAGACAGCAAGATCAGGCTGTTCATAAAGACAAGGGCTCGTCAAAAAATTATCTTCAAAAGTTAAGTGACTGACCCATCTCCTGATCCATCCTTTTGAAGCTGTGCCTTGAGTAGAAACCTATTGTCTGCCTGATTACCCAATAGGTGATCTCTTCAGATTCAGACGGGTTAAGGAATGACTCTCAGCTTCATGAGGGGGCTTGTTCTGAGTAAAAGGAATAATTAACAGGAAACCACAAGAAAACTCCTGGGTGGCGTGTGAAGGTTTATTCACTGGCCAGAGGTCTTGTTGGAAATTGTAAGAATATTAGCATGTATGTAGGTTCTTTTATTGCTTTAAACCTTTCTTCTGTGATGTTTTTTACTGCAAGAATCAATGTACTTGCTTAGAAAGAATGCCGTGGTAGCTTAACTGTGGAGAGAAAAAGCAGAGCAGGCCTGCTTAGGCAATCTGACTTTGCTGGGGAATTCATAGTTTGACTGGGGACTGTGTGGCCTAGAAATACTCTGGTCAAAGAGGGGAGAGAGACGAATGTCTAAGAGAGGCAACAGAAAGAGAGCCAGAAATCTGAGCGTGGCTGCCTTTGTTGGACCACAGAAGAAGAGTACAGAGGCTCTTGCCCTGAACAGTGACAGCTTGCACCATTGGAGATTGGCTGGTTCAGAATATTGATTGGAGAGAATTAACCTTTCGTATTTAGGATATTGGTTCAAATTCAATCTATATTGGGAATGGCCAAACTTTCTTAGGGGCCTCTGTGAAAAGCTTTGGTGACCTGAGTCTATGTCCTTAAGGAGAGATGTTCACAACAGAAAAGCCACTACTGCAAACTGTCAGTCTTAACAGAGAGGTCCAGAACTTGAAAGGGTACAGAATGCAGGCAGCTTTCTTTCCTTTTGAGATGATTCCTTCAGATCTGTTTTACATAAATGCTTGTCCTGTCCTCATCTCCATAACAATTATGAGACCAATGTTAATGTATCTCAGCAGGGAGAGGGGGAGGGGACGTGTGTTTCAGCTGCCTGTTCTGTACCGGTCTTGTGGATTATTGGAGGACTTTTACCTCTGAGGATGTCATAGTGCGTAACATTCACTTAAAAATTTATGACTCCTTCCTTCCAGGTTGGCTTAGTGTTGGAGGTAAACTTAGTGATGTGGTGACTGGCTATTTTTTTTAGTGACACTTCTTTGTTTACACTGTGTAAATCAGTCCTTGAACTGACATGATCACCAATGACATGTGGGGCAATCCCTTCTTTCAGAACGCTCGCTAATGCCCAATTCCCAGGGAACAGCTCTGCCTTAAGAATTGATTCAAACTGCAGAGATTAAGACAGAGAACAAATGCTTCTGCTACTTCTAACAGTCCCTCAAGAACCACATTAGGAAAGTAAAAACAAGACAGCGTGTTCTTTCAAAACTAAAAACCTGAATGCACATTAAGAAAAAAGTGTCAGACTGTGAACAACACCATGTAGTTATTAGCCCTAACCATAATACAAAAAGAACTAGATCCTTGGTTTTGGCTGAGTTCTGTTTGGTGCTGGATCTGAGAGGTGTTGGGCGGGGGGACGGGACAGAACGGCTGTATACACCTTGTGCACTTGGAACAGCCTTAGGACTGTTCAAATTTGTGCTGAGATTAAAGGCTTTCCTGCCTTCTGCCCCAATGGCAGTTCTGGCAATTGTGCTCCAATCTGCAGTCTTTCACTTGCTTCATTTCTCTCTACCTAGTAGAGCATGCATAACATGATGTAAGGACAGATCAATAATATATAATAATAATACAGACCAATTGATTTCAGTATGGGTGCAGGATTGGCCCCAGAGATTGTGTTCAAGTGGCTTTCCTTCCTCCTATAGATGGTGATGTATGGATTGTATGCACACCATCATAAATCATGCAAATAAATTAAAAAGTACTGTCATTTAAGAGACACCTGAAGTCTCAAAGTCTGATTACCTATTGAAACAGCAGTATGTCAGTGTTTTATGATTGTTCTGCTGTCTTCATTACAAATAGACATAAACTATCCAGATTCAATGTGAGCTTCTGCTTTCAGAGTTAGCATACTTAGGGATTCCATAAGCATATGAAACAAATTCTGTGTGCTGGTATTTGAATGGGATTTAAACTAAGTAATGGAAATAGCAAAGCCCATAAGATTGATTAAAATAGTGTTGCCTTCTTCTCATTTAGTGTTCAAACATGAAGTTAGAGCCTCATATGATATGGTTTCAGAATATCCAGTGTCTCTCTCACTCACATACATGGACTTTCTTTTTTCTAGTTAACTAACTACAGAAACGTTCCTTCATCTGATGGAAAATTACTACATAAGGAACCAAAGACTTTTCATAGTGAATTCACGTACACTTTACTGTAAATTGCTATTAATCCAGAGCACGTCATACCCTACTGAAAACTGATCCATTGAGTCCATATTTTATGTCTTATGCTTTATGCTTTTTTTTTTCCACTGAAAACCACTCATCTAACCACTGTCTGAATGAAAGTGTAGAGGTGGACATACACACACAATTATCCCTTTCCTCCAGACTGGGAAAACTGATACAACAGCCTTAACCAAAAGCCAGATTTTTCCCACATTTATTGTCAGGCCCATTATAGCCAATAACTTTTTTTTTTTTTTTTTTAAACAATGGCCAATTACAAAAAGCTGCCATTCTGTGGAAAGATTTACGAACAGCTTTAAGTGGAAACTCCAAAATAAAGCCAACATGTAGTACTCCAAAGACTTGAAAAGAATGCAGAAATGTGACTCAGTGATGCAGTAACTGTAAAATCAAGGGCCATAAAAATTGCTAAATACATGTTTTCTGTTTTCATTCTTAATACACAGAATTTACTTAATAGATTATAGTCTAAAAATCATATTGTGATTGGAGAAAGCAATATTTTCATATTCTGCCCTTCAAAAGCTCAAGTCGATTTCAGTTCCACAAGAAAGAATTTTATCTGGCAGTATAATGAAAACCAGAAAAAGAAAGAGAAAGAAAGAAAGAAAAAGAAAAATGATCGAGTGAATAATACTGACTGATTTTCTGTCATTCTTACTACTCCAGTTGCTGAATGCTGAAATACTAAAAGAAAACATACAGATGTCTCCAGAGATGCTGGGTCAACAAAACCTCCTTCTGCTGGTGCTTTACAATATCTGCTTAACTAATCACAGGGAAATTTATCATACAGGATTTGGAGGGATTGTTTATGGAGTCTTTAACACAAGGACGCTGGACTTTCAGATGTCAGTTACACTCCTCAGACAGTGAAATGCCACAGCTGGTTGGGAAATAAATGAATGCCAAAAGATGAATTTCAAAATAGAGGATTTATTTGAGAAATACTATTTTGAACATTTTGTAAGGAGATTGATTTATTTCTCCCTCCCAACACAGTGAGCAGGTAATGAAGAATATCAAAAGGAGGTGCATTGATACATTTGATAATCTTAAAATGGTTGGTAGTCAATTCCTTTACTCAGTGATGAAGAATTTATTTAGTGATTTATTCTTATTTCAAGCAAATGAATTGATGAAAGAGCTGTTACAAATATCCAGCAATGAAGTAATACAATGAAAGTCTATTTGTTGAAGTAACACTGTATGATTATGCACTGGAGGGACAATGCTGAGATGTCATGTAACCCCAAGTCAGATACGGACTTGCTATATAGCCCTGACAAATCATTTAGACATAGATTTTATCCACTAATTTTGGGTGCTGCAATTTTTTGATTCCCAGTTGACATCTTGAGCTGGATAAATAAAAATGAAGACGCTACAAATTAGTGGACATTTGAAGATTTCTCTGGATCTCAACTTCTCCATTGTAAACTGCAGATAATAATTTGAACTGTGAGATTCTCACTGTTTTCATTTTTGCATAAAATATTCCCCATTTGGTTTCCTGCAATCTCACCCTTTCCAAATATGGATTTATGAGAAATATCAACAAAGTGGCAGCTTCCTAACAGGCAATGTGAATGTCCACATTTGATGCCAACTCTGTCTATCACTGGAAAACAGGACCATTTTTGTGCATCGCCACTGTTACGGGATTTACGTGCATCCTGCCTGCGTAACTCAAAAAGTAGGAGGTTGGCCCTCCAGACTTTGTAAGCTGCCAGTCTTGATGGGAAGAGTTGGCAGTGGTGGCTTATTCAGTTGTTGGAAGGAAGAATCTGCAGATCTGTCTTGAATAGAAGAATCCAATAGAAAGGAGATGCCAGCTCTGAGGAAGAGAGATGCTTTTAGGAAGGTTGTTTTTAGGAGACTGTTGATTCTGTGCCTGCTCCTACCTTAACCCTCCCTAACTCAGTGGACTTCTGAAGTGGCCAGTCTTGACAAGGAGTAATTTAGTGAATTAATGGCCTGCTGGAGCTAAGGAGGGCCACATTACTGCTAGAGATAGAATCTACAATAAAATTTTTTGTTGCTTATGGACACTTGAACAAGATGGAAGGAAGCTGCTCCCCAGGTTCCTTTATTTCATCTGAGAGTTGGGAGCTGCCTCAAGAACGTGAGGTTGTGGCTGGGAAACATATTCTTGTTTCTGTCATATAGGGGAGGTGACCCCCTAGCCCCATTGGGTGGCTCGTATTCTGTTTCACTCAGAAACACACACGTTTTTATGGAGAAGTCATTTTGTTTCTAGAAAAAGGGTCCATTTTTGCTGGAGATGGACTTATATGAAAATGGGCCCATGATCAGGTCTGTGAAGAAATTTCTAAAACTTAGTTTTGCATTGTGTAACTCTTCTACTGTCTTTAATAATATTTACTTAGTTCATTGATTGTTTAATGTTGGTAAAGTGCTTTGAAGATACAGAGTGAGATTTTCACGTGTCCTCCGGCATTGGCCTCAGAGTCGGATTATGGGGACTTGGGGCATGGGGCCCTGGTCCCCTGTTGGGCCCCCCCCACCTGCAGCCCTCCCGGGGATGGCAGGGCTGACTGGCGCATGGTGCAGCTTCTGATGCGGCTCTCCAGGGCTGCACTAGAGGCTGTACAGGCTACAGCATGCCAGTTGCCCTGCCCCTGGATTGGAGTGACCAGTCGTGCTGTCCCACCCCCTCTCCCCATGTGAGGGTCCCTGGGCATGGGCCCCATAAGTCCATGCGGTAATCCGCCCTTGATGGCCTACTTCTGCTCCCCATGAAATCAGTTAAAAAAAACTCCCATTGACTTTGCCTATAAGCACAGCTGTGAGAATCTCCACCGTAGTAGACTTCATACAAGTTTTTGCCCTTTGCCCTACATGGTTATAAGACGCTCTACTTGGTGTGTGTGTGTGTGTGTGTGTGTGTGTGTGTGTGTGTGTGTGTGTGTGTGTGTGTTATAAGGTTGGCTATTCTGGGAAAAAATTGCATCAAGTAGGTGGATATTGCAGCTTGCTCTAACAATGGGGACACACTAGATTACTGTTATCCCTTTGGGTGGCTTGTTTCACAAACAAGCTTCCTTGACCAAGAATGCTGTATCTTCATGCCTTGTCTACTTCCTCCTGGCTTCTGTACAGTACATTGTATCAGAAAACACAGCTATATTGGTGGTTCATAGAGTGGTCTTTAGTGTAGTGGGGTTCTGATCCGTTTCTTGCCTTTTGTGATGATCATTCACTGAAATGGCATTAGAAAGTAACTGGAAGCCAGTGCAGGGCGCAATGCACAGTAGTGATCTAGTCTTAACTCATCCTGCTCAGGAGGTGGGCTGATGGGTTCTGGCCATGTGGGAAGCTCAGTGTTGGTTCTAAATTCATTACCAAATAGAATGAACGATAAAACTCCAGTCTGGATGGAGATAGTGGGTATGTCATTCGCTGTGCCACAAATTTGCCTAAGAAGAAGGCACACAGTTTTCTACCAAAATGGGGACAGAAGAAGATCGTTGATAATATCTGGGCCTCTGGGAATAGTAATAAATGCAGCAGAACTTGGAGAAGGTCAGATTCCCTTAATGGCAGGAGAGGTTCTGAGCTGACTGATTTCTTCAAATGGTTTCTCCTTCCTGTTAACATAGCATAGGTTTTGCCTGGATCCAGTTTGAGCCAGTTATTTTTTCATTCAGGTACCATAGGAACTGGGACATCTTTGTGATGATATTCATTGCACCTGTTGAGAAAGTAATATGCCAATGACATGCACTTTGGTATTGCTTTTCTGCAGCTCAGGTTGTTTCTCATGTGATTTTATGTATAAATTGAAGTGATAGACACTGGCTAGATCAGTACGTAGCTTCTGAGACAGGTGATTCACATACGCATTAGCCAGTTAATGACAGAGAACCTAATAGTGACCCCTTTCATCCACTGTGCAGATGACTCGTGATCCAAGATCCATAAGAGGAAAGGCACTGGTCTACTGGATGAATGAACATTTCAAACCACCACTCCTGTGGTTCTCCAGGTAAAGATATTGCAGTCCTAAAGCTGTACAAATTTTCCTGCATTCTGTGGTGATTAGATCTCAAAGCAGTTTCCCATAGGCAGTTGCACCTTGTGGTGGTCCTCTGGTGTAGCTTGAATAGAGATATACTGCCTGAGAATAAGAAGGGTGAGCTCTGGAATCCGTGAAAAGGCACAGAGCATCTACATGAATGGCTCCCTACATGGTTCCCTGGGGATGTATAAGGTTTGAGTGCAATACCTGCAGCCTGCACCATGGGTATGATGGCCCTCTGCCCATGTGAAACAATGCAGGAGGAACCCCCTGCAGACATTTCTTCCCTCTGTGAGAGGAAAGGAACTGAAGTCACCCAAATGAATATCTCTAAACCAGGGAGCTGAACTGCCTTGGGGAATGTAACTCGGTGCATAACAATTTCTTCAAGTATGTGTCACCGTTCAAGTTCAAAGATAACATCAGAGAGGGTGGAATCTTTTTGCATACTCATGAGGTCAGCTACCCACAGCATACTGAAAATCCATTAAAGAATTTGCAGTAAAAGAAAGGCTCATCCTGTGGTTATGGTAATGACATAGTTCCTTTAATATCTCTCTATTTGGGGATATCAGCAATCCTATGATTGTCTTGCAGAGGCAGAGAGAAACATACAAATTACTGTTCTTTACTCTAGCTACATTCAAAGGTGCTGGAACTAGAGTTAGTAGGGAGGGATGCTGCTGCACCCCTCTGTCTTGAAGTAGTTTCCATTATACAAAGGGTTTACAGTTTGGTTCAGTGACTTTCAAGACCATCACTATAAAAATTGTGCCAGCATTCCTGGTTACATTATAATTCACTGTCTCAGCCCATTCTATCTGATTCCATTCAAGGGAAGAAGGCACACTGGCGCTCTTGTCTTTATGAACATTTATGCAAATTTACTGAATTTTTACCATACTCTTTTTTTCATGATGTGAAATACAGCTACCTCTGCAACTTCCTGAATACTCTTTGTGCAGCCTCTTTAGAACAAAACAGACCATGTTCCCTTTACTCAAAACCTTTAAACCATGATTTGGGGACTTCAATGATTCAGTCACAGCTTAGGTATCTATTGCAGGAGTGGGCGGAGGTTCTGTGGCCTGCATTGTGCAGGAGGTCAGACTAGATGATCACATTGGTACCTTCTGACCTTAACATCTATGAATCTCTATAAGATTTCCTCTAAAGTCAGTGTCAGTTCACCAAGTATGAATTTGGTTCATGCTGTTTATGTTAATATGAGAAAAGCTAATACATCTCATGTGTGCCCAAGGTAATATTTTCCAAACACTGTGGTCTGGTTTGTGCCATTAAGTCAAAGCTAGAGAACCAAAGAGGCATAAGATTTGCTATATCAGTTCAGACTTGTGGTTTTATTTAGTTCACATCCTGTTTCAAAGCTTGTGAAGAAGATTTAAGTACACCTTTTGAGGGGGCAACTATACAATAAAATGCCTTTGGGGAATATTTCTTCCTAACCTGAAACCACTAGTGATTGGCTTATACTTTGAAACATGTAATAAAAAAAGTTTAATCTTAGTTAGCATAACTCTGTATATTTTTATTATTACAGAGGCACTGATTGAAACTCCATAATTAAAGTTGTGTTTAATTAGGCAAGAAAACAAATATTAATTGTAACCAAAGTTGCAACAGTTAGAGTTAGGTCTTCAGCCCCTGTCCCAAATACCTTGTGCTTCTCAGGCAGACCAAAGCACCTGGAAAAACTCCCAGAGGCAGGTCAGATAAGATCAGTACGTGCACAGACACAGCGCTGGCCAATGCTCATTGGGTGGAGTGGACCCCATGGAACTGCTGTAGCCAGCGTAATTTAGAACAGTTGTTACGTTCCAGTGAGCCCCAGAACTGGAGAGGCAGAAAGATGGCTAACAGCTCAACACAGTTGAAAATTTGACCCTTGCTATTAGGGATTTTTCTTTTTTCCATATCCTTCCTGCCTGGCTTTCTAAGGTTCAGACTTTTGGAAAAGGTAGTGTTAACTAGAATCTTATGCATAAGTTAGTCTTGAGATATAAATATTACTTTATGAAACTATGATGCAGACGTCTTAATGAGAAATGGGATAATAACTCTTGTTTTTTGTTTGTTTGAGGCCAAAAAGACTATAAAATTATTTAGTTTGACTTCTTGTATATCACAAGCCATTAGTGTTTACCCAGATACCCCTATTCTTTGGCATCCTTCAATCTCCAGACCATATACGTGAGCCCCTGAGAGGTAAAAAATTACTCAGTCGGTTTTTATGGCTGGAGAGATGCACTTGAAAGAGACAATTTCTGCCACATTTCAAGACTGAATTTTGACCTTTTGGGCTCTGCCTTCGATGACCTCTTTTGTCCTTAGCTAAGCTGGACTGCTTCCTCTTGTAGCTTTGGAAACCTTTATTGAGCTCTTGTTTCCAAAGGCTGCAGCCCTGAGAGTGCATTAGCCACATCCATGTCCATTTCTTTGAGGTCTCACTTGCATAAATTCTTGAAATGCAATTTTCCCCCTCCAAGCCACGCCCCTTCCCTTGTCTCTTTCCCACTGTGTGTGGCCCACCACATAGCAGATGTGGCCCTCTGCCCAAAAAGTGTGCCCACATCTGATCTAGCCAATTGTGTATCAGGGAAAATATTCCTTCCTGACCCCTAGAGGTGGCTGGCTAAAGTCCTGAATCATGAGCTTTGATTATAGTTATTACCTTAATGCAGAGTTGCTGTTGTTATAAATAATGCAAGTGAGATCCTATCCTCTCCATGAAGGAAGAGAATGAACAGACTCACTCATAGATTCAGAGATACACAGGTTGTTCCAAGGTCAGAAGAGATCGCTACAGCAATGCAGCCTGACGCCCTGCAAACACAGGCCATAAAATTTCTCCCAGAAGCTGGAATAAAGGATATAACATAAGACTAGCCATCCTGGGTCAGATCGGTGGTCCACTTATCCTAGTGTTCTGTCTTATGACAATGACCAATGCCAGGTGCTTCAAAGGGAATGAACAGAATGGGGCAATCATGAAGTGATCCATCCCCCGTTGTCCAGGCCAAGCATCTGGCAGTTGGAGGTCTAGGGATACTCAAATCATCAGTTTGCATTATGGACTGCGTTGACTAACAGTCACTGATGGACCTATCCATGAACTTACTTAATTCTTTTTTGAATCCAGTTACCCAATATTGTTTTAAAGAATTTGTCTACTACCTTTGAGCTGTTCCAAGTCATATTTCACCTTGACAGCCAAGAAATTGTCTTATTTGAAAGCTGAATTCATCTAACTTCAGTGTCCAGACATTGGATCTTGTTATGCCTTTCTCAGCAAGGTTGAAAAGCTCTCCCACCCACACACACTGTCAGACATATTTTCCATGTGTAGTACCTAGGCATAATGATCAAATCACCTCTAAACCTGCTTTTTTGATAAGCGGAATAAATGGAGATCCTTACGCCTCATAAGCCTCTGGATCATTTTTGTGTCCCTCCTTCAAATACTTCACTATTTCTACATCCTTCTTAAAGTGGGAGGACCAAACCTGGATATATTAGTAGTGGTTTTATCAATACTGTGTTAGAGGCAAGATTGCTTGCTCGCTCCTGCCTCATATTCCTCTTTCTGTATACCCCAGGATTGCATTAGCCCTCTTTGGCACAGCATTGCACTGAAAGCTCATGTTAAGGCAATTATCTGTGATGACCCCATGTCCTTCTCTGGGTCATTTGCCTTCTGAGACAGAATCTGCCATCTTGGATTTATAACATGCATTCTTGGATCCCAGATGTATGTAGTACCTTGCATTTAGTTGTATTAAAATGTATTTTGTTAGACTGTGACCATTGAAGCAGATAATTTGGATCACTTTATAATCTTTCTTCCTCATTTTTACTGCCTCATCAGTCTTTGTAACATCTGCAAACTTCACTAGCAAAGATTTTACACCATTATCTAGATGATTGATAAAACTGTTAAATAGTATTGGAGGAAGAACGGAACTAAGAACCTGGGAAGTTCTGTTCATTGATATCATTAACAAGTATATTATGAGATCTGTCTGTGAGCCAGTTTTTAATCCATCTAATGTAAGTTCTGTTGTGTCCAAATAATGCAGATTTTATAATCAAAATGCCATTTGGTAATAAGGCACCCTATATTAACACAGTTGCCTTTATTAATCAGACCTATAATCCACTTTTCAAACAAAAACAAATAAAAAACACCAATAGATTTGTTTGACAATATCTACTTTCCATGAAACTATGCTGTCAGGCATGAATTATATTTTTAGCATCTAATTTTTTATTAATAGAATCCTGAATTAACCATTCAATTATTTTACAAGGGCTCAATGTCAGGCTAATCAATCTAGAGTTCCCTGGGTCATCCCTTTTACCATTTTAAAATATTAAAACCACATTGACTGTCCTCCAAGGTTTGTTAAAAATTAACATTTAGTGGTTTGGACAGCTCCTTAGCTAGTTCCCATAAGACTCTTAGTATAAGTTATCTGGATCTGTTGATTTGAAAATGTTTAATTTTAGCACATGCTGCTTCACATCTTTCTTTTTTACAGCTGGCAAACTTTCTGTTAGAGTCACATCATTGTAGATACATCCTTCTGCTTCATTCCAAATACTGAATAGAAATTTCTGTTGAATATTTTCTGCCTTCTCTGCATCACTATTTACAATTTTACCTTCTGCATCTAGCATTTGACCTATACCTGAGTTAGGATATTTCTTGTTCATAATATGTTTCTTAAAAGAACATCATCTTACCTATAACCTTATTGGCCATTCATATTTCGCTGATTCTTTGGCTTCCTTTATCAATTGCCTATGGTTTTAAACTTGTAACTAACATTCATTGCCATTTCCTCCCCCTTTTTTCCATCCTTTTATATATTATATTTTGTTGCTTCATCTCCTTTACATATCTCCTTCAAACAAGAGTGGTTACCCACTGTAACTTCATTATTATTGTTCTGGATTTTTATCTGTGGAATTGTGGTTTTTTGGAGCATCCAGTAGCATCCAGTTCCCTATCAGTTATGCCAACAATTACTTTGAGCTTTGGAAAACTGTCCTTTTAAAAGTTCCAGATATATATCAGAAGTGTGTGTGTGTGTGTGTGTGTGTGTGTGTGTGTGTGTGAGAGAGAGAGAGAGAGAGAGAGAGAGAGAGAGAGAGAGAGAATATCAGGTACAAATGCTGATGTATCAAATTTACACATGACAAAACTATAATGGGTAAAGTTTCATAAGTGAGTCCTTTAACTGACAGGCTCAGTTAGGGAACATGTATGCCAGATACTTAGGAAGGCTTCTGCCTTTTGGGTCTATAAGCTATGCAGAAAGCAAACACATGCCAGTCTAGTCCAATGTATACAAAAGGTGAGATCTTAGTAATCTATGGAAAAGGACTGTGATCACGGGCATCTTTGGCCTTTAGAAAGGGTTGTGCAGGAACCATGCTTCATTTTTACAGGCCTCTCTAGGTCCTCCAGAGAAGAGCTTTCGGGAGGGGATCTTGGGGTGCGTCTACACTTGTAAATTAAGTCGATTTAAACAGGCTTAAGTCGACTTAATTTAGTTTGTGTCTACACTTGAGTTTCCTTAATTCGACTTAAGCAGTTCCTTAAGTCGAATTAAGGAAAAGTTAGTTCGAATTAGTAAAACCTCGTTTTACTTCGAACTAATCCTTAATTTGAACTAGTTAGTTCAACAATGTCACCATGTTAGTTCGAACTAATTGCTTAGTTCAAACTAACTAGCACATTGAGCTTAATGCAGCTGACTAATTTGAACTAAGCAAGTGCCATGCATGGCACTTGCTTAGTTCGAACTAGCATTCTAGTGGGGCCATGCTAGTTTGAATTAAGTTAATTCGAACTAACTAAAATTAGTTTGAATTAGTTAGTTTGAATTAACTAATTCAAACTAACTCTGGTAAGCGTAGACATAGCCCTGGTGTGCAAGTGTCTTTCATGGTAGCATAATTGGGCTCTATTCTTTTTAAACTACTAAGGTCTACAGTGCAATAAACAGCCAATTTAACCTTGATTATTCCATTGCTGTGGGACTGTGAAAAGATTATACAAAATACAAGAGATAAATTGGAAAGATCTCTGTTGTCCTGTTAGTGGAAAGTACGGTCTCACTGAGTGCTCTCTTTCTATCTCTCTCTCACCATGATAGAACTCCTCTGGATTGGGCTTTCTCTATGATTTGAATTTCTTTTCATCAGTCATCACATCCATACTGTGCAGAAACATCTGGGCAAATCAACTAATCTGTATCTGACTTCAGTTAATGTTAATAATCAAGCCATAAGACTTGACAAGTAGTGCATTTCTGAGGGATTATCACACACCTCAGGTGCAGCATGAGGCAGCAGCCAAAAGTGAAGCAACTTCAGCTATTCAAAAAGTGCAATAATCCCTCAGAAATCTATTAACCATAGTGCCTTGTAGCCATTATGATATGGAAACTCCAAGGTAAAAAGGTCATACCTGTGCTTTTAGTGGGAAATATTGACATATGTATTACATCAGTGGAAGCCAATCAGAAGTCTCCTTTGTTACCCAGCAATTCTTGGGTCATTTTGTCAGAGCAAAATGTTGTAAAGCAGTTTATAGTGTTCTGAAAGTTAAACAGTATTTGCTTATTTGAAATTTCACTTTACATGTGCAGTGCATCGTCTTTTTGTCTTTCAAAGTACAGATTTAAATACCATTTATATAAAATAAGGCTCCAACGCTGTAAACGCTTATGCATATGTAAATTATCAGACACACAACCATTTTTGATCAATTTCTGTAACCAAAGCAAGATTAATACCCGCCCATTATCCATATGTAGCATTCCAGTTTTTTATAACTAAGTCTTTAATCATGAATACTAATAAACTACATCACACAACCCACCAGAATCAGGTCAGGAGTTAACAGCCAACAGCTTTATGCACATGAGTAATTTAATGAGGTCAATGCCATAACAATCAACAAATTTAGACTTTGTCAAGTCTGCAAAAAAGTAACTGGCAGAGTTGATGTTTCAATGTTTGAATCTGAGGATTGTTGGTTTGTGCACCCAAGCTTCTCTTCATGAGTAGCATACAGGTAGTTTCTCAACGAACCAAGGTACAAGCCACACCTTGAATGGCATCTTGATGACACTAAGAAAGTAGCACTTTCCGTGAAGCAGTCACATGGTTCTATCTGCTAACATATATCCAAGCATATCCTCCCCCAGTTGAAGCATCCATGTGATAGTAACCTATGAAAAGCACAGTGCATGAATCCAGAGAAGAGAGTAGAAAGGCCAGAACTAGTGTAGCAAGGTCCATGCCTGAGAGTCACAAATCCTTACCAGTGGCAGATGGGAAAAAGATGCTCTAGATCATTGGTGCCACTTGAGAACACAGTAATCTATGGAAATTTAAAAGCAGACTGAATTATTAACTTCTTGAATAAATGGTGGACAAAATCTTTTAACTGGTGCCAGGAACTGCCCTTATTACACCATAAAGATCCATATCTCCCTGTGATGGAGTCAAGCCTGAGAGCTACAGGAGGGTAATGGAAGGTAAAGATATTAGCCCCAGGCTTAATAAATCCCTGTTTCCAGGGTAACTAGGGCAGGACTGCTCTAGGCCAATTAGAGCACCTGAGATCAATTAAAGCACCTAAGGCCAGTTGGAGCACCTGCAGCCAGTTGGAGCATCTGAGGCCAATCAGGGTGATTGGCCACACTAGATAAAAAGCCTTTGTTGCAGGCTTGTTGCAGGGGAAGAGTATTGGCTGTGGTGGCTGGAGGAGTGGAGGTTTGTGTGGAGTGGAGTAAAGTGGAGTGAAGCAAAACCTGATAAAGCTGACTAGTAGCCATTCCTCATGTCTCATCATCTGTGAGAGGACTGCTCCCACCCCATCCTCAGAGGTGTCTGTCTGGAGTATGAATTCCTTGGTGAAGTCTGGGGCGAGGAGTACAGGATCTTGGCAAAAGGCCATTTGTAGATCTGTGAAGGTTTTTTCAGCTGCATTGGACCAGTCACCATGGCAATGCGGATGGCTTATCCCGAATGCACTGTTTGTCATCCTAAATTGCCCAACCCTTTGGGATTGTGTCTATGTGTGTTGGGGGGGAGGGGGAGCAATATGTGACGGAGTCAAGCTTGAGGGCTACAGGAGGGTAATGGAAGGTAGATATATTAGGCCCAGGCTTAGCAAATCCCTGTTTCCAGGGTAAATAGGGCAGGGCTGCTCTAGGCCAATTAGAGCACCTGAGACCTATTAAAGCACCTAAGGTCAATTGGAGCACCTGACACTAATTAGAGCACCTGAGGTCAATCAGGGTGATTGGCCACACCAGATAAAAAGCCTTTGTTGCAGGCAGCATGGGAGAGTATCGGCCATGGTGGCTGGAGGAGTGGAGGTTTGTGTGGAGTGAAGTAAAGCAGAGCGAAGCAGAACTGGATAAAGTTGACTAGTAACCGTTGCTGTCAGCACCTAAACAGTATGGTCAGCCAGTCAAGCTCACCCAGACGGGCCTTAGGGCCCCAGGCCCCATGGCCTGTGGGGTGGAGTGTCTGGCTCTAGAGCAAGAGGCCCTAGGAGACTGCAGCACTGGGAGTTTGGAGGAGGGAGAGCCATGCTTAAGCTGGCTCCCAAAACTTGAAAAGCATGACCATACAGCGTCCAAGCAGCCCCATTCATCTCACTCCCCCATGAGCATCACTTCCAATGACAGGCAGCTCCCCTGATTGGGTCTGGTGTGCTGCTGTAACCCCCAAACTCCACTCCTGAACTCCAATTCACTCCACCTGCCAGGTGACCACTTAGTCCATACCAGTCACCAGCAGTCCCAGGCAGTGGGTGAAAATCCACTAGCCATACAGGTGTTGGTCTCCAAGCAAGTGCCTCCAGCCCCAGATACTAAACCAGGAGCCACTGTCCTACAGGATTTAGGACTCACTCCCAATCACCCTGGTCTCAAGTCCGTCCACTTAACAAAGAAGTGGATTGTGCCCAGTCTTTTGCATTCACACCCTCTAAAGATCACACAGCTTGATAGAACAAATACTAGTTTATTGATCGGAATATGATTTCAAGTGAGAAAAAGGCTAATCAAGTCAGAATCATAATATAAATGAGTCAGAAGTGACCACTATCAAATAAAGGATGTAAACCGCATGCTAATCTAATATCTCTACCTAAACTGACCTCATAGTCCAAGATTATGTGCAAGGTGTTCGGTGTTTTACAGCCATTCTCTGCCTATTACAAAGCAGGGCCCAGAACTTGCTTGAAGTTGGAGAATGTTGCAAGATGGAGTCTCCCAGGGAAAAGTCTGCAGCTTCTCTCCCAAATGGTCTGTCTTTGTTTTTACAAACTCCTGACAGTCCCTCCCCCTCTATGCTGCTGTGTGATTCTCTTTACTTCTACCTGAGCCAGGGAGGACATTTGCATTCCCTTTGTCATGTAGTTCTCCAGCCTCTGTGCTAGAAATAGTCCTGAGAGTCTGAACCCTGTAACATGCTTCACATCTGTACACACATATTGGTGTAGGAAACATGGTACCAGGGTAATTATGTAGAATATGTTTTGAGCATTCACAAAGGAACCTTGCATGGCATATCTAGCATCAAATCACACAATTACATTACAAAACTGAACAGAAAATTTACACACATCATGCCCTAGGGGTGCAGAGATGTGCATCCTGTGACACCTCCATCTTCCTTGGTTCAAGTATCAACCTTCTTGCTCCCATTCAAGTCCAAATCTTGGCCAAGACTGGGGAATCTAGAAATCACCTAATACAAATAATAAATAATGATTTAAAAGTCTCTCTCACAGAATAAAACAATAATTTAGGCCAGGTATACACTGGCTGCAGATTTCGGGAGCAGACGAAGGGAGGTATGCAAGCTATGTACAGTAACTTGCATATCTCCTTTCGACTTCCTAACGCCTACTTACCACGGCGTCCCCACTGCGCTGAGTCAACAGGAAATGCTGTCCTTTCGACTTAGTGCTTCTCTTATTCCCAGATAGGTCTTAATAAATCGATCTCTGGCTACTTTCAGGTTCGATTGAGTGTGTCTTTACTGACACTCAAATGAACTCACGCAATCAATGTTTCACTACTGACAGTGCCGCCATCGGTGTAGACAAGGCTTTAGTGAAAATGACTTAAATCTAGCGCCATATATTTTTGGTTTCCTGCACTATAATTTAAATTAGCTTTTCAATTCACTTGTGAAGAATTTGATATCATGATCCCTGAAAACCAAAGGAATGCCAAAAACTTAGTCCAGAATCACATTGGTCACTTGCTGTCACTAATGTGTCTCTGAGAAAGACTTCTTTTGCAGGAAAAGAAAAATATTTTGGCCAAAATCATGTCCCTGGGACACGTTTGTATAAATAAAGCTCTTTTCTTTTAAATGCCATGCTGTACTGAGTAAACTATGTGAATTTATTATGGGGAACACACAGTATTTGTGAGATGTATATCATTTCCAATATGAACCATGCCTCATTTATCACCTGCGGAAAGAAATAAACCTAGTGAGCTCTACAAATGCAAATTCTCAGCCAGGAACTTCAAGTGGTGATGTTTTTTTTCAGTGAAAAGTATAAAGAGTAAAGTTACAAGGCCACTGTTTTAGGAATATTAATCTGAACCTAGAAATGGTAGTCTGGGACAAGGGTTTTCAGAATCATAACTTAGTTTTTGAGTATTATGATTTTCCCAGAATGTCATTCATCAACTTCTTCAGAAATAAAAATTAAAAAAAAAGACGTTTCAACCTTCTGCTCTGCAGCCCCCTGATAATGGTGACAGTGCTGTCTAAGTAAGCAGGCTATGGGGGATTTGGACCTAAAATGTATAATTTCCATGGTGCTCACTGTCAAATAGCTCAGAAACTGAAGTGGTACAGACTCTATTTAGCATCTGTTCTGATGTACAACTGTGGAACTTCTTGCAGATCCACAGTAATGTATTGTTTTGGAAAAATCCTCAAATGGGAATTTATAACTTACTTCTCTATATTTCTCTCACTGTTTCCTCTTTTGCACTAAGTGGGCTGTTTACCTGATGTCTGAAAAGACAATCTGGGTGGACTGACTGGGTTACTGCTGAGATCTAACTGGCCTTTTAAGGAAACTGAATGACTATTTTAAATACAGTAATAAATTATGACAATTCCAGTCAACAATTGCATTTTAAATTCAGATTTAAAGGGTTGCTAGCAAGGTGTTCAGGTCAAAATGAAATGATGAGAATTTGTTTCATATGATCTTCTGGGTTCTAAATGTATTCATTCAGAACAAAAATTACCATTTTGCCACTGACAAATGTATAAAAACCCTGTATCCTTTTTTTAGTTATGTTGACCCAGTATTCATATACCATTAGAGAAGGAGCTATTTAACTAACAGGGGCTATGTCTACACTAGCAATTTAGGTCGACTTAAGGACGCTTAAGTCAACCTAAATTACTCCACATCCGCACTGGACTTTCATTAAGTCAACTTAAAAAATTCCTTAAATCCTTTAAATCCTTAAAGCTTAATGAAAGCTTAAGTCAACTTAATGTCTACCCCTCTTTAGGTTGACTTAAGCCTTAAGTCGACTCCTTAAGTCAATTTAAGGCCAATGTGGACAGGGAGTAGCCCTTAAGTCAACTTTATTAAGTCAACTTAATGCCAGTGTGGACAGCTATGTCCAGTGCTAAGTCGACTTAATAAAGTCGACTTAAGGGTAGCCATTCTGTTAAGTCGACGTAATAAGGTCGACTTTAAGTCAACCTTATTAAGTCGATTTAATTTTTCCTAGTGTAGACATAGCCGGGGGAGATAAATAGCAAATCCTAATTCTCTAAACTGTTGTGATGATGATGCTGCACTTTCATTGCATCAATGTAGTAAATGGGGAAAAGTCATGCTGGTGTGCACTCCAGAACAGTGAGATTAAATCAGTGTTTGCTAGATTAAAAAGGGACAAAACCCCAAGAAAAAATGTTACTTATAAGTTCCTATGTGGGCACCACAAATAATGGTGGTTAACGATTTTTTTAAATCTAGCTGCCTTTTTTCACTCACAGCATGTAGGTGCAAACTACTTGTTGGGGGCAGTGGTAGGTACAGGTGCTTAGATGTGTGGTCACATTAAAGTAAATGACTAAATTCCCATTGGCTTCAGTGAGTCCAGACTTCCACTATTTGCGTCGTAATTTTGTGGGTTCAAGAAACAAAATATGTCCTAAAAATAAAAGGCGCTAAAATTTTGTGTAATTAAAAATACATATCTATAAAAAGTATTTAATAGTGTCAATAAAAATGGAATTACTATTTAGTGCAAAACTTAGGTAGAGGTGACAGCCAGAAAAAAAGAAATAGCCATAAAACTTGCTCAGTTTGGAAGACAAATATCAGTTCCATTCTGATGTACTCTTAATAATGTACAAATAAAAAAAAGAAACCCTATAAGAACTTATCATGGATGAGTAATATTGATGGCACCCTCATAAAACGTTTAGTAGTCCTTCAGTATATCTCAGGGGGTCCTTTTTATGTTAGTATGTATATATGTGTTTGCTCATTTATTTATTTTATTTTGCCTCCCTTCTTGACATCTGTTTTGGGATATCCTTGATCCCAGTTTCTATAGAAGAAAGGAATAAAATACTATGCTCCCTCTCTCCCCCAATACACACATTCTCCATATGACAAATAATCTCCACATATCTTCTGGGAACAATAAAAATCCTTGGATGTGCTCCCAGAGCCCTCAGGAAGTTCAGAAATCTTCAGAGGGGGCCTTGGGTTGAGGTTTTATATTTTATATAACTAACTTAGTAAGCATTGTATAACAGTAATACATATTCAACAGAAAAAAAAGACATTAAAAATAACATTGTCGGGAGGTCAAATGAGTCAAAGGATGACATGCTGGAATCACTTCACTCCAATAACTGTTTCTACTACAGTATCACATTCATACCTTGCTGTCTGGTAAAGAGCTGTTGGTAAGAAAGCTGTTCTTTTCAGAAGTTTGTTTATGCAGCTGAATGGTGTTCATACTCCAAGACTGAATATATTGAACTCAAGTCTTCATTTTATCTTCCTTCAGCAAAATGATTCAAAGAAAGATATGCTGCTGTTGGTCAAAAGGGATATCCTCAAATAGCACTACAACTTATTTATACCTTTCTTTGACTTAGGATATGTCTACACTGATGGCGGCATATTCGCCACTGTCAGATCGATTTTTTTTGCAGATCGACTGAGTAGTCAGTAAAGACATGCTCAGTCAATCGGGAAGTCGATCTAGTAAAACCACCCCCACAAATGGTGTAGTGCTTCATCAATGGGAATGCCTTTCCTGTCAATGCAGCACAGTGAAGACAACACGCTAAAGGGAAGGTACAAAGTTGATGGGAATTATGCAAGCTACTCTGTGTAGCTTGAGTAACCACCATTGACTGCCACTAAATTTTGCTGACAGTATAGACCAGGCCTCAGATCTGCCAATGGCCTCCGCTACCTGTGACATTGGCATCATTCCTGACACCGAGCTTTCCTTCTCCTCCCATGTTTCGTATGTTATATAAATCTGTCTATCACAATTTCCACAACTTTATCTGATAAAGTTGTCTTTCCTCTCCTTGACATCTTATTCTTATTGGGATTTTGAGACACTCTTCTATCACAATTCCAAACTTCCTTCCGTGCATCCTCCTCTTCCTCTTTCTCTTTCTTGCTGCCTGAGGGATTTCCCAGGGTTCTGTTCTTATTTGGACCTGTGCTCTTCTTACTTTACGTCCTGCCTCCAGGCAATTGCTTCCACTGACACAGCCTCAAGAATCCACTCTGTACTGACTACTCTCAAATATGTCTCTTCACTACTATTGCAACATCCTCCTCTCTAGCCTCCATATATGCACATTGCCCCTCCTTGAAATTAATAGAGTTACACGAGAGTAAACTTGGAGTAATACAGTGATGAGTGAACCCCTTTGATTTTCATGTGTTTATTTGTTATGTGAAACTTTACAACAAACATGTTTATGGGAACATATTCCTTAGGGAATTATTATTCTTTAGGGAAAACAGCACATCTTGAAAAGATATGTTTACAATCATTAGCAAAATGCAGCCGCACACCTGATGGTGCCTCTAAAAGCTGTTGTAGGGTAGGTTGAAAATTTTTCCATGTTTTTTCCCCATGTTTTTGACAGAAAATTTTGTTTTCAACAATGTTTTTTTTTTCGTTAAAAGTATCCATTCTCTGCAGGAGCATTTTGTTGTTCTTTGTTGAAAAACTGAACATCTGAAAACCAAAAAGTTTTCAGTTGAAAATCAGAAAAGTTCTAAATATAACTATTGGATAGTATTTTCAGCCTATTGTTTATTTACTTTCTCATTTTTCATTACTTGTGGTATGAGTCTGGCCATATGCATCACACGGTGGTGTTTTTGCTCCTCATTTGGAAAGCTAATACTTCGATAAATTGGAGGAGCTTTTAAGATGGTTGCACAAATGCTTCCAATGTGAATATTTACACTTCTATGTACACACATTTGTGAGATTTTTTTATGTTCTATGGACAAAATAAAATCACTCTTGTGAATCTACATGGAATATTGTGAACAGAATAACAAACCTTTAAAATGGAGTAACCTGGTATTGGATCATTTGCCAAAAAAAAAAAAAAAGGCAGAATTTTTGAAGATAATTATTCATGATGACCATTTCACTTAATTCTAATTCTAGGCCTAGTAGGTTCAATGGTGATCTGTTATGGAGTATATCTTGTGGTGAGAGGGTAGTAGTAAGGGTACATTTGCCTACTGGCTTTCACCCAAGAGATGACTGAGATCATGTCTACACTGATGGTGGCAGATTTGCCAGTTAGATTGATCTTTCCAGATTGACGTAGTGGTCAGTTAAGACCCACTAAGTCGATCTAGAAATTGACTTAATAAAACAACCCCCTCAAGTGACATAGCGCTGTGTTGATGGGAACGCATTTCCCATCAGCACAGCTTAGTGAAAATGCCACAGTGAAGGGGAGTCAGGGAATCGATGGGCGTTACCCAAGCTACTTTGCATAGCTTGTGTAACTCCTTTCAACTGCCACTGAATTTCACCACCACTATAGACCTGGCCTAAGTAATATTCCCTTACCTTTAATAGCAATAATATTCATGTTCAATATTCCCATTGTTCATTTTTTCCAGTCCTAACCAAAATGTCAGGTTGCATGCATAGCAAGAGGATTGAAGAACCAAGAGTGAAATCCAACCAAACTTTGAAATTTGAAGTCTCCCAAATGACCTCTGCCAACGCCAGACTACATCTGGTAATCATTATCTCCAACATACGACAGTCACCATGTGAATTTCTGGTAAACTGTTCTGTACAGTCGTGGTCATCTGATGACCGACTCATTTTACAGTAAGTAAAATGAATAAAGGGCTAAGAATAGAATTCTGATTGAACTTTCCAATCCTCTGGAGAGTTTCCTGTCCCCAGCCTAGTAAATTCTCTGAGAGTGATAAAAAGAGGAAAGCTTGACAATTTCCTAAGGATGAGATTCACTCCATAATGAGTGTATGAAGCTCAAGGGCTAAGTGTGGAACTTATGAGGCGCATATTCCTGTGCTGGCTCTCTGCCCAGGGTGAATTTCATCCTAAGAGATTATTAGGAGGATTTGAGAGGAATAGTAGTATTCTATTTATGTTTGACGTGGCAGCTTCAATATTTTATATTAGCAGCTGAATTCATAGTGTTGCAGCCTGGACCATCCCTCTCATGCAAATACATCCACTTTGAAATATTTTAAAAGGGAAAATGAAACAAACCACCCCCATTCTCTCACCCCTCCCTGCTGCCAAAACTCAAACAAACCAATGACAAAATAACATTCTACCAGAATCACATTATGTAACTTTAAGGAGATTTTCTGGATCAGTGCTGAAATCTCAAAAAAACACCTGATCTGTATACACAGAAAATGCAGATTTTTTTTCATGCCTTTTAAAACTTTAAATCCTCAATTTTGTGGTTCACATTTTGGGGGAAATTTACAAAAAAATGGACATTTGATTTTTGAAAACATGAGAAATCCTGGCATTGTCCACCTTTGCCCAGTAAAAGCATTATTTAAATAAAGAATACCAAACTCCACTATCTATGCTGTCATTATAGCCTAGAAAGCCACAAATCTGAGACAAGTTTGAAATTGGCAGAAGTAAAAATACTCAAACATTGAGCATCTTAAAGTTCACTAAAAGAAAAATATTCTTCTAATCACAATTAAGCTTGTATGAACAGTTGTGTCATAGCTGGTTGAGTGGATTTATAACATTGAAAAAGTGCAATGCACTCACTTTTACATTTCTGGCTATATTTACCCTAGGTTTAATTTTCTCAGCTGAGTCGGATACCAGAGAGTGGTCTAGAAAAGAATAGCAATTAGACATATTACAAATAGTAGGCTAATGCCCTGTGGTTTTATGTTCAGAGGGGACATTTCATGTGTCGTTCTCTTAGCTGACTTCACAGGTAGTGCAGGTATTCATACATAATATGTATTAACTTAATATAAATTTTGCATATGTATTACTAATGCAACTAATGGATTGGAGCCATTAATACAGAAGAATCTATAAGGAAACACTGCCTGTAGAATCTTTTGTAAGATGTCAGTCTGCTATATATAGTTTACCTTTATGGAGACAATGTGGGCTACAAAGTATTCTGGTGGGTGTTGAATTAAGCCATACAAATGTTCCAGGATGAACTCTGGAAAATATGGGGGTTTTTTTGGTAGAAATAAAGACGTTTTCTAGTGCTCTTAAAAAGACTTAATTTCATAAGAAAATTGTAGGGTCTTAGTTTATAATCGATATGAGGAGTTCTGAATACTTGGAAGAAAAGTTATTTAGGTATTAGAAAAAACATACTGTAATGGTATAACCACAATGGAAATCTAGCAGTGTCAAGGGGTCAGTGACAAAGTGTTGTCGTCTGATCTGGTTACAATAGAGCTATACTGGAGAGTGGACAATGTTCCAACTAGGATCTGTTGAAGATTATAGTCTGCGTTATGGAATATGATTAAGGCCTCATCTGTACCACATAATAGAATTGTATTGTAACCAGGACAAAGACAACTTGCTTAACTATATCTGTTGATTCAGTGATACTTGAAGGGTAAATAGTTGCTAAGTATACGACATCTTTACAATAACTACATCAATCGGATTCTTCTTCATGCTGATTCAGTGCTCCCACTCATAGTTAGAAATGCAAATTTACCAAGAAATTAAAGCAAAAAGGCCTTGATCAGGAAAGCAATTTCCATTTAGATTTCACTTGCTTAAACAGAATATGTATTGGTATGCATAACCCACAAATACTTTTTGTTGGTAAGCATAGTGAGACAGATTGTCAAATTTATTTAAGCACCTAAAGATGCAGATAGGCACCTAGTGGGATTTTCAAAACACCTAAACAGGTTAGGAGCCTAATTCTCAATGGTATTGCCTATCTGCATCTTTAGGTGCTTTAAATACTTTGGAAAATCTCGTTTGTTAACTAGTTCTCCGTTATCCACTTCTGTAAACACCAACAATACTATTTAAAAGTATATTTTATTGATTAAAATAAAGAAATCAGTTTGCTTTATTTTCCTTTAAAATATCCAATAACATTCAATGAATGATGCTTCTATCTAAACTCTAATCAATGGCCTTTATATAAAATATATATAAAATTGGTTTTATCTGAAACCATTCGGGCGGCATATTTTTGAAAGCGAGAAAATAGGCTATGGTAGTCTTGTTGCTTAAACTTATTTAACATGGTTACTGAAGCAGAAACTTCCCATGCATGAATATGAAGCAGAATCATTTGTCTTTGGCTGGTGCATACCTTTGAATACAGAGATAAATGGTACTGAGTCAGGTGCAGTTTGTTTTTCTAATCATTATAACCATGCTAACAAGATCAGATTTCTGTCTCCATTTCAAAGCTTCATTTTCATGAAAAGAAGGTAGGCTGTATTTTTAATTTTTAAAAAATAATTAAAATTGATTTGAATGTGCTGGCCTCAACTGAAGGGATATATATTATGTAACTACTTTTTATTTTAAGGAGGTAGATGTGTCTTTGCTAAAGTTAAGAAAGGGAATAGTTTGAAACTGAGCATTAGTAGGTGAGCAAGGAAGATTGGATTTGTTGCTAAGACACTACCCTCTGACTCTGGAAAGTGGTATTCAAATCCTTGCTTGACTATAGGCTGCCTGTGTGTGCCTATTTATTCTAATGGGATATAGCTACACTGTATTTTACACCCCACTGCAATGAGTCTTAGGGTTTGGCTACATGGCAACCTCCCCTGATCTTGCAGCAGTGCATCTCAGAGCTGAGTCTACAGACTCAGGCACATGCTACAGCACTAAAAAGAGTCAGGTAGATATTTAGACTCAAGCTCTGAAACCCACCCTCTTCTCTGAACTTCAGAGTCTGAGCTTTGGCCCGAGGCCAAATGTTAACCCGGCTGATCTTAGCGCCATAGCTCAATACCGAATCTGTAGAACCCAGCTCTTGGATGCACTGCTGTGTTTTTCTAAATGCTGTGTGGACCTCCACACTTTGGCTCCTGTCCTCATCAGTAACACAAGCATAATACACCTTGACCACACTGAGCCATTGTAAGAACAAATTAATGAACGGCTCTTTTCTTCTGGAATGCTTTGCGCTCTCAGGTTTGAAATAGTCTACATTTGTGGACCTTCTATGCATGCTGCGAAGCCCAACTGTTTGTGGGGGAATTCATGATGAGCTGACACAGTAATGGGTGGGATTTCTCTCTAGAGGGAAAGTGCAATGGGGGACTTGGTTAACTTCACTGGTCACATGACTGGTGATCAGGTGATATATGATAGAATTATTTGTATTATCATATTTAAGAATGGAACTTCCTTGTGCTAGGCAGTGTAAAACATACTACTGTGTGATTTGGTCCCTGCCCAGTAGAGTTTATCATCATCTGAATAGAGGAGACAGACACAAAGTGAAGCAAAGGGTAGATCGCACAAGCAGAAAGAACAGTATAATGACAGAAAATGTGGTGATAGTTCTGCAATTTATTTATGTATTTATTTTTTAGTTAGGAGAGAGCTGGAGAGAAAAGGGAAGGGAGTTGGGGTGAGGGGAGGTAGCACAGATGAGAAGAGTGTAAGTACGGAGGGCAGCTGAGGTGAATAGATTGGGGAGGGGGAACGTTTAAAGGAAGAGGAAATTAGCAGGATTGGAGCAAACATCCTAACTGCCCAGAAGTCTAGTCAAAACTGTAAAAAGTTTTCTGAATCGCCAAGGGCCTTGTATCTGGCTTATGCTCCCACAAGTCTCTGACTGGCTGCTGCCTGCACCATTCTCCCAAGGCCATGCAGAATCTGAGAAATGTAAAATTTGGAGGAAACTCAAGAAATCATCAAGTCCAGCTTCTTGCACTGAGACAGACCCAATTAAACTTAGATCGTCCCTGACCAATGTTGGTCTAATGTGTTCTTATAAACCTCCATGATGGGGATTCTATAACCTCCCTTGGAAGCCTATTCCAGAGCTTAATTACCCCTAGAGTTTGAAAGTTTTTTCTTAATATTAAACCTAAACATCCACTGCTGCAGATTAAAATCATTACTTCTTCTCCGACCTTCAGTGGACATGAGAACAAATTATTATTGTCCTCTTTAGAACACCCCCAAACAATTTGAAGATTGTTCTCAGATCCTCCTTTAGTCTTCTTTTCTCAAGACTAAACATACCCAGGTCTTTAACCTTTTCTTGTATGTCAGTTTTTTCTAACTCTTGTGTCATTTTTGCTGCTCTACTCTGGATTCTATCCAATTTGTCCTCATCTTTTCTCAGATATGGTGCCCAGAATTGGCACTCCTGTTAATGCACCTCAGAATGCTATTAATCTTTTCATAGCTACATCACGTTACTGGTTTATATTTAATTTGTGATTCACTATAATTCACAGATACTTTTCAGCAATGCTACCACCTAGGTAATTATTACCCTTTATGTGTTGTGGATTTGATTTTTCCTTCCTGACTGAAGTAATTTGTACTTATCTGTATTGAATTTCATCTTCCTGAATTCAGTCTAAATCTCCAATTTGCCAAAGTTGTTTTTAATTCCAATCCTGCCCTCCAAAATTCTAGCAACCTCTCTGAGTTTGGTGTCATCTACATATTTTATACCCATATTCTCCAGGGCTATGTCTACACTTGGCCAAATAAGTTGACTTAGCATGTCTACACTATAAAATTAAATCAACTTAAAGTGGACCTTGCCAAATCAACTTAGAGCATCCACACTGGACGCCTAAGTCGACTTCTAGGGGCTAGGTGGAACTGAGACTGGTCCATGGTGGCAGGGAGGGCACCCCTTTCAAAGTGCAAGGCGGCTCAGCATTTGCCCCATTGTACCCTGGTACAATGGGGTCTGAGCAGGACAGGGACAGCGGCAGGGTATAGGAGCGGGGTGGGCAGAGCTGTGTCCTGCCCTGTGGGTGGGCACGCCAGGCTCTGGCTGTGCCAGCCACCCTGGCAGGGAGGTCAGTGGGGGAGCCCTGGGACCCTTTAAGTCGACTTAAAGTCGATTTAGGGCTAATCTGCATCTACACTGGCTAAGTTGACTTAATAAAGTCGACTTAGCCAGTAAGTCAAATTCCAAAGGGGTAGCTGTGTTAGTCTATTGTAGAAAGACAACAGAGTCCTGTGGCTCTTTTAAAGACTAACAGATTTATTTATCGCATGAGCTTTCGTGGGAGCGTCTTTATGATCTCCAAAGTACTGGAGAAGGGCAAACTTAGTATCTATCTTTAAAAAGGGGAGCAACAAAGCGTCTGACAAAGTGGGATTTTCTCCCACGAAAGCTCATGCGATAAATAAATCTGTTACTCTTTAAAAGTGCCACAGGACTCTGTTGTCTTGGCCAGTAAAGTCGACTTTAAAGTAGGTTTAATAAAGTCAACTTAAAATTTCCTTAAATCGACTTAAGCAGCAGCTTAAGTTGATTTAAGGAAATTGTAGTGTAGACGCAGAATAAATTACGTTGACTTAAGCAGGCTTAAGTCAACTTAATTCACAAGTGTAGATTCACCCCAAGACATTAATGAAGATAATGAATAGTACTGGACCCAGGTGGGACCATAATAGATACTCCCTCCTAGTATGACAGTGAACCATTGAGAAATACGCTGTCAGTATGGTTTTACAGTCATTTGTTGACCCAATTAGAATACTTTCATACAGATCACATTTTCCTAGCTTGCTTATGTAAAACTATATCAAAAACCTTACCAAAAATCAAGATATATGATGTCTGCTCCCTCCCGTTTATCCACTTGCATAGTAATCCTGTCAAAGAAGGAAATTAGTTTGGTTTGTTATGATTTGTTCTTGACAAATCCATACTGATTATTTTTTATAATGCTATTATCTGTTTCCAAGTTGATTGTTTACTAATTTATTCCAATATATTTCCAGTTATTCAAGTTAGGTTGATGGATCTATAATTTCCCAGGTCCTTGTTGCAGGGCTGGATTAAGTGGCCTCAGGGCCTCCCACACTGTGGGGACCTCTCCACCTGGAGCCTCAGGTCCCCCACACAACCCCTATGGTGGCCTGTGTGCAGGCTGTTGTTGTGGGGGTGTAGTGGGGCCAGAGGGCACTCCCGCCCCGGCCCCAGTCTGGCTGGTTTGTCCCTGGGGATGGGGCTGGCTAGTTTGTGGTGCCTCTGGTGCAGCTTTCCAGACCTAGGGCCCTGGAAGGCCATACAGGAGGCCACATTTTATGCCAGCCAGCCCCATCCCTGGAGTAGAGAGAACAAGCACCAGCCTGCCCTGCCTCTGGGAGTGGATCAGCCTGCTTGGGGGCAGTGTCAGAGTACCTGGAGCTCGGTCTCTGGCCCTAGGGCCCGGCCCTCTCCCAGAGCCGGCAGGGCAGCAGCCCTCCCAGCCCTCCCCAAGCAAGCCTCTCTGGTGCTGTGGTGGGCAGGCGGCAGGGGGCTGGAATAATGCAGGGACCTTAGGGGCTGGGGCCCAGGGATTCAGCCCCTAAGCACCTGCATTAATCTGGCCCTGCCTTGTTGCTCCCCTTTTTAAAGATAGGTACTAAGTTTGCCCTTCTCCAGTACTTTGGAGATCATAAAGATAATTGCTAATGGTTCTGAAATTGTTTCAGGTAGTTCCAAAGGACCTTAGGATGAATTTCTTCAAAGCCTTGCTGATTTGAATATATTTAATGTATCTAAATATTCTTTAAACTGTTCTTTCCCTATTTTGTATTGTGTTCCTTCTCCCTTGTTGTTAATATTAATTGTGTTAAGTATCTCATCACCATTAACCTTTTTAGTGAAGACTGAAGCAAAATAGGCATTAAATACCTCAGTCTTTTTGGCATCATCAGTTCTTAATTCTCCTTCTTTGCGAGCTAAAGGACTTTGCCTTTCTATTGCGCCTAATTCATTTCAAGAATCTCTTCTTAATGCCTTTTATGGAGCTTGCCACTTGTAACTCTGTTTTCTGTATTAGCCTTTCTGATTTTGTCCCTACACAGCAGGGATAGGAGGCACCACCTGGGTCCTACTGCCCTGAATTCAGGGTGTCCCCCTGCATAGTCTGGCTCCTGCACTGGTGCTAGGGAGAGAGGTGGCTGTGGCTGGGCCCCATTTTGACTCCTCCCCAAGTACTGCTACGCTACTAGAGCATTCGATGAGTGCCTTTTGTTTTGGGATTTTTAAGTGTCTGATATCTAAACAGTTAAATAATGAATTAATAATTTTGAGGTGCTTAGGTATCGTGTTGATGAAGGTCATAATAGGCCCTAGTTATGTGAAGAGAAATGTGCGGAGGACTCCGGTGCCAGTGAGGAGCTTTATTAGTCAGTTGGGCTTTGTTTGAGAAGACTTCTGTGCCCCTGCAGATCCCTGTTGACTTTAATGGGGCTCCATAAAAGGGTCTTGCTGCATAATTCTCTTTGCCGGGTCAGAATGCAGTTAGACCGGGCAGGCAGGTAAACCAAATGGCCCCAAAGTCTGATTAGGCTCACTTCACAGGGGGTGTGAAGTACCGTCAAGAGGTTCTCAGGAAAAAAAGTTACTTTATGCTCTTTTATGGCTTTTCGAGGACCTTAAAGTTTTCTAACCTCCTCAAACCAACTCAGTCACCTAAAATCCATCCTAAACTATGACAAATAGCACAACCGCTCCCAATTTACCTTGTGGAATGTTTCAGTACTCTAGTCAAATTCTGTGTACTTTACAGTCATGTAAGCTGAGCAAAATATTCACAGTGGAAAAGAATACGCAGAGAGTCAGAATCTACTGAGAGGTACTATTCTTGGCACGTTGTTGGTGCAGTTTTTGAGTACTGTATATGAGCTTTCCGCTTGGTCATTTCCTCTGCACTTTGCTAGCACAGCATGAAGCTTACTGTTAGAAATAGAGTTTATTGCAGACTTGCAAACATTTATTGGGCACCTTCTAACTTGGTGTCAAGTTATAGTAATGTGCTGTTCCGGGAACTTCTTGGAGAATGTTCATGTTTCAGAGACGGTTCCACTGAGAATTCTTATGTTACAGAAGTGAAAGGCAACACTATATAAGAAGCTGAAGGTAAAGATATAAAGACCCTCTTTTAGGCTGACCCTGCAAAAAAAATGCTTCATTAGCTCAAATGACAGCACTCTTGCCTTCAAACCCAGATATGAAGGTTTAAATCCTCCTACAAATCTGTCCGTAGACTATTCTATCATAAGTGGTGCGCACTGTGTACTGCTCTGTTTGGAAAGATCTTTGATGGTCTCTATTTGGGTATATTTCAACAGAACAACTACTTTTAGCAGAAACAATATTGAAACCTTTTTATATTCAACAAGATCAAATGTTGTTTTCCATTCAGGAATAACAAAACTGTGATATTAATATTGTCCTTGCAGAACAGAGACTTACTTCAATGGAAAGGAAAACTGGCAAGCAAGTCATTGTAGAGAGTGGTTTTATACTGATGTTGAGAAAAGTTGGTCAGGAAATAGATTTCCCATCCTCTTCAAAATTAGGACAAACAGCTAAAATCTCAACAATTTTTTGAGCTGGAAAAAAAATCATTTTAGATCAATCAAAAAAGTTTAGTTTGATAAATTCATTTAATTTTAATATCTAACTTTTTAAAAATATAAAATATTGTACATTTTGAAACACAATGTGATTTCTAACTAAAAGAGGAAAAGATTTTGTTCCAAAAATGTTGAAATAGGGCATTATAACATTTTAAAACCTCCCCCCCAAAGATGGTCCAACATGACTGTTCCTGCAGGACATTTGTTTCCATGAACTGGCATTTACTGGGGGGGAGGGGAATCATTATGCTAGATATCACTGTGCATTAGTGGGTCACAGATGAGAATGTCATATTCAGGACAAACTGCTGAGAAATTAGGCAGAGTCACCCCCAAACTCGTGGTTATTCTACCCTTAGATTATACCAACCCAGTAACAAAAATGAACTTCTGTCTCACCACACTGGTTAGTAAGAAGTTAGAAATGCAGTCACCTTAGGCATTCCAGCTCTTGGCTCACCACTCTGACACTAGGCTTTATGATGAGTGATTACTGAAAACCAATTTAATCAAATATAGGGTCCCTCTAATCACAGGGTATCAGCTGCTTAGCCAGCTCAGTTATATAACTCAGATCTTACCCAATGCTCCCACTGATGCCAGTCCTTTAGTACCTGAATACAGGGCTTTTTTGGTGAAAAACTCAGGGGTGCTGAGTACCGGCATCTTTTTTTCACAGCAATGCTTCCCTGGCTCCTGCCGCCACCACTGACAGCCCAAGGTCCCTGGCCAAGTACCGGCACTTTTTTTTTTTTTTTTTTTTTTTAAACAAAAAAAGCATTGCCTAAATACTAAAGGTTTAATAAGAAAAGAAAAGGAAATAGTTGATAATGGTTAATATGTCTTATACATACAGGTGATTTTTTCAATGTTCATTAATCAGGATCATAAACTGCAAAAGTCTCTTTCTGATATTACCTAAACAGGTTGGGGATCCTCGGTCCTTGTTTAAAGCTTCTGTGTTAGAAAATCCAGTTTAGAGAAATGAAGCAGGAACTGAAGACAAAATGGAGACCTCAGGTGCCTTTTTATATCCTTTGTTGTGTGCATGGAATTTTACTGTCCCAAACAAAGCCCACAACCTAGCTTCATGGAAAATTACTGGCCCAAGATGGAGTACAGGGTCACATGAGCATATGACATGTCCTTACGTAATTTATTGAAATACAGGGGCCACTGGTTCCTTGGAGCTTGAGGCATCCACAAGAAGAGCTATCTGAACTGGATGAGTTTCTTCTATGATCTATTGTGAGAACTAAGTGTTCCTTATGGGGCATCAGTACATTGTTGTCTAGCCTCCATGTAAATCCATCCAGTGGGTATCACCCAGAACTACAACACAGGTTTCAGATCCAAATACATAGCCAATATTCATAACTTTAGATACAAAGATGACATGCATTTGACAGATGGTAACTTTTCCATCGGGTATGTCTACAGTAGAAACTTGAATCAACCTACATTAGGTGTTAGGCAATAATTATTGCAGTGGCTAATGTCCACACTATCCTTCTTGGGATGATGCTGTGCATCCTCACCAGGAGCGCTTCCATCGATCCAAAGGGCAGTGTGGGGCACTGAGCCTGGTTTCTCAGATCTGCTGGCAACTCCCTGCCAGAAACCTGTCTGCCCCACAGGTTCTCGGAGTTATCCTGTCACAATTAAAACAGAAATGGAAACAGATAGTACAAAGATTGAACAATAAAAATCTTACAGCTCCCTACAGGACTGGTGTATTTTGAAGAAATCAAAGTGAAATATAGTTTCATTATCACAGAATTCTTTATATATTTTCAGTTAAGATATTTGATTAATATGCCTATATATTTTAAGCTTTCGAAATGCTAATAGAGAATCGCAGCTGGTAATGACCAAACTCCTCAAACATTTGGCCTTTACCTTTCATAATATTCTACATATGATCCTGAGGAAAAACAAGTAGCCAAACATGTTTAGAGCAGAGAAACTGGGGGGAAGAAGGGAGGATAGTATAGATATCAAAGACAAAGACTGCCAAAAAGTGCTAAATTTAATCCATAAAATATCTGTGTTTCATAAATTTACACACATGCAATATTATGTTACCCACAGGATGTACAAGTCATCTTCAATAGCAAACAGAGCTGGGGAAAATTTTCCTGTTTCAAGTTTCGAATGTCAAGAACCAAGTGCTTCTATATATCATTGTTTACATGACTGTCAGGCCATAAAAGTGTTCTGGTAACAGGATTAGACATTTTATAATGACTGGAGAGAGAAAACTATAGTTAGTATCCCATTACTGTCACCAGTACTATAGCTGAAGCCAAAATATTGATAAAAATGAACTGGATATATTTACTATGTTTTTCCACCCAATGGCTATAGAAGTTTTCCTAGACCTTGAGTTCAGTACCCACATGTTAACACTTAATCTCAGAAACCAATATGTCTAAGATTTCTGGTTAATATACATTTTAAGATGGCTGAGTATATTTCATGCAAACTGGTTCTTTTATATGGACAAACTTCAACTGGAATAAATAGCATTATATATTAATCTGGGCTTAATCTACTACAAGGGAGATTTTGGTTAGACATTAAGAAGAGTTTTCTAACTATAAGAGTAGTTAAGCTCTAACATAGGTTTCCAAGGGAGGTTGTGGAGTCCCCATCATTGGAAGGTTTTAAAACCAGGTTGAACGCCTGTCAGGGATGATCTAGCTTTATTTGGTCTTGCCACAGCTCGTGAGACTAGACTTGATGACTTCTCAAGGTCCTTCCAACCCTACATTTCTATGATTCTATGCACTGAGATGAATTATGCTTGCCTTCCAACACAAATGAGTATTAAAATTCAATATCCTAACAGTATGGAGCTCATCCAAAGCCTTCTGAAGTCAGTTACAGTCTCTTATTAGCTTTCAATTGGCTTTGGATCAGGGTTCATGTGATTGCTGATAAAAAGCAGGAGCTAGGAATGCCCTCTTTCACACAAAAAGGAAAACTGAGGTCCTGACTCTGTGCTGCTTCAAAAATAGTCCATGATACCAGATAGGTAGGATGCCAAAGAAAGGACAAAGCTGTCTTCAAATTATAATTCACTTCCATACATGTAAAATATACTAATCATAAAGATTAATTCTTAGTAGACTGAAATACATTATGTGCAGAGGTCCTACACAAGAGGTTCTACACATCTATATCTTAAGCCCTCAAAATTGGAGAAATATGAATCTCTTTAAATGTTCATTCTGAAATAATTGGCCAGATTCCATCACAGATGTAACTTAATTGAGTGGAGAAAATAGAGTAACAGAAGGAATAAATTCGGTCCTGTGTTTCTGCCACTCAGCTTCTGCCATTTTACTGAAATGGATTTGACGAGAAGAGCTGGTCAAAGATTATGGAGTTAATGATTAGCATGTAGTCTGAATAAATTCAAAGCCCTACAATAAGGCCCCTTTATTGTGCTAATGGATCCTGAGATTTACATTAGAGCTGAGATTTACATTAGAGCTAGTCCAAATTTTTTGAATGACAGATGCATTTTTACCAAAAAAAACAACAAAAAAAACCCCCCAAACCTACAAATTCTGATTTTTTTATCAATGTTGCATTAAACAATGATTCAGAAAATGTTAGTTTTCTTTACAATAGTCAGCCAAGTTTAAGGGCTTCGCCATCTAACATCACAGCAGTATATTGGTACACATATTGATTGAGCTTTAATGTGGTCACCAGTAAAAAGCTAATAATTGCCTACAACTACCACGCTATAGGACAGAAGCTAGTAAGAAATTATGTATGATAAATGAAGATGACTTTTGCAATTTTAGGTAGCTAGTAGATTTGTATGAATGTCTCTCTGAAATTTACAAATGTCGATGTGATTTCTCATTCATCTGTTCACTACACTGTAGTTGTATTCGTTTATCTCCTCAAGTCCTAGAGTATGTTTCCCAGTGTGCCTTCTACTGAGTTAATGAAAACTCTAAGGCAGTGTTTCTCAGCCACTGTGTCGGGATGCATTACTATGTCACCACACAATGGAAAGTGTGTCATGGAGAGTCAGGGAGATAGCTGTATTTGGCCTCAGAGGGGTGGTCTGGTGAGTCCTGTAGGGTCACGATATACCACGAAATGTGTTGCGACTTGCAAAAGGTTGAGAATCACTGCTCTAACGTTTGCTTGGAAAGTGGTCACCAAAGTTGCTTCAGAATATTGTAATCTTTTTCATCTTTGACTTCTAAAAGTTTAGAAAGATATTTGGTGAGCTCTTGAACTATTTTGTTGACAAAAAAAAAAAACTGGAGCCTTTTGATATGGGTTCTGCCATATTGAAATCATCAGACTTCCAAGTCTTTTTTGCTATTTTTATGATGTCTTTTCAAAGTCAGATTGCTTTAGAAATTTCTTCACTGGTTCTGGGTTTCGTTATGTGCCAGCTTATGATGTACAAAATTCAAGTGTATATCATAAGAAACAGTCAAATGAGCAAACTAACCACATAGCAGTTGCCATTTAAAAAGTACCTTTTTGTCAACAGTAACCATACCATTGTTATCTGAGAATCATTAGGAATTCCAACTGCCACTGAATCTCAGATATGAAACAACTGTTTAGGACAGGAAATGAAAAAAAATAGAATCATAGAAACTGGAAGACACCATGGGTGCATATACACTGGCAACTTAGGTTGACTTAAGGATGCTTAAGTCGACCTACACAAAGCCGTGTCTACACTGGGCTTTCATTAAGTCGACTTAAGCACTTCCTTAAATCGATTTAATAACACCACCACTGAAGGTCAACTTAAGCCTTAAGTCGACTTCTTAAATCAACTTAAAACCAGTGTGGAAGGGGAATAGCGCTAAGTCGCCCTTATTAAGTCAACTTAAAGCCAGTGTAGACATCTATGTCTAATGTTAAGTCGGCTTAACAAGGTCAACTTAAAGTGTAGCCACTCTTATGTCGACTTAACAAGGTCAACTTTAAGTCGACTTAAAGTCGACCTTGTTAAGTTGACTTAACAGAGTCGACTTAGCTTTACAAGTGTAGAAATAGGCCATGAGAGGTCATCGAGTCCAGTCCCCTGCACTTCTGGCAGGACCAAGTACCCTCTTAAGCCATCTCTGATAGGTGTTTGTCTAACCTGGTCTTAAGAACTTCCAATGATGGAGATTTCACAACCTACCTAAGCAATTTATTCCAGTGGTTAATCACCCTGACAGTTAGAAATTGTTTGCTAATGTCCAACCTAAACCTCCCTTGCAGTAATTTAAGCTCATTGCTTCTTGTCCAATCATTGGCGGTTAAGGAGAATACTTTTTCTTCCTCCTTCTCGTAACAACATTTTAGGCACTTGAAAACTGTTATCATGTCCCCTCTCAGTCTCCTCTTTTCTAGACTAAACAAACTCAGCTCTCTCAATCTTCCTTCATAAGTCAAGTGTTCCAGACATTTAATCATTCTTGTTGCTCTTCTCTGGACTTTCTCCAATTTGTCCACATCTTTCCTGTAATGAGGAGCCAAGAACTGGACAGAATACTCCAGTTGAGTATTAAAGTGGCTGTAAATTTTAGATAGTCAGGGTGCGATTGTAGTAACTGGAATTTGGCTTAATAATGAGATGAAGACTTTAGGAGAACAGAAGCAGTTACCCATCATCACTCTCTAAGTCTTGCTTGAAAGGAATGATTGGAGTCATTGTAGTATTGGAGCATTTACTCTTGCTACATCATTTAAATGCATTAGTAGAATCTAATAGGTCACTGTGTCAAAGGCTGTAGAGTGGTCCAATAGTATGAGCATGGAGAGTTTTCCTGTTTCCATGGCCATGAGGAAGTTGTCTGTTAGTGCCACTAGAGCTATCTCTGTCCTGTATCCTGTTCTAAACTCTGTCGTGAGGCATCCAGGATGCTGGCTGATGTCCCATGGCATTTGAGCTGGTTGTTACTGCTTTCTTGGTTATTGTGCCCATGTCATTGTTCTGCCTCCTGGCCTCCAGTAGGGCGGGGCAGTCAGCAGTCTCTAGCCCAGGGAAGAGCGAGTCTATATAAACAAACACATGCCGGGCCTCCGGCAGGGCGGGGCAGGCAGCAGTCTCTCCTAAGTAAGTCTCACTATCAGGGTGAGTTGCAGGGGGGCAGACAGTAGGACGAGGCACCGCTAACAAACCTCAGTGGCTATAGCAGGAAGGTTCCAAGGCTCCGGGGTCGGGAGCTGCCTGGTGGGGGCAGCGGGGTCCCACCGCAACACGCTGCCCCAGGTAGGGTCCACGCCGGTTGCGAGGCCATGGACCAGACCACCCTTCCCTCTCCCCTTTCCCGGGGTACCTGGTTCCCCACTCCTAGGGGACGCCGGGGTAGTCTGCTGTGGGGAAGTTCCCGAAGCTGTCGGCCTCATCGGGGGGTGGCAAGGCTGGCAAGGTCTCGTCCAGGTCCTCCGCCGAGGGCAGCTCCTCCAGCTCGCAGGGACTGTCGGGGGGGTCCAGTCCGTAGGGCTCCGGGGCAGCGGGTGGTTCCCTGGGGTCTTCAGCCAAAGGCAGCTCCTCCAGATCGCAGGGACTGTCGGGGGGGTCTTCAGCCAAAGGCAGCTCCTCCAGGTCACATGGTCCGTCCAGTGGCTCCAAACTCCCGGGCTCGGGGACAGAGGCTTGGGGGTTTGGGACCTCCAGAGGCGAGGGATCGATCTGGTCCCAGGAGGCAGGCACCTCCTCAGCCGGCCGGGGTGCCTGCCAAAGGGGGCGGTCCTCAGGGCCCCAGGCAGTGGGAAGCCGGGGCCAAGCCTCTGCAGGCCCTGGGCCGGGCGTCTGGCCCCGGAGCAGTGAAGTGCGGTGCTTCCCTGCTGCTGGCTGGGCCCTAACTGAGGGAGAGGGCCGCCTTCTTATACTGCCCAGCGGGGTCCCGCCCCCTGGCTTCCTGTCTGCCTGGATTGGTCGAGCTGGCTCAACCCCTTTCTCGGGGGTTGGTCCGGTGCTCCTGTCTATCTCCAGGGGCGGCCATGTTCCCTGGCCCTGACTCTGTCCCTTACAGCCCAGAAATGGGAGGTTGAAGTCAGGATGGTATTTGGAGATATCTTCAGGGTCACTTGTAGCTTCTTGAAAATTGGGCAAACTTTTACATTTCTAAGGAATTTAGTCGGAATGCTTTTCAGAACAAGGTATTGACTATTTCCATAAGAAGTGGACATCATTGTTCTTAACTTGCTTTTACCAGTCTGAAGAGGCATGCATTTCTTTCATAAGTTTTGGTGGTAGTATTTTTCAGGATGTTTTGGACTTCAGCATATGTGATGGGGCCAAACTTAGGCAAATAGTACAGACTGGTCAAGGAAGAAATTTTCTTTCGTAGTTAGCTCCAAACCTACTTGGCTGATCATATTAGTAAGCTCCAACAAACAGTGTTTGTTTTAATATTTGTGAATTGGCTATTAATAGCTTGCAGTTTTTTATTAATTCATTCAGCATTCATGATTGTTTGTTTGTTTGTGCCAACAATATCATCTTTTGGGGTTTCTCTGTCTGCTGAGAGTATCACTTCAAGCATTTAGTATTTGTGACTCAGTACCTGACCTATTTGATTGGGTACCTAAGTGACATGGTGGTGTTTTGTTACCTGATTTCATTACTTGACCTCATAGATGACTTCTGCTTCCTCCTAAAATGAATTTCACTTGTTTAGAAGCACAATTTTGTATCCCAATTAAACCAATATTGGCTGGAGCCCTGTGTTGCCTTTTCCTCTTTACATAATAAAACTAATGTGTGGAAACTGCATGGGAATAGTAAGGTCCACATAGCCATGTTTCCTAACATGCAACACCTAGCCAATAAAACTGGTTAGAAATTCTACAACAGAACGGTTTTCTGTTGGAGACTGCTGATTCATTGAAATTGAAACATTTTGCAGAGAAGGTTTGATCTTGAGGAAATTGTGGCAGAACTCAGGAAACCTGCCTGATTTCCTGACAGCTCACTTAACATGCTTCTTATCAACCTGTCTGGTGGGCTTCTTGGGAGCCCAGGCTGCCAGTCTCCCTGCTCTTTGGCAGCCACTCAGAGGGCTGACAGGGAGTTGAGAGCCTGGAAGTTCTGGAAGTATTACCTGCCAAGATCATAAATTCCCAGGTTCCTTGGTTCCTCCAGAGTTCACCTTGTGTGGTGTGGAATGCAGGGATTCCAGATTCACAGCTCCCCTTCAGCCCAGCAGGCAGGATGAAAGGCAGACTCTCAGGACTACTAAGTTCCATGGATTTTGGGAGAGGCGCCACATGGACTGCACTGACCTAGGATCTTTGGGTTTCCTGGGCCTATGGTTTTAAGGCAGCCTGCCTAGTGGTCTGCTCCAGCATCAGCGATCTCTTCCCTTTCACAGAGAGTTTTGACAGTTTGGGAGTATGTTCCAACTCAGAACAGACAAATTTTGAAATACTAAAATCCTCAGTGACATGAAAGTACCTTTGATTGCATAACTCTCCTCGGCTCAAAAGCTATGTCTAAACTAGAAATAGTTAGGTCAACTTTCTTAAGTCGACTTAATAAGGTTGACTTTAAGTCGACTTAAAGTCGACCTTATTAAAGTCAACTTAAGAAAGTGGACTAAGTTGACTTAGCTTTAAGTCGACTTAGTCCACTTTGTTAAGTTGACCTAACCGCCCTTAAGTCGACTTAATAAAGTCGACTCAAGGGTTACTCCATGTCCACACCGTCCTTAAGTCAACTTAAGGAGTTGACTTGAGGGTTAAGTCGACCTAATGAGTGGTAGTGATAAAGTCAACTTAAGCTTTCATTAAGTCGATTTAAGGATTTCTTAAGTCAACTTAATGAAAGCCTAGTGTGGACGTGGCTTAATTTAAGTCGACTTAAGCCTCCTTAAGTCGACTTAAATTGCCAGTGTAGACATAGCCATAGAGTAAATTCTGCTTAATAGCTATCCTGATATTAACAACTTCCAGTTAATAGCAACACTTTGCTGGGAATCAATCCTAGCCCATGGGCTTTAATGTTAATGAGATTTGGAAGCTGGCAACAGCATGCCATTTATTTAGAGCTTTTTTTGGGAAGACAGGACCCAGCTGCAGGCAGATTTGTGGTGATGCATCTAGGACAAGTCTTCCCTGACTGCAGCCCGGCAAAGCTGCCTGCACCTGGTACTCCTTCCCACACAGGAGGAATAGACTGGGGTTTCAGCATCTCCTCCAAATGGGGTTACCCCTACCACAGCCCTGGCACTTCAGCTGTGGGAAGTGGGGGTGCAGCCTGGATGTTGAGGTTTTTCATGGGGAACGAGTGTAGGCGCTGTGGAGCTGCATGGTTCCTTTCCCTGCACACAGGCATGCTGTTACCAACAGCTGCAAAAGACCTTCGCTCTGTAGTTTTCTGACCGTTTGCAACCAGCCTGCAGATGGGCTTATTCCCCTGTGTTTTAGGGGCAATTATACCATTGTTACGCTTATGGTATATTATTCTGGTCCTTATCTATTTTCTTTTTTTGGTGCACACTTCTTATCTTAGACTACAAGATTCTCAGTTCCATTGCAATTAATTGCATATTTTGTGATTACTGCATTGTTAAGATACCTCCTACAACAATTTTCAAAGTATGCTAAGGGTTCCTGTTCAGTAAAATTCTGCTCTCTCTCAAGTTAACTTCATCTTAACTATGAAGAATCATGGGAGCCTTAAAATCTTCTTGGCCTAGCTGAAGAGTCAACAACAAAAAGGGCTACAAATGTAGATGAAGTGAAATATAAGTTTAGAAGGCACTGAAATGTTTGTGGGTAGTATTTCCCACTACTCACCCAGCTCTGGTCAGGACCTTGGTTTTACATTTCAAATGAAAGATAAGATTAAAAATTCCACATGTGGTCAGGGCTGTTGCTACAGCATGATTAAACTATCTGCAAACAGAAATGATGCTCTAAATCATTTCACTTTCCATAAATTCTGAAGGTCCCTGAAACTGAAATGCCAAAGAGTTAGATGAAAAGTGATGAGGAATAGAAATTGACTTGGTCACTGCACTATAAGCTATCCCAAAGAGACAATTTTTGTATAGCATTAAGTGGTGGGAGTACTAGATACATCATAGTTCATTTTTATTAAATATTATATATGGTTCCATCATATCAAACACTATGGTGAACTACTGACTGGATGGATCTGTTTGCCATGTGGGCTGCAGACATCTGTTGAATATCAGGGACTATAATCAAATGAATTGCCAAGAACTGTCTTGTACGTTTTTCGGAGTTGACAACACCAGCTATAGTATATTGACCTAAAGGACGACGCTACATTTGAACTGTAAGCAAATGAATTAGCTAAAATCATTAAGTATCATCATCAAGCCAAATTCCTCAAAATTTTGCCCTTGTAAGTGTGAGGTGGGATGCAGTCAGGATGGAGTGGATTAATAGTGACTGGGAAATAAAGTCCTAAACCATTCTGCTGATCATTGGGGCTTATTGACATCTTCATCCTGCCCTGCTCCTTCATGGGACCCTGATTCAGCAAAATACTTCTAAGCATATGTTTATCTCCAGAGAGCTTGCAGAACTGGAGTGCACTAGGAAGGGAAGAAGATTCCTTCCCTGTTCTTCTACAACACAAGACATGCCAGAATATTGCCCTTAATATTGCTGAAATATGCTTTTCTCACATGTTTTACATGCAACAACCTTCTTTATTTCTACCACCAAAAAGGAAATTGAGATTAAAATGACTAATAGCTCCAAATCTAGGTCTTTTGATGTGTCTATGCTTCACAGATTGCTGAGTCATGGTTTTCATATATTGAAAGGTTGGAATATAAATACTAAGGAGGGCTATGACTACACCACAAAAGTTGAGTCGACTAGACTCTTAAGTCGACTGTCCCTGGGCTAGGGGAGCTGCAGCTCCCATGGAAAAGGGGAACTGTGGCTTCCAGTGACAGAGAGCCGTGGCTCTTTGGCAAGCAGGGAGCCGCGGCTCCTTTGTCCCTGGCTGGAGCTGCGGCACCTTTCTTGTAGGGGAGCAGGCTCCTAAGCTGGGGCTCCAGCAATGAGGGATTCCCCCACCGCCCCGGCTGTGGCTCCAGTGGCAAGGCATTCTCCTGCAGCCCTAGCTGGGGCTGCAGCAGCAGGGGAATCCCTCACTGCTGGATTGGGCCAGGGTGGCGGGGGTTTCCCTCACCACTGCAGCCTGGGTGGGGAAGCCCCACATGGCTCCCTTCTTCCCAGGAGTTGTGGCTCCCTTGTCCCCCAGGGGGATCCAGGGCTCTTGGGGAGAAGGGAGCCACGGCTCCCCCTGGGACAAGGGAAATAGGGCTCCCTGGCAGAAGGGAGCTGCGGCTCCCCCGGGGACAAAGAAGCCGTGTGAAGCCCACCATAGGTCGACTTATGGAATATGTTGATTTAGGGCATCCACACTGGCTTAAGTCAACTTAAGCCTTAAGTCGAACTAAAACAAGGTGTTAAGTCGACTTAAGGAAGCCCTTAAGTCAACTTAATAAAAGCCCAGCGTGGATGTGGCTTTGTGTAGGTCGACTTAAGTGTCCTTATGTCGACTAAGCTCCCAATGTAGATGCACCCCGAAAGTGATTAAATAGAAAAGTCCTTCATGTTCTGCTCCAGCTCTGCCAGACACCAGAAATTAAATAATCTCATTGAATTAACATAGTGTAATAATACTACCCCCTTGCACTGCTATAGTTAAGGTCTCCTCACGTGTTACGTGTTTCTGTTGTTTGTTGCTTGGCGTATAAAATTTCAGTCCAGGAATGAATATTCTTTGTTCGATCATTTCCAAGTACAGCAAGAGGGGAAGAAGGCTTTGTGGATTTTTACTTCACCGTTATATCAAATGAGAGAGCTTTTATTTTGAACGTGGAATTCTGCACAGCCACAATATGGACTAGTTGTATTTTTGAAGTCTGAGTCCTCTCACATTGATATAACTCCAGTGAAGCCGGTGGAATTATACTGCGATAAAATCAGTGTGAGAACATGTCTACACTGCAATAAGCAGTGTAACTGCAGCAGATGTAGACCTAGCTAAGACAGCTTTGATTTAGGTAGCAGCAGCCATAAGTGGCAACGTAGGTTAGCCAATTGCTTGAGTGTATAATCATGGTCCTAGATGGACTTGCATAGCTAAGGCACTGGGAAGCACCAGTCAAGTTTGGAAATCTTAGCTAGGGTTTTAATTTGTTCCATTATAGAAAGAAGGATAAGTTATGAAGTTATGACTCTTGTATCTGAATCTAAATGTTCTCAAAGCTCAAGGATATACAGTTCCAAGGGTTTCAGGATACTTTCTACTATAGGTCAATGAATACTGACTCTAGAGGCCACATTAAATTATCATCCACAGTTATTATGAATCCTACATGATCATATAGGTAATAATGAGTATGTGTAACTGGTAGTTGCCCAGCTGGAAAAAATAAAGATTCAGTATATCTCTGCTAGTCAGATTTTTAATGACAAAACCACAGAAGTTTTGACTATTCCAAATGGAATAAAAACACACTATTGCTAAGAGAAACCATTTGATTTGTAAACTGCAGCATTGTAAAACTAGTGTTATATAAACAGACAAGAAAATGAAACAGTTCTTGACCACACAAGGAAGAGACTTTATGGAGTTTAAGTACTTACGGCAATTACATTTATTAAAAATTTGAAGGCAGAAATATTTATTTTACTATTTTTTAATGTTCTTCCAAAAGAAATTCCAAGTGTTTTTGGACATTTTTTTTTCATTTTTGATTTAAGCTGGTACCAAAGCTCTCTGAAAAAGATATACCTAAGGGTGGTTCAGGCCGCTGCCTGAATTCCACACCAATATATATATATAAAATCCATTTTGAGTGCTATACCTTTCCATAATGGAATCCAGATGCTTCAGCCATTCAAACATTACCTTTTACAGTGTGAACAGAAGGATGGATAAGTGTTATGTTAAAAAGTAGTTAGATGCCAAACTATGCTTTTCTAGTGAAAGTCAAAGATATGAGTTAGAAAAAGGTCGGCAAAAAGTACGTTACGGCTCTCGTAATATTTTAATCAGACAATCTCGAGAGAAGATTGAAATTAGATTAGGCTGTTTGTTGTGTATTGAAAATAACTGATATTAAAAAGAGTGGAATAACACTATGGAGAAGGGACATGTTCATAAAGATCCAGTCATGCAGTCCTTACTGCAACATCGATAGTCGTCATTTTCAACTGCTTTCCCTTCCATAAGCACTAGCTTAAGATGCAAAACCCCTTTATTGTGTGCTCAGAAAATTCCAAATTTCTTAGTGTTAACATAGCTGCTTTTGAATTTCAGTGATGCATGTTTATATTTTATAAGGAGGTAATTATATTAATGGAAGGGTAATTTTATCTGTCTTCAGCACTAGCAACATTGTATTATCATGCTTACCTGAAACAGAGAGAATGTGGAAAGTAGCATGATACGGAGTCCATACAGTTAAGGCCTGATTCAAAGCTTATGGTAGACTTTTCCTCATCTTCAGTGGGCGTTGTATCAGGCCCAAAATTTCAGATAATCTTAAAATGTTTTTTTATCCCACAGAAAACAAAAAAAAAAAATTGTCAAAAATTTTCCTCAGAAAATTTCAGGTTTTTTTGTGAAAATCAAATATTTTTGGCTGAAAACCAAAAATTGCAAATAGGAACTGCAACTGCTCTGTCTCATGGGAGTTTAGTTTAGGTACTTCTTGCCCCCATTTTGGGTTGGGAATCAAAATTTCTATCAAAATTTGAAAGCTTATTGGGTTTGGGGGTATTGAGGTTTTTTTATAAGGAGTTGAAATTTTCCACAAAAAGATTGTTTAGTTGAAACACCAATTTTCTGTCAAACCACAGTTTTGTTGGAAAAACTTCGACCTCCCCAAAGTGCTGTAGCTGCAGGCTGGAAATCTATTTTTGGATGACATTTACTATTTTAAGATAGGAATGAGGGATAGAGGGCTCCAGATGGGAACACACAGGATCATCTTCCACTAACAAAACTGGTTTGGAGGTCTGGGTATGATAGAAATAGGTTCAGTGCAGGTTTTCTCAATACCAATGAGTTTCAGTGAAATATTATACTAGCACAGAGAGGTAGTTCTGTCCTAACTGATTTAGGAATATTATAATGCTAACTCAAAGGGACATTGTCAAGATAAGGGATCTCAGATCCAATTCACTGAGCAGAAGATTTGAAGTTCCCTGGGATATACAGTATTACTTTATATATATAAAAAGAGCTACTATTCTGTTTACAACGAAATTAAAAGAAAACAACTGACCACTTAGGCTTCCCAAAATATTAAAGACAAGATTCTCAGTTGGTGTAAAATTGCCAAGCTCCATTGAAATCAACCTGCCCACCTGCCAACTGTAGCCCAGTGTCCCTTGAAGTGAATGGAGTTAAGCTGACTCGCGTTCTCTGCGGAGCTCACAGAGGATTTTATCTCTTGTTTCTGAATATCTGATATTTTTCTTAAAGTCGCAGCTGCTGAAATCAGACTGTTGCCAGAAAATCTCAGCTTTTGTTTAAAAACAAGCAGGTTCTTACCCCTTACGGTTATGGAGGAAAGCCTGAAAATGTGAACTCTAAATTTGTCAACACCAGAAGGCAAATAAAAAAGAATCTAAAATATGTTATCTTTCAAATTTCATGATTTTAGTCAATCTTATGGGGGTTTTTTTGTTGCCTGACATGATTTTTGAATACTTCAAGTTGGCAATACTGCTGACCCAATGCAATGTGTTGAATGCTTAAGCTGGTTTTGTATTTGCATACACTGTTCCTGAGAACTACACATTAATATCAAGTCAAGTGTACAACAATATGAAAACCCAAAGGCTCAACATGCAGTTCAGTGGAATTGTTGCTCACGATTAAAACAATTGTGTTACTTGCAGCTCCATTCAAATCACAGGCAGGGAAAATAAAAAATCAATGAAAAGACAAATGGAAAGATAACTTTAGTCAGAAGAGGAAAAAATACTTTGGCCACCTGAAATATTTCAAAGCAAAAATCCCCCAAATTAAAAACTATAAAAATGCTGTCCCCATTTATATACAACACTTCTGAACCATTGTTCTCAAAGCACTTTTCAAGGGTAGTAAAGAAATATTATCCCCATTTTACAGATGGGTACAATTTAACAGAGCGGCCAAGTGACTTTCCTATGACTCACACGGGAGGAAGAAGTGGATCACTAATGCTTAATATAAGATGCTGTTCACTTAGGGGTAGAGGTCTTAATAGAGGTGGTCACAAAATACTTTTATTTTTTGTCTGGAAGGGCGGTCACCAGCTGTGAAAGGCTGGGAAAGACTGGTCTATAAACGATGAAGTACCAATAACTGATCTCCAGTTTGTCATTTTTATGTTTTGGGAGTTTTCCTCCCTGTTTCATTGTCGTGTATTTTTCCCAGTGTTCTGATCCAGCAAAACACATCAGCTCATGATTAACTTTAAGGACATGGGTATTTCTATTGTAAATATACAAACACACAGACCATTGGGACTAGTCACATGCTTAAAGTTATGCACGTGCTAAAGTGCTTTGCTGGCCCCTAGTTCATAGGCAGTGAAAATCATAGTGGTACAAACCCTATGCCTTCAAAAATCATGAATCACCCTCTATGCAAGAGTCATGATGATAGCTTTAAAATCATGAGATTTTAAAATAATACATTTGTTATATTTTAATCTTTTTTTTTAGACTTTAAGGTTCATATTTTCAAGCTTTTGCCCACAAGCAAGAGCATTAGAAAATTACTTCTTGTTTTATAATAAAGCCTGAAATTTTCATGTAATTAAACTCAAAGAAGCAGGGGTTTTATGAAACGAAGCAAATGTTGCAAACCCTGCAATAGAATCGAAAGTGTTAACAACTGAAATCACTCCACCCACACAAAACCTGAGTTCAGACTCTCTGAGGTAAATTGCAGAGGGTTTGAGAGGTGAACTCATCCCTTTCTAACCTGGGTTTATGGTATAAGGATGCTGTGCTGTCTCTAATGGCTGCTATTCCAGCTGATGGCATTGGAGCCCACCTATGCTCAAAACAGTTGGAGTCCATCTGTGTTCCCTGTGTGCTTTAGCCCACTATCTTCATAATCGTGACTTATGCAGAGCCAATGTGGAGACCGATTCCTTGGCAGACAGTGGGAGTGGGCAGGCACACCATGTGATTGCTCCATCCATAATGTATCCTATGCAAGGCTTAAGTGGTGCATGCAGCCCCTCCATACCACGGGTGGATTTTGTGTGTGTCTGTTTATTATATTATATTATATTTATATTAAAGAGTTCCAACCCCATATATTTTTAAAGGAAAAAACAACCAACTATTGGCCTCTTATTTGGCAGGGTGAATTTTCCAGTACAGGTCATGCCCTAGTCTAGTGTTTCTCAATGATCTATCAACTGACTGGTCCTGGTCCCTGAGGTCTCCCTGACACACTATAGGAAGCTCATCACTGGTATAAAAAAGGTTGAGAAACACTGCCCTACTCCACTACTTTGTGTCTGGAAAGATCGGTCACTCCTGCTGTGTAAAAACTTTATCTTCAAAGAACAAGATGTACATCTTGTATCATAAAAATACTACCTACCTGAGTCCCTTCATCTTTCATGAAGTTCTTTATACCTAGAAAACCCTCTCTGGCCTCATTTTCCATACCTCCACTCTCTTCCTTCACATTCCTTCTCCAAATTCTCTTCTCTGAGCCAGCACAGAGTCTATGATATTTCATATTTAAAAATGAAGAAACCCATGAAGCACATGTATTACTTTACCAAACAACTGCGTGGTCTCATTGGCTTCCCCCACACTTAACTTCCAACTTGTCCCCTGTGGCATTTACCCATGGGCCCAAGTAGGAAGTGGGGTGGAACTGCACTGTTCCAGGTGAGTTCAGGGAATGTCTGTACCTTTGGGAGTTACACTTGAAGTGCATAGGAAGATTGTCTAGAGTGCTGGATCTTGACTTCTTGCTCATCTCTCTCCTCACAGGAGGGGGCACAGAAGTAGGACCACAGAGACTCCAGTTGGGAAAGGCCTTGGTATAGGCCATGCAGCATGGCAATTATTTTTTGGAGCAGGGACTCTATTTCTATTTGTTTTATGAAGCACCATGCCCATTCGAGACCTGCTATAAGTAATAAAGAGTCATTCCACAATAATAGTTAAAGAACTTGGCAGTATTCTGGATCTTTCCAATTTTTGAAAACAAGACTTGCTTGAGAACAAGTGATTTTTTTGCAGAGAAGGGAAGTGATGAAATGTGTATCCTTCTGGCCTTGAGGTGGCACTCTTGCTGTTGTATACAGAGAAAGAAATTATATTTTTGGGTACTCTTCCAGTTTCTGTAAGCTTATCCTCCAGCTGATATCATCCAACTTCTGTCACGTTCCTAACTCCTTCTTAGAAACAAACCAATCGCTAACAGTATTTTAGCACATACTACATGTCTAAAAGCTCCCAGGCTGCCTGCTGTTCTGGTCTGAACGAACAGAAACACATTGTAATTATTCCCTCATTCAGAGTCTTGCTTTCTCTGCCTAGATCAAGATCTTGGACAGCATATGCCAGCTGATATCAAGACAGAAGGGATGCAGCTGTACACTTCAAATAAAGAAGAGTTCAGGAAACCATAAAAGGGATAAGGAGATTTTTCACATCTAGGTCACCAGGTCAAACCTAGCCTGGGTCACCCAGAGCTATTACCGATTGATGGTGTTCTATGACCCATATGAAATGCGGTGGTGCTATCAGTCAAGGGCCAAGTGGTTCTGACATGAGTCCTGACTACCACAACAAACCTCACAACTGGCACTTGGAATTGGACTATGGCCACCAGTTGATTTCACATAAGCATCAAAAAACCCAGACTCCTGCATCTTAGAGATTTGAGTCTACCCCCAATGCAAGGATCAGAACAACAGTTTAAAGAGCAGAAACAGATAAAGTGTGGAAAACAATCATGAAAAATTAATTAAATTTAAGATGAAGAATTACAACCATGAAAAATCCTTGGGTGTCCCACATGCAGAACATGAATCCACCATGCAGAATGTATAATTCTATGAACCAAAGAATCATAATGAATTGTCCTGTCATATTATTGTAGCTAACGGCAATACGACACCTGGGACTGATTTTCAGACAGGCTGAGTACCTCACTGATGTCAGTGAGAGCTACAGGTATACAACACTTTTGGAAAACATATTCTAGTGATAGATTTATCTTTCTTTAGGGTGGTCTGTATTTGTGGAAATATTAGAAACCATCTATTCTTTGAGGTAGCCAGCTGGATTCAATTATCTCGTTGGTAGTATTGCACTTTATTTTCTATTTTTCCTGTTTCCAGCAGTGTGTTGGCTGAAGGATTATTGCCAACAGCTTACAAAGCCAAAGGAGCTGATCAAAAAGAGGAGTCTGTGAATATTTTTTATGAAAAAGAAATCCAAATTATGAGTTAATACTTACATTCAACAAAACTAGATTTTTTTACACAGAAATTAATAAACTAAGATTAATGGAAAGTAAAAAAGAGAAAATTCAGATTCTGGTATATGTATTATATAGAAAGATCAGAATGGGTAAACTAACAGGCAATGTATAGTAAAGATTCAGACACATTAACTTCCCACATATTCACCCCAGGATTGAATTTGCCCAGAACCAATGTCAGTATTATCAGAAGAGGGCCCTGGCCTTTGGAATCTAATTCACTAAAATCACTCGTAGATGCTGTAGAGGTGTGTGTCTACTTTGAAAAGTGATTGTAGAAAAGGCATTGCAGGGTACCTCTTCATTGTCATTGTTTTCATATAAAGTTCCCAGAGTTTACAATTAAAATGATGTTTTCTCTGTCATCTCAACAAACATAAACTAGCTTAAAAACTAAGCTGGATTCTTTCCTTCTCATGCATCAACTTCAGCAGAGATTTTATAGGCCAAAGGATTCCCTCATTTACAACAGGGCATCCTTATTGTCTTCGAATAAGATCTTCAGCTATACCTTTGTAACTTCTGTAGAAGACTACTGAATGTAAATTCCATACACAGTTTAAACATAATCTGGTGACTATAAACACGACTAATGACAAAATGAAAAAGTATGAAAGGCTTTATCAGGCACTTGACTTGTATTGTATGAGAATTATAGTGACCTGGCAAATTTGCGAAATATTTTTCCAAATAAAGGACAAGGTACATATATATATTTAGGAATACAGGGCCTATCCTACCCCTACTTCAGAGAAGGTACAATAGGGATAAATTTTTCTTATTTCTTAGAGATATTTGAATGTGTGACAATAAATTATGCAATTAGTAATACAACAAATGGTGAAGTATGACATCTGTAGCAGACAGTTTATAGATAGCTATAGTTCCACTGCTCTTTCCCTACCTGTTTCCTTCTCTCTTCCTTTTTGAACAAAAAATACAAACTTTAAAAAAAAATCCCATAAAAATAGAGAAAAAAATCTTCCAACAATGGATCCAGGCAGATTTTCTGATCCTAGCCGTTGAAGTCTCTCATAGCAGTCATTTTATCAAGCCCTACCCAGTACTTAGTGAAAGGCAATGCTCTCAATGGCTATGTCTGCACTTGCTAAAATTAGTTCAAATTAGTAAGTTCGAACTAACTAATTCGAACTAATTTTAGTTAGTTCGAATTAGCTTAATTTGAACCAGAAAAAGTTAGTTCGAGCTAAGCACTTCATGGCACTTGCTTAGTTCAAATTAGCGATCCCCATTCATTTCAATGGTCAGTTGGCTTGAACTAAGAAATTAATACGAATTAACATGACCACATTGGCTAATTCGAACTAGTTAGTTCAAATAAAAGTCTTACTTCTGAAGCCCTATTTGAACTTATTAGTTCGAATTAAGGAAGCCCTTAATTTGAACTAACTAAAGCCTAGTGTAACCATGGTTTTAGTTAGTTCGAAATAAGCCTCCTTAATTCGAACTAACTTGCCAGTGTAGACATAGCCAATAATTGTAAAAGATGTGCCGTGTGGACCTGACAGTCAATAAAGATGCAAAATGAGCTCAAGCAGTAGATTATCAAAACAATATCAGCTAGCATATTGTTAACGCTGCCATAGCAGTCAGAATAATTAGACTCATTTTCTTTTTTGAGGAGCAAAACAGGAAAAAAAGGATTATGTTTTAATGAGGTGGGCCAAAATCCGAGTCATTTGTCTAGTAATGACCCTTAAGTTGAGTGCTTTCAACATTTTAGAAAATTTGCATTTGGATCTGAACTTTTGTGGCTTGGGGTCTCTCTTGCTTTTGCCAAACTCTCCCTCAGTCTTTCTGATCTGAACTTTGTAAACTAGGTTCCCCCGGCCCCCGACAAGCTCTGTTGTGTCACTCAGGTGGTGTAAAAGGGGACAGATTATGGCCATATTTGCTTCCCATCACCTACCACCCTACATAGGGGATGTGTCAGGTACCGAGAACAGCTGTATTCCTCCTTCTCATTTGGCTTATTGCCATTTGAGGACTACAGCTAGTTGGCAACTTGTGTTGGGACTGGACCAGCACACAGTGGCTGTATCTGCCACATTAATGATTTCCCTCCCCACCCCCTTTGGATCTTGGTGGAGCTGCAGGTCAGGCGCATTCTGTTTTTTCCCAAAAACCTCCTCTTCCCTACACAACTTTGTTTGCTCAGAAGATGTTGAACCAGGATCAAAACAGCTACTGTTTCTGGGTTTGTAAATCTACAACTTTGACCAAGGTGATTTTATACAACTAAATCCCTGTTCTCTCAAGCCATCTCCAGGGCTGAGCAATGGAAAATAATAAATACTGCATAATATATTGGACAAACTAATAGTATCTAACTGGCATGTCAATAGTATACGTGTCACAATATTCCTAACTCATTTGCCTACCATAACACATTTGTGATACAAATAATTTTTCTTTGAAATGGTTGTTTTCAGTATGCTGTATGCAACAGATTTTGAGGTCTTTCTTTCTTTCTTTCTTTCTTTCTTTCTTTCTTTCTTTCTTTCTTTC
>ML685763.1:11246599-11371413 GCA_007922175.1 Pelusios castaneus | reverse complement strand
TTCTTTCTTTCTTTCTTTCTTTCTTTCTTTCTTTCTTTCTTTCTTTCAACAGTTTGTTCCTTCAGTCACACTTCAATTTCTTCTGTACATCTATGTATGATGTTTCCACCTCAGATGAACAGGGTTCAGAATTTCTTCTGCCTTCTGTGTTTATTTGAAAGAAGCAGGCCATTAACACTAAACCATGAAATCTTTTGCTAGTGACCTTCAGATGTAAAATCTGGTGTGCGTTGTTGTTTTTCCAAATACAGGAAATGTTTCTAAATGGGTCTGGCATGTGGATTTTTTTCACATATAACCCTAATTTTCCCCTTTGCTTCTCTTTTCTTCATAAGTAACTTGTTTGTTTATAAACGAAGCTGCTATTTTTATTCTCAGAGGTAGTTCATAAAATGTTCAATAGTGGATAAACATCAGAAATAACTGAGAGAGGAAAAATTTATTAGGAGGGGGAAAAAATCCAAACCATGGGCAATATTATGTAATCTAGATAAATCGGATAATAGGGGATTTCCTAGTGGAAGAAGCCTTACCTCATGTTTAAGCAAGCAAAAAACCCAGAACAAAATCCTGGCAATTGCATTCACTCTCAATACAATATAATACTCTGAATACAATAAGGAGACATGGTGAGATACTAGTTGCATTTTTTGGCTGACTAGTCTTGGTGTGCATTGTAAAGATAGCTGCAAACATATTCCACAGCAGTGTCCTAACCTCAGCATTAAAGTACTCTAGATGTTCAAAATAAATGCCTTAGGAGAACTCACTATTTTCCTTTTCCTCTCTGAATTATTTTTGATGAAGTCCTCCAGAATCCAAGCTCCCCAACACTAGGTTTCCGGGTAGCATTTGAAATCATAGAGATTGTGGAGTTAAAAACACAGATCCCTGGTTCTCGTGTGTTAGAAAGAGTTTAATAAAGGGAATTCTACATAAGAGGTCACTTTCTGTTTCTCTGCTTAAGCATAAGGGATGAGTTTTCTTTCTGCTTACACAACACATTTCAAGACCTAAAGCATTTGGGACCTGGTTACTTGACAGTCCACCTCTGCTTCTGGTCCACATTGCTGCCATTGTAATCAGAGGTGGTACTCACATTGGAGCTCCCTCTCTGGAAATGAGTAGTTCTTGATTCTGGAACTCGTGTACATGCCTGCCTAGTTCACAGCCCAGATTTCTCTCCTAGACTTTAGGGAAGGAGATGGGCCCCCAAATGGTGAGCTCAGGGTTTATTTCATTATCCTCTTATTTTCTGCTGTCTTTTTATTTCTCTCTCAAGGAGGGATGAGGAGTCCTTTATATTGTATTTGTTGGAGTTACGGCAGGTTTGGGGCCCTATTGCCCTGGGCGCTGAACAAACTCATCAGAAGGAACAGTCCTGTCCTGTCCCCCTCCCTCCTCCCACAGGGACAGCACAAGGGTTTTGGAGCCCTTGGGAAGCTATGACTTTGGTGCCCCTCCCCCCTTACTCAATATAGAGAAAAATGATAACATATTAATATATATTTTTAAATAAAGAAAAAATTAACTTCCATCTAATTTGATGCCCCTTCAAGCCTGATGCCCTAGTGACCACCTAGTTCATGTATATGGTTGGGCTGGTCCTGCACACACAAAATCCCCTATAGAAAAAAAAAACCCAACCCCCCCCTTTACCCCCAAACAACCTTCAAACCCAAGAGCATGACAGAAGAAAGAGGCATAACACAGAAGCAAAGTGATGTGGGTAATGATGGGCATGTTTTACTATGGGAGATGGTGTAGGTGATGATGGGTAAGTAAATGGGAAAGAAGGGGAGGAAGAAAGAGAGAGACATTGAGAGGAAGGGAAAGAAAGGAGGTAAAATAAGGGCAGCGAAGGGAGGAAAGGAAAGGAGAAGCGAGGTAAAGGAGCGTGAAGCAAGCTGTGGAGAGATGTTTTCAAATTTTTGTTGAAAAAACAAAAACTGAATTTTTGGGGGTTTACATTAGTGTTCAACTGAATATTTTTCATTTTTGTTTTTTTTCCCTACAAAAGTAAAGCTACCATGCTGGAAATAACCCGTTTTGTGACCAGCTCCAGTTACAGCCAGTAATACTAGAACGATTAGAGCCCGGCTTTTTCCTCCCTCTTTCACTGGGCTAAGCTTTGCCACACTGGGCAGGGCAGCCAAATGAACAGTGTGATTGTTTTAGTCTTAACTGAGTAGCAAAGGAATTGATGACAGCACCACAGATTCAGAACTATCAGCAATGGGGACACTAGAAGGTCAATGAAGCAGTTTTGGAGCCCCAAGAATCAAGATCAGACTAACTTCAAATGGTTTTCATGGTGTGGGAAGGGAAGATGGATTACTTTCCATCAGAGGTTTTGTTTTTCTCTCTGTCATCTACAAATAACTGGTTTTTGCCCAACTATAACAGCCCAGTGCAATATTCCATGGCAGCGGTTGTGTTACTGTGTCCTAGCGATGTGCCGTTGAAAAAGAAATCAATGGAAAGTCAGAACATGCAGTACTTCTAGTGAGATCAATTGCAGACATCCTTGGCATGCTAAACAATGGGTTATTGTTGCCAGGAACATTTTTTAAAAAATAATTATTTATAAAATGCAATTATTCGTCAAGCTTCAAGGGTTTGTAAAAATGCACAGCTCACTGATAGTAAGTAAATTGACTATAGCCCCCAAATAACCCACATCTCACTACGTTCACCCTCCTACAAAACTCCACTGCAGAAGCCTGAATGACCAGAGGACTGATCCAAAGCCCATTGAAGAGTCTTTCAACTCTCTTCAATGGGCTTTGGATTAAGTCCTAGATCAGACTCACACAGGTGGAGTTTGTAGCTTAGCCCTGAGCCCTGATGTAAAGGACAGCTCGTAGTTGGACTGCCCCAGGAGCAGATCAGGGACCAAATTGAGACTTGATTCTTAAAGAGATGCCAGATCACTTCTCATGCCCATGCCAGTTCAGCTGCACGGGCCATCATGTTGAGGGAGGGTTTGAAGGCTCTAGCCATTGTCTGCCCATCCATGCAAGTGGAGTGGCACTATGGAGATTGCTTTCCCACCCACATCATGATCTGCAAAATGGATAACTCACACAGGGGAGCAAGGAGGTTCCATCCAGTCAGATCTGTGTGGATGAAAAGGATGGGGCACCAATATGTTCACAGTTAGGGGACAGTTTCCTGCATAAGGGTGTTGATGTGTAAGTGAGAAAAATGGGCACAGAATCCTCTTCTCCGTCCACCATCCTGGCACATACCCAGCCATCCAGGATTTACAGAGTATACTTTCACATTGCTCTCTGAGCACAAGAGGGGAGGCAAGGGTTGATAGTGCAGCCACTATGTACAGAGCAGGGATAACCAAACCAAGTCAGTGTTTCACTGCCTCTTAGCATCCAGCCTCTTAGCATCTAGCAGCACATTTTCAGGCACGTTGTAGCTCTTTGAAGGAGTTGTAGTGCATGCTGTGTATCAATCTGCACCCCCAGCTGTTATCCCCAGCCTCCCACCTTCAAGTCATCTCTTCTCAGCCATAGCAGCGGCTCACATCACTGCTAAGGTGGCCTACAGGCACAGGTTGGGCCTTAACTTGACCTCTGGCCTGACTGGGATATTTCACTAGACTACAGTATTTGCTGATTCTCATTTTTTAACAGTGGTAACTGCTGTTTCACATACCCTTACACCAAAATGCAGAACACTTCTCCTGAGAACCACACATGCCTCAGTAATGCAATAAGAGGAATTTTCTTCCTTTTCTGTGGGGAAAAGAAGAGTGTTTGGTCCCTGCTCAGGGGTGTATTTTTGTACTTTTATTTTCTGCCTCTCAAGAGGCAACTCAGGGGTCTGGTGATTTTTTTTTTTTTAATTATGCATCAGTGGGAAGCCCTGAATCCTGTGTGAAATCCACATTAAGGGAAAATGTGCTTTGTATACCTAGGTGACCAGTCTCTTTCAGTGATATGGGCCCTTGGGTTAAAGCTGAGGCCATTTAACTGACTTCATGTGAGTTTGCAGGAGAGCTAAGAGGACAGAGAGTGTAATAGGTTCATTGAATCAGTCCAGCCCCACCTCTTTTGTTTAGAAAAATAAATTAGACTGTGCAAATACTTTGCTGATCACAAAATCTACTGGCAAAATGATTGTGTATTGTATAAAATCATTTTGTGCAAAAGGGAAAACAAAAGCTGGCAATAATTGTAGTTATGGATGTTTATGTCAAATCCAATAAAAGAAAAAAGATGAGCACCAGTCAGCATTTGAACTGATATGAGTATCACAAACCATTTTTGTTAGAGTTGGCTGACAAAATCTAGAATATTTTTTAGTTTTTCCTTTCAAACATATGTGGGTAACAAGTTCAGCTTATGATAAAGAGGATTGCTTTATGTGGTTGATAAACCTGCTCTCTGATTTTTCTTTATTTTATAGTAAGATTGTAAAAGGGAAGTGTATATGAAAATACAATGAAAGGTAATGAACAAGGGTTCCTTTAATAGAAAACGAGGTGGGGAGCAGAATAGAATGCCAAAAATAGAAAGGAGATGGAAAAGGGAGGAAGAAAAGTTAAAGGAGAAGAAATAAGGAAAGGGAAGACAAAAAATAAGAAGTGCACGTAGAAAGGCAGTGAAATGGAAAGGTGGAAGGACAGCAGGAAGATACAATGGAATGGGAACAGGAAAAGGAGAATAGGAGGCAACAAGGAGGTCAGAAGAAGAGTTGAGGACACACATTGGACTGTCAGCTTAGGAAGGGCTTCTTGCACATGATACAGTGTTCCTGCTGTGAAAACCATTACAAATGTAGCACTATAAGTGTCAAGTAGGTGTCCATCTAGGTTTTACGTTAAATGATTGCCATCCTCCAGATGGGATTTATGACCACCTTCAGTTTCTCTGTGTCATGAGGCTTCAAATTCAGTCCCATATGAAATTCTCGGCTTGCAGGGAAATGAGGAGACCAAAGAGGGTTGAAATCTGGAGACAGCCCCAGGAGAAGCCTGAAAGCAGAATTATACTCCATCCTACCCAGAATCCAAAGGAGAGAAAATATTGAGAGCCTGATCCAAAGCCCATTGGAATCAATGGAAAGATTCCCATTGTCTTCTATGACCTTTGGGTCAGACACTAGTGATGGAAGGGATCAGCACTAGCAAGAAGATTCCTTGAAGCATCACCGCTGACCTCTTGCACCTACCACATAACAAGTCAACACCTTTGTGGCATGCATTATGCAGCCCTTGAATTTGCAAGAAGTTTCTCATTGATATTAGGATTTTTAATAGACACAACTACATGCATCATCCCCTAAGTCAGGGGATGCTAATGGATATAACATAGCTGTGTTTGTAAAGAGTTAATGATAGAGTGAAAATCTACAGAACTACCCAGAGCGCCATGTGCTTGCAGCCAGCTTTGATTTCTGCAGCTTCAGCAGTCCTGCCTGAAAAAAAAGGAGTGGAATAGTCTGCATTTGTTTTGGTTTTTTTGAGCAAGGAATAGCTCTGCTTCATATATTTTGACTCCCTTTGACTGTTGCTGTCTGGGAAGTAGTGAAGGGTTTGCAATATGTGTGTAAGCTAAAGGGCCTTTTGTAAATGTCGTCCCCTCCCCCCCAAACAAACCCAATGCCACCACTCCCTCCCTCAGAAAAACAGAATTGGTTCATGCATGCAATACCTTTTTCTGTGAACTTCCTTAGAAAAACCTGTACCCACAGTTTTCCCTTGAGTGCTTAAGTCTGGACTTATTGGAATTACTGATTTGACTTACAGTGCTATGGGCCAAATCCTGCTCTGTGTTCAGTAGGTTCCTTCATACTAGCAAAAATGCAAGGTTCATACAGGTGTGATATAAAGATGCATGAAATATGAACAGTGTCTTTAATTCAGCACAATCCTTTCATGTTTCTTGCATTAAACCTAGATTAATTGTTTGTTCCTCATCCAATCATGGTCCATGAGCTTTTGGTGAAAAAAGAGCATCTGGTTCCTTCCAGAGATGTATACAGGAATAAAAATTATAGTTTTGAAGAGGCATATTCTGTGTCCCATGCCTTGGTCCTGGGTCTGGAGGAACAGTCAGCTCCTACTGCAACCCCAGGGCTTGCTCTCTCCACCGCAGCACTGGGGCCAGAGGAGTTCTTGTCCCCCCCCATTACTGCTCGCCGCCCCCTGCCTTGTACATGCGCCTGGATCTTCCCATCCCATTGTGCAACAGGAGGATAGTATTGATTAAGACCATTAAGCTGCCAGAACACAGCAGCCAGAAGGAGGTTTGGTCTGCTAACTAAAGGGGATGGCCAAGCCACCAGTTAACTAGCACATTAAACTGCAGTTGGGAACATGCAGTAGCCAATGTTGCACAGAGCTCCTTTGCCTGTTGTTTCAGGCACACCCTGAGCATTCCTGTCCTGCATCAGTACTATGACTTTTGCTCCTCATGCTTGTCCAAAGATTCATTCCCCTTCCTCAGTCTCAGGATACATCAGTAACGGCAGGATTTCACTTGAATCTCTTTAGGTAGGAGGTGCTAATCTTTATGGGGAGGCTGGGGTTGGTTAAAAGTTTCCCATCAAAATTGTTTTTGCATTGTGGAAGATGTAGCCCAATCAGGGAGCACAGCCTATAAGGGAGAACAGGATCATGACGGTCTGAAGTACAGCTCCCAAGAGGCACAGCAGTGCAGGTGGACACAGATTAATGTCTGACTAATCTCAAGTGAGATGTTTAGATTTCATTTGACAAACTGAAAAGTTTTGATTTGGCTGGACGTGGAACAAAATATTTCAATTTGATTTTCCAGATTGAAAAATTCAGTTTTGTGGAAGCTATATTTCCCCAGCAAGCTATGGTTACCACTCTTTATTTATAGGAAGACAGATAGCTAGAGATATATCATAAATTGGATACACTTGTGCCAACCTAGCTGGTTTTGGTGGGAGGGGAAGATCTTCCATTCCTAATTCATAGCTCAGGCTTCTCCTTGTATAGCAACATTTTTTTAAATACAGTGAATGACCCTTGGAGGAAATACACAAGGGTTTAAATCACAGGGAAAAAATAGTTTGTTAACTCCATCTTATTTTGTCAACTCAGAAAAACAGTTTGTGAGCTTTGGAATACTCCTGAAGGTATGAGGGTCATTTCCCCCAATTTATCATTCAGAAATGGCATTCTCCTGGGGTTTTAAAAGAAACAGGCAGTGAAAGGTTACTAAACTAGGTCTCTTAATAATGTATGGATGGGAAGGCTGGTCCAGCGTGATGTGAACAGAAAGTATAAACAATCCTTTAAATGTATATGGCACAAAGCGGCACCTGGTGAGACACAAGATTTTGCTTAAAACTGATCTGAGTATAATTCTTTACAATTATTTTGTTTAAAACAAACAGTGGAACCCGTGCTTCACTCATTAGCAGCTCTGTAACAACAAACCAATGCACAGCACACAACAGATGAAGCATATTTTAAAATAATGAAAAATGCAAATCAGTGGCTTCATAATTGTTGGCAAATCTGGAGGCAGGGAGAAGACTCTGTGAATTATGTAACCCTGTTAAGTACTCTTAACATAATCACTCTCCACTGAATGTTCTGAACCTCGAGTCCAGACTGAACTTGAGTTGGTTCCAGGGTCAATACAAATGTGTTTCTCACTGCCCTAGGCTATGTTTACACTTACAAAAGCTAGTTTGAATTAGTTAATTCGAACTAACTAATTGGAACTAATTTTAGTTAGTTTGAATGAACTTCATTCGAACTAGCATGGCCCCACTAGAATGCTAGTTCAAACTAGCCATGTCCATGCAGGGCACTTGCTTAGTTCGAATTAGTCAGTTGCATGAAGGTCAATCTGCCGATTAGTTCGAACTAAGCAGTTAGTTAGAACTAATATGGCCACATCGACTTAATTCGAGCTAACTATTTCGAATTAAGGGTTAGTTTGAACTACGCAATCAAATTTATTAGTTTGAATTAAGGAAGCCCTTAATTCAAACTAATGAAAGCCTAGTATGGCCAAGGCTTAAGTTAGTTCGAATTAAGCTTCCTTAATTCGAACTAACTTGAACGTGTAGACATAGCCCTAGTGAGCAGCTCCACTTTTAAGTTCTGGGAAGGAGAGGCAAATGTCTGCCATGTTACCAATCTTCATCTCAGAAACCCCTGAGGTCGCCTCAAAACATCCGTCTCCTGCAGTATAGGGCCATAGACTGGGGAATCCTATTTGAGGCCTGCCTCAGGACATTTTATTTGTTGATTCATAGCTATGTGATTCAATTTGCTATTTATTTAAACATTCCATTCACCAGTACACAGCCACATAAAATATGGACTCACATTCTTGTGAGAATCCTAAAGGCCAGTAGGTCATTGACACATGCCAAAATTTGCTTGGGTCAAAGCCAAAAGTGTTCAGGTCACAGATACAATGAATGATAGAATGCAGTTTGTGAATTATAGTACAAACTCAGAAACTAGAAGAATTCAATTTGTACCTCATGGCACGATGCCAGATTTATTTTTCTACTATTCTTTAATTACCTGTGCCTTTAAGATGCTGTTAGATGTGGGCTAAGGGTCTTTTGTGCCAAAAGTTTGAATTCCCATCCAACACACATTTTGCTTTGCATGACATTCAGCAATGTGTGGCCACATTGAAGAGTCTTTGTTCCATTCAGACATGCTTGGATTTCAGGTTTTTTGGAAGAGGCAGGCAAAATGCTCTGCCTTTAGGACACTTCATTGCATTGAGTCTCAGATTAGGTTTAGTCTGCTGACTGAGTAATTACTTGGTTAGTGAGTTTAATGATGGAGAGACTGCCTCAGGTATAGCCAAATCTCCTTCGCAGCTCCCCGCTACCCTCCTCTGATTCTGATCCACACCAGCAGTCTGTTGTCAGAGAGTGGCTTCCTCAGTTGCTGCCTCTCTTCTTGGGAAGACTTCCTTGCCCTGTACGATGGCCTATGGGCCAGAAGGTATACCTTGATGAAAGTACTTCCTCACCATCACCTTTCTAGGATGTTTCACCTGTGGAACAGTCTGCCCTAATGCATTTCCTTTCAACCTACCACTGATAATGAGACTTTCTCAATCTTTGTACTTTGTATCCTGACACTACAGTCAGAAAGAAACTACACTAGAAAGAAGAGACAGCATTTCTCTATGCTTAGAAAAGGAAATAATATCATCCCATTCATTTTAACAGATTTCTCTATTAACTCCACTGAGGAGGTCTACTTAGGAAAGAATGGGACAACCATGGCCACTGTATGTGTGTGAGAGAAGAGGAATGTATATATTAATTACAATATTTCTGTGAGTCAAAATCAGATGTAATTCACTTGCAGATGAAACTATGGCTCTCCTTTGAAGTGTACTTTATCAAAAGTATAAATCTGCAATTCAGTATTTCATTTATTGTCTCTTGCAATTGAACAGTTAATGTTTTAATGGCTGACGTGAAAGTTCCTGTTCTAACTTTTTCACTAACACTACATGATTATCTTATTGGTGACTCTGCTTACATATAAAATATTTTCTGTTGGAGTAATGATTTCAGATTCATTGTCTATTGGCTCTCACCCTTACTCCATAGGTTATGTCAATAGAAAATTCTAGAAAGTAATGTCACTGAGACATGAAATTAATTTTGTATGTCTTACTAGTTTTGCCAAAACAGCAGTCAGGACTTAAGAGTTTAGTGATCATGCAGCAACCTTCTATGAATGGAAAGTTTAATTTTTCTCTGAGGACTCTCACATTTTATTATTCAGTCTGCTCAAACTAGTGAAGGACCTCAAACCAACATGCTTCTGTGGTATTTCATACCCAAAACATGAGTTACTCTGTTCCCATACAAAATCCTGCCACTTGTCTGCCTCCTTTTACTGTGTGAATGGCAATTTAATTCTTTATATGAGGGGGAAAGAGGAGAGAATGGAATATGCAGTAACAAAGCCAGGAGTTGGGATTGAGATTAAGGGAACACTTTTGGAGAAAGTTTAATGTACTAGAATATAATTGGCCACATTCTCTAGTCAGAGTTGGTTGATTTGTTTGGCACCACTCAGAAGACATAAAAGCACCACAATTTGAATACAGGTGCAGGGTAATTCTCTGGTGGGAGTAACTGTGACCAGTGCAGGTCTTTTCCTCTTTCTCCTTGCTCTGGCACAGAGACATGTCAGGGAGGCAGAGAAGACATGTTGGGGTCAGGAAAGTGGTATGACATAGTTCTGTTTTCTACATCAATTCTCCAATGGTACAGGGTCCGTGAAGGATCCTGTGTCACTGATGCAATTTAGAATTGCCCAACAGCAGCTCTTAATGGTGCTAGGGTCAGCTTCAGAAGCAATGAGCTGTCACCTGGTCCCTGATGTCCTCCCCAACTCACAGGCAAACTGGAATACTAGTCTAGGAGAGGATCTTTTTAAGGGAGTTCCTGGGGAGAGATGAAATTCATGTTCTATTTAAGCCTGCTCCCTTGAAGCTTGATTGGGGATACAAAGAGGAGTTGACGTTTGGGTGACTATGTGCACCACAATAGAAACAGCTGAGCAATGTGAGATATCACTGTGAGAAGCAAAGCTAGCACTGCAAATAACAACTAGGGATTGGTGGCTGAGGAAGAATGGGTGGGAAGGTATGGAGGAAAGAGAATAATACAATGTAGAGGGGACAGCAAAGAGAATGTGGAGCTTCTACAAGAAAAGGAGTTGGGACAAAACAGAGAGGAATCAGCTAATACAGTGAAAAAAAAAAGAAAGTAACTGACCTGGCAGAAGATAGGGCAGGTCAGACAGCTCAAAGGCTATATCTACACTGGCAATTTAGTTCAAATTAAGGAAGCTTAATTCGAACTAACTAAAGCCATGGTTACACTAGGCTTTAAGTAGTTTGAATTAAGGGCTTCCTTAATTCGAACTAATAAATTTGAATATGCTATTCGAATTAAGGGCTAATTTGAACTAGTTAGTTTGAATTAACCAATGTGGCCATGTTAGTTCGAACTAATTGCTTAGTTTGAACTAACCGGCCCATTGAACTCAATGCAATTCGCTAATTCGAACTAAGCAAGTGTCATGAATGGCACTTGCTTAGATCGAACTAAATTTTGCTAGTTTGAATTAAGTTAATTAGTTCAAATTATTAGTTCGAATTAACTAATTCGCACTAACTTTAGTAAGTGTAGACATAGCCAGAGAGAATAATAAAAGTTAGAGTTCAAAAGACCTGCTAGATTATCTAGCAAAGCTCATCCCCTACCAGTGAAAGTTTATTTCCTACAATACATTTTCCAGTGAGTGAAAGGAAACAAAGAATATAGGGCAGAGAGAGATTCTTGAAATCCTACCAGCAGAGTATCAGGAAAAGAAAGAGCACAACAGCAGAAAAAGCATGGCAGGTATGTTAGGTTCCACCCACTAATGTCTCTTTGCAGTCAGTTGTCAGGCCTTCTCCTTTCACTGTTCCTAGGCCCTTTCATTTCATAGAATCATAGAATAATAGGGTTGGAAGGGACCTCACGAGGTCATCTAGTCCAACCCCCTGCTAAAAAGCAGGACCACTCCCCCTAAATTATCCCAGCCAGAGTTTTGTCTAACCGAGCCTTAAAAATCTCCAAAGATGAAGATTCTACCACCTCCCTAGATAGCCCATTCCAATGCCTCACCACCCTCCTAGTGAGAAAGTTTTTCCTAATATCCAACCTTGACCTCCCCAGCTGTAATTTGAAACCATTGCTCCTTGTTCTGTCCTCTGTTACCCTCGAGAACAGCCTAGCTCCCTCCTCTTTGGAGCAACCCTTCAAGTAGTTGAAGGTTGCTATCAAATCTCCCCTCAGTCTTCTCTTCTGTAGACTATATAAGCCTAGTTCCTTCAGTCTCTCCTCATAAGTCATGTGCCCCAGCCCCCTAATCATTTTTGTTACCCTCCGCTGGACTCTTTCTAATTTGTCCACATCCTTTCTGTAGTGGGGAGCCCAAAACTGGACACAGTACTCCAGATGCGGCCTGACCAGTGTCGAATAGAGGGGAATTATCACATCCCTCGATCTGCTGGCAATACTCCTACTGATGCAGCCTAATATGCCATTGGCCTTTTTGGCAACAAGGGCACACTGTTGGCTCATATTCATCTTCCCGTCCACCATAACTCCCAGGTCCTTTTCTACAGCGCTGCTACTTAGCTGATCGGTCCCCAGCCTGTAGCAGTGCATGGGATTTTTCCGTCCTAAGTGCAGGACTTTGCACTTGTCTTTGTTGAACCTCATGAGGTTTCTTTCGGCCCACTGTTCCAATTTGTCCAAGTCTCTCTGGATCCTGTCCCTGCCCGCCAGAGTATCTACCATTCCCCCCAACTTGGTGTCATCCGCAAACTTACTAAGCACGCAGTCTATTCCATCATCAAGATCATTAATGAAGATGTTGAATAGAACCGGCCCCAGGACCGACCCCTGGGGCACTCCACTCGTTACCGGTTGCCAACCAGACATCGAGCCATTGATTCTTACCCGCTGAGCCCGTTGATCTAACCAGTTTTCGATCCACCTTACGGTCCACTCGTCCAACCCATACTTCCTTAACTTGTCAACGAGAATGCTGTGGGAAACCGTATCAAAAGCCTTGCTAAAGTCAAGGTATATCACGTCAACGGCTCTTCCCGCATCCACAAATCCAGTCATCTCATCATAGAAGGAAATCAGGTTGGTCAGGCACGATTTGCCCTTGGTGAATCCATGTTGACTGTTCCTGATCACTCTATTTTCCTCCAAGTGTTTCAGGATGGATTCCTTGAGGACCTGCTCCATGATTTTCCCAGGGATTGAGGTGAGGCTGACCGGTCTGTAGTTCCCCGGATCCTCCTTTTTCCCTTTCTTAAAGATAGGTACTATATTTGCCTTTTTCCAATCCTCCGGGACCACCCCCGTTCGCCACGAGTTCTCAAAGATAATGGCCAGCGGCTCTGCAATCACTTCCCCCAACTCCCTCAGCACCCTCGGATGCAGTTCATCCGGCCCCATGGACTTGTGCACATCCAATTTCATTAAGTGTTCCCTAACCTGACTTTCCATCACCGAGGGCCACTCTTCTCTCCAGTCCGCGTTACCCCGTGTAGTAGCCTGGGAGCTGGCCCGCCCTGTGAAGACTGAAGTAAAAAAAGCATTGAGTACTTCAGCCTTTTCCGCATCATCCTCCACGAGGATGCCTGCCCCATTCCTCCATCTCTTCTTCTAGCTTTTGCCTTTAATAGAGCTGAGCAAGAAACCTGTGATGAATAATTCACATTATGCATCTAGCTCCTTATTCTGCCTTGGTAACGTCTATAAGCACACAACAATTTAACCCAGTATGTTTTTTATTTTTTATTTTTATTCTACAAGTCAATCTAAAGCAGGACACAAAGTCTTAGTTCTTCAATATTTGACCTGTGTTGAATTGTGAAGAGTCACATACATTACACTTGTACTTTTTCTGTTCACTGATTAGATTAATGTAAATCCTGTAATCAGGACAGGATTTGGAGAAACCATCAGAACTTGAATACTTTGAGGGACAAGTGGCAGACAGGTTAACAGTATCGTTGTATCCTTGGCAACACTGGAATTCGTTGCGCGGGTGTGGAAAATAGACCACTTGAATGTGCCTTGTAGCCTTTTATATCACAGACAGCCATAGCCATTACAGTTCTTTCATTTAAATGAAACCAAGCCTGGACTTAGTTCATGCTGACCACCTACCAATTGCATTAGCCAGTGATCAACCCCTCTCAGGATCAGGCTCAAATTATCAGGAGTTAGGTTGAAACCACTGAAGGTTTTGAATGAATCCATTCATACATGCTTTCCTGTTACTGTTATGCTTCTCAGCTTCTTCCAAGAACTTTCTTGTTTTGAATCTCAATCCCAGCTGTCCAGTTATGTCCTTATTAGAGCTGAGTGAAAAACAGGTCAGAATTTCTATGAAGATTTTGCCCTGTTCTCTTTACTGCAATATCAAATCTTTCAGCCGGACTTATGCTCTGTTCATATAAGCGATAGTAATCTTGAGATGGGATCACAAAGAAATGTTTCCTAGAGTGCCATATGGGATCACACTATTGGGGTATTATGGGAATTTGTGTCATCTTCTAAAGCATTTTGCATTGGATACTATTGGAGTTTGGCATATGAGGGCCAGTGGCTGACCCAGCACAGCAATCCTTACATTTACATTTATTAAGCAGTTCTCCTGCATTTTGTTTTATGGATAGCACAGATATTTAACTAGATATATTTGATGAAACACTTTCATTGTTGTGGTTTTATATCAATATTAAGCATATTACATTATTCCTCATGAGTCAAAAGATGAATGGTGTCCTTTTTTTCTTTATATGGAAACTTCACACACACACACACACACACACACACACACACACACACACACACACAAAAACCCAAAGCCACTACTGTAAAGATCAAGTGTCTCTCTTTGAGAGATCACTACATTCCTTTTTCAGGAGCCAGGGCTTAACAATGCTGTAGGAAAAAAAAATCTATATGACAAATCATGTAGTACAAGTTTATGTGGTTAACCGAGAAACATGCTATGAGTCAAGCCTTTGGAAAGAGTTTCGTAATTAAAGACAAATGCTATGACATAATCATTTACACACAGCCGAAAGAGTTTTAGATTAAATCTGGCCTGACCCATTGCTCAGCAAGTGTTATCTGGGATTCTAGAGAGTCATTCATTTATTTACGTTCTAATTTGGCCCACATGTTTTATTAAAAACAAAAGCCTACATTTCTCATAGGAACTAGCTCCAGTCCAATTCTGGTTAATGAGTTTGGTTGAGTTCCGGAATGGATCAGTTCCAATAGGTATCGTATGGAGTTACCCATAAAATAGAGAACTTTTCAGCTCTAAAATTACTCTCTTGGAAAATTAGGTACTTCCAAATAAAAGTTCATCTCTCTCTCTCTTTTAAGGTTAAAGTGAATTTAGTCCTTGTGAAAGGCTACTGATTGATAACACCAGAGACTGAGTTCTTATCTTTAATACAGCATAGACTGTGCAAGCTTCAGTTACACTAGTAAAGTATGAAATTCACCCCACTGTTGAGATGCTGTGCCAGGCTTCATAGGAGGCAGCTCTGAAAAATGTATGCCATCTAGGGACTTCCCCACCCCAGATCAAATCCATCTGCTTTACAGGCCTTTATAGATTAGGAAATGATCTCTTATTCTGTACCTCTACAAACACAGGCAGTTACTAGGAGTAATGACAGAGGAGATTTTAGGTGCTCCTAAACTGCTGGAAAATGCTCCTCCCTTCCCACCTCAGAGGAGTTATCTTTCATACCTAATCTTGCCGCTGAAATGCACTGATCAGGGCTCCACTATTCTTTCATGTCTAGACTCAGACTAAGCGCAACTAGCCAAGTCCCAATTCACAATCTATTCAACAAGGCTTCTGTTGGAAAAGGTGGGCAAAAGGGGACGGGGGCAGGGACTGGAAGGGGGAGAAGCAGAGACTAGTGGTCGCTGCTCCTGGTGAAGTAATGCAGGGAGGAGAGGAAAAGACAAACAGAATATATTAGGGAAAACAGGAGTGGACTGTGACCAAGAGATAGCTCCCTGCACAAACCTTGGTAATTCAAAAGAGCTGATCAAAAAAGGGGTATAAAGGAGCTGTGAAAAAATTGGAAGGTTTTATTTGTGAGTTTTTCACTTATTTGAATTTTTTGGCCAAATTTGTACAGAAAAATATGGGGTAAAAATTTAGAGGGGTTCAGTTTGCTCCCCTTTATTCTTTCTTTTGTTGGTGAAAAAAGAGTGAAGGATAGGGAGAGAGCAGAAAGGAAGAGAAAATGGAATAAGCTGCATTTTTTTTATTTTTGGTCTTCTGAGGGGAAAATTGGAAAGTTCAAGCAAAACATTAAGGTAATGTCCCCTTTGGAAAAAGGTCACTTTTTGGCTAAAAAGATTTCATTTGGAAAATTTCAACCTACAGTGCTAGGGGAGCTTGGTACTTGAAGGGTACACCACTTCTCACTCCATCTATCAGAGGATTGACCCAAGGTGCCTTAGGTCTGGTGAGCACTGAAGATTTCAGTAAGACTTCTCTGTTTCTAAAAATCTCTGAGTCATCTACTGAGGTAGACTTTATTATTTCCTTTTTAAAATATCTGAACCTGGAGAGCATTGTAGACAGCTATTGGGAGAAAAAATTGGGTGGGGAGGGGAATGCAGCAGGGAAGGATATTTAAAATGAAGATTTATCCACAAAAGAAACATTTAAGTTCTCATTGACCTACCAAGTTTTATGTCTTCAGTTAGACCCTAACCCTGCAAAGTGAAGCACACAGATTTGCATGCATTTCTTGGGAGGTTATGATGATCCTGGTGGATAAGATTGGGGGCTATGGTACAAAGTGTGTTTCCCCCAGAATATGAAAATTGAAAGGAAAAGAATCACTGTGTGCTATCTGAAGGTAGGTTGAGTTTTTCAGAAACCAAAGAGAGTGTGGCACCAACTCCCATTGAAAGTGAACTGATATTGAGGCCTGTACTCACACAGGTATTTAGAAGACTAACTCCCACTGGCTACATTAGGAGTTAGAAATTTAAGTACTTTTGTGAATCTGGGCCTGGGTCTCTAACTTTCTTAGTCACCTTTGAGAATCCCAACCATTTTTCTCATGTACACAGAATTAAATCAGTAGTCCTATTTAGGGCTGAAGAAATAAGTGATGGGGGCTAGAACCCTGTGTGGATACAAATATGTGGATCTGCATCTGATCTACATTTGCAAGAAATGGTCCGCAGGTATCCGCATTATCTCTGCGGATGCGGAGATAATGCAGATATCTGTGGAGATTCGCAGATTTGCAAGGCTCTAGCCCTGCACAGATGGAAATACGTGGAGCTGTATCTGATCTGCATCCGCAAGAAATTGTCTGCGGATATCCACATTATATCTGTGGATGCAGATATCTGGAGATATAATGTGGATATCTGCAGATTTGCAGGGCTCTACTGGGAGGACCTAATTATTTTTAATGTAGAGCATTAAGAGATGTTTATCCCTGCTGTTCATTATTCTTCAGCAGTATTGGGCTTCTACTAAGAGTTACTTGGGATAAAGCGGATAATGTTTTTGGCTTTACCCTAAGGAAAACAATGACTAAGGGCCTGATCAACCCTGACTCTACTCAGTGCAGACCCTGGTGCTTGCAAGAAGCTTTCAAGTTCTGCATGCATAAGTCGCTTGCAGAATCACAGCCCATCCACACAGAGTTTGCTGAAGCCTGCGGAAGCTTTGCTGGATCATATGATCAAGACCTAAGTATTTAAGTATTTAAAACTATAACAATGATTAAAATATAAACATCTTCCAGCCTTTGTTTCTCACTTTGTCATGTGTCTGCAGAGCAAAGAGAGCTGCTTTCTTGTTTTGCCTTTTTTTTCTTTATAATTTATTTGCTTAGGAGAGCTGAAGTACGATTCAAAGATGTATTTGCTATTAGTAACTGCTTGGCACTGGTATTTAAAACAGCTCCATTCTATCTATGGCAGCTTTTACCTTTTCCTGAGCCTCACAAAACTAAGATTTACAAGCTCATGAATGCTAACTGACAATACGTAGATGGTATCCTGTGGTCTGATTTTTTGGTGTAGATTGCTAATGCTCATGAGTTTACTCTCAAACTTACTATATGAGACTGGTAATCTGCTGAGATACTTTATCCTTTTATGAGGGTGAATCCAAAGTGCATTAAGTAATGCATAATAAAATTAGCTTGGGAAAAAAAGAGAGGAAAAAAGTTAAGCACAGTAAAATAAGCTCAAATGACTTCACTGTTCAGTAATGACTCCTACCAAATAACTGCATTGTAGTTTTATCTTTCCAACCAAGATTGTGTTAATGCTCTAAAATTAAATCTCTTGTGGAAGTTATCTGGAATTTCTCAACAAGTTTTAAAGGGGTTTATTTTTTCATCAGAGGTCATGCCTCAAGAATTTGTAGGAATTCCGCCTGGAAAGTAATAATCAGTGGAAACTGGCAGTCAAAGCTAATTTATATTACTCTTCCAGATAAAAATTCCTTCCATCTTAGACCTGCATTTCAAAAAAGATTATTATCACTCTTGAGAGAATACATCAGTGAAAAAAGAGAAGGAATGACTTAAGAGAAGTCTCTCCTGCATCTGTAGATTTGGGTTTTATGTTTTATAATTCTTCCTTCTGAAATGACTGAGGGTTGGAGGCATACAGACAAGAAAGGGGGAAGGAGAAGTGTGTATGAGGAGAGACCCAAGCAAACCTTAGAAATTCAGTTACTAAGTAATTTTGCTGGGATTTTGAGGGTAAGTGGAGCAGGATGACACATTTCCTAAATACAGTAGTTACAGTTTTTTCTCCTATTTCTATTCTATTCGCAGCATGCCCATCACTGGGGTATTGGTCTTCCTGTCAGGATTTATTTTAATAGGCTGATTGTTGCAAAAGAAAAATATGGTCAGACCTTTCTGAAGTTCAGTTCATATTTAAACAAATTTCCTCATATGCCTCCTCAGGGCCAGCTGAAGCTAAATATTAAGCTATCCTTCCCCTGGGGCTGAGGTTGGAATGGCTGAGTTGGAACTGCATTTGTGCAGGGACTCCTGACTCTAGCTGCTGTTGCATGGGGCAATGGTTCTCAACCACTGTGTGGGAACACATCACCATACAGTGGTGTGTGTGTCATGGAGAACCAGAGAGATGGCTGGGGAAGGTGGGCTGGTGTGTCCTGTAGGGCCGCGACACACCACCAAGTGTGTTATGACCTGCAAAAGGTTGAGAACCACTAGTGTGTGGGACTGGGAGGAAGAGAGAGAGTGCCCTTAAAAAGGAAGACCCCACATAAGTAATACAGGGTAGGAGAACAAGCTGGATAACACTTGAAAGATCAATACTCTCAGTCAGAGGTAGTCAATTATTTTTTGTCATGGTCCAGACTCCAGAGAACATTTTACAAATCACAATAACAATAATGATAAATAAATAAAAAGATGTTGTGGTCTTTTCGAAAGTGTCTGGCGGTTTGAATTTGGCTTGTGGTCCACATATCGACTTTGCCTGAGCTACGTGGTTGTCAGTGTGGACTATAGCTAATGCTAACCCTGCTGGGGCCAAATACTGCTTGCCTTGCTGTCTGCAAATTGCCATGGACTTAAGTGGGAAGTTGACAAAAATGAGGTGAGCAAGATTTAGTCTTTGGCCATATAGTCATCTAGTTCAGTGGGAGTGGTCCTCAGAAGCACACTTGGTGCAGGGATGGTGGAGAACAGTAGGGGGCAAACAGATGGTGCTTTGATTCATGTCATCAAAATCATAACTACATTCATTAGCTACAAATAACAGTTCAAATGACCCACTTACAGAAAAAAAATATGACAACCACACTCAAAACTATAGTTGTTTATTAATCGGATTTCAGTTTGAGATGCTATCAAACTGTATGAAAATTTTACACACAGCAGAACAGCATATCTTGCTGTCCTGTATAATCATACAAAATTAGGTAGGCTCACTTTCCAGCACAAAGCAGAGCATGTGTTAAAGTGGGATCTTTTCTATTAATTAGGAATTAAGTCACTTTCATTGTAGTGTTTCAATGGTGTATTTTTTAAAACTCTTTTAGTGTCATATATGCACACACATGCACATTGTGTGTGTGTTTCACTGAATTGCAGATCATATTTTTGGTGCAAGGCCATTGATAATCCTGTAAATTTTCAGAGAGTAGGTAATTCTTTAGGAGTGGAAACAGAAGACAAGTTTGCTTCCAATTGTGAGCTCATTCCTAGGTCACCATGAAAGCAGAAAGAGAAATGGGCTCCAAAATAAACAACAGTTTGACCTTGAAAGCATTTTTCTCTTAGAGTGTCCAATTTTGCATGAAGGAATTCCTGCATATTCACCTCAGCCATTCAGAGGGCTGTTTTATTTTCCCAGGTCATTAGTGAGCATTTTCTGTGAGTGCATTGTGACAACATACCCACTCTATGGTATTTTTCATGGAGGATGGCTCAAGGAACCCTCATAACCAAAGGGGTAGCTTTAGCTACTCTAGAGGAAAAAAAACATTTATGAATGACGTGTAATAGCAAAGTTGTTAACTTAGGAGGCCAGGTCAGAGAGTTTAATTTTGTTATAACATATGATTTTGCAGGAAATATTAACTAATGCACGAACTATGCAACACTTTCCTTACTTAGGCTGTGTGAACCCTTTAAACATTTCAACAAACAACAAAAACAAGAGGTAGTCTAAGATAGGGTCTATGAAAGTGATTAATAAAGACTAAGCTGTTAGCAGGATGTTTGCCTTCATTCAATACTATTAGTTGTACAGAATGTGTTTCTTTCTCCCAATCTATTTGAACTTGCATTGTATTTGTTTATCTGATGCAAATCCCTTTTGCACGCATGTTATAGACATGTTTAAGGGAGGTGGGAGGGCGGGGGGGAAGTGAGTGTAGCCAATGCATTATACTGTATCCAACATCTGTCAGCATCCTAAGCCTGCCAGTCATTAGCTGCACCAAAACTGTTCTTCAAGTTGTCTTGTAAATGATGCCTACAAGTTGCCTACAAGTTGTCTTGTAAATGATGTGACTGGTCAGACACTACAATGGATGTAGCTCCTTAGTGGACTCCTTTACCTAGTAGATAAACTTAGTGTTTGCAGCTTGCACCTTACCATGACTGAGACTTGATTAGTGATCCTTGTGGTCCTTATTTTATTATCTGGACTTTCACAGACTACAATAAACAGCCCCCATCCAATGATCCAGCTGCCCTTGAAAATTTTTTGAAAAATATACTGTTGAATAAGCAAATCCTGTAATTTCTTATAATCAGATTAGATAAAATAACTCAGAACAACGTAAATACAGCAAGAAATAATTGGCTACCCCATAGAGCCCCCACCTGACACTTATATACCATTGCTGCCTGGCTCTACTCAACCACCACAAGGGAACAAAACTGGACTTTTGCTGCAGTTTCTGAAGACTAACAAGCTCAAGCTATTACTAATCTATAGAGGAATGAAGTTCCAAACATCCACAAACACTAGATGGATTGGGTGAGCAAAAAAGGAGTCTCCCCTGGCCAAAGCCAGAGGACCAAAGCTTCTCTCAGCTGAAAGTTTGCATACCTGGAAGCATTAGATATCATAATGAAATCAGAGGCATTAAAGAAAGAAGAGGTCTGTAAGATCATCCAGTCTGCCTTCCTGCAAATGCAGAATTTTTATGTAATTTCTTGGCTCGAAATTTGTCTGTCAGATTGTTCCAAAATTCAAGGTATCCAAAATATGGTGGTTCATCTTTTCATTCATTCACAGGAAGCAGGAACATAGCATTTTATCGCTGGAATTCTTCACTGGCCTCATCTCAATTTCTGGAACCAGTACTATCATTCTTCATCTTCAAAATTCTCCTTGGATTTGCACTCTTCCCATTTCTGTTACTTTATGCCACCTTGTTCTTCATCCTTTCTTCACATTCCTAAAAATGTTTTTTTTCCCCAGATATCTTTCCCCCTTTCTTGTCTTTCTCCATTTATTCTTCCATCAACCTACATTGATATCTTTCTCTGTCATGATCGAACCCTCTTCCTCACCATCAGTACTTGGAACAAATTCACTGCATTGAATTAATTCCATGACTTCCTTCAAATGCCACCTCAACCCACATTCCTTTTTCTGGCCTCTAACTGTTAGATTGGCTTAAGCAATTCCCACCCTTTTCCTTTTTGCGGACTACTACATCATCATTGAAAGCTTTTGTGGACCACCATGAAAGCAAGCCATTTTAAACATTTTTAACATAATCTATGGCTGACAGGAGTAAAATTTACATACCAAAGGGTATTAAAAATGCAGCTATTTCTAATCCTTTATTATGCTCACTCACAAACATATTGCACTTGTCACAGTGCATTTACCTGCAGTAAGCCTACCAGTGGGGAAAAGATAACGCTTACCTAATGAGAAGACTGATGTTGTTTCGCAGAGGTCAAGAGAATGTGGTATTACACAAGGATGTTTGTGAAGCAAATTACATTGCGAATAATAATGTAACATCAAATATGATACATAAGAAGTACACGGGATTATATTATTATTACATTATCTTTTTTCCCTCCCACATACCACCTTCAGTACCTACCCTCACAGATCACCAGTGATCCATGGACCACAGGTTGGGAACCATTGGCCGCTTAATGTTAGATGGTTACTGAAAGTGTGTGCAGTTAAAACCTAGAAGTGGTTAATGACTTTTTGATGCTATGAGGACATAGCCTGCCACCATTCAAGAAGCCACTTGTATTGTGTCTCCAATGGTCTTAGAAAAGTTTGGATGCTATTTCTTTCCTTGCCTTCCTCTACTTACTGTTTGCATCCTTTTTTCCTGGCTACTATAATAACACATTAGACTCCTAACTCTCCTTCTCATATTACAATAATTCATGTTGCTTGTATTTCCCAGTTTCTAGAACTGGTAGAAAATTTTGTTTCTGAACTGTTTTTTTTTCAACATAAAATTGGGGTTTTCAACTATATTGCAAGAATTTCCCTTTCTGAGGAAAGGAAGCTGTGCAACATGGAGTCCCTTGCAATGGTGCATTATGGAACATGTAGTCCAACTGGGAATCCTGGCCCAAAGAGAAGAATGGGGACAGGGGGAACAAACTGCATCTTCCATGAAGTGCTGCAACTCCTATTTCCTGCTGAAATCTTTTGTTTGAGTTTTTGCTGAAAATTCAAACACCTGTGTGGAAAATTTTAACAAAAACAAAATTATTTTCATTTTCATTGAGAATTTTTGTTAGAGTTGAAGGATGGGGGAAAATTAGACATTCGTGTCTAGTTTTATTTTAGAATCGTAGATGATTAGGGATGGAAGGGACCCCAGGAGGTCATTTAGTCCAACCCCCTGCCTCCTGTAGTTAATCATTATATTCCCACCAATTTACCCTTTTCATTCTTCTCAACTACCGCCCAGCCATGGCGTGTTCCTCGACTACATCTGACTGCAATGAAAAAGGAATCAGGACGCTTGTGAAAATTTCTAATGCAGTCCATGTATATACAGCACATCAGGTTTTGTTTGTTTAATATCCCTATAGTTGCTGCTCATCAGGAAGTGAGTTTGCCCATGAGCTCTTGGGCAGAGATTTTCATCAGCAGTGTCTGTGGTTACATGCCAGCACTTTAGATACCTTTGGCTATGTCTACACTTACTAAAATTAGTTTGAATTAGTTAGTTCAAACTAACTAATTTGAACTAATTTTAGTTAGTTCGAATTAGCTTAATTCGAACTAGAAAAAATTAGTTCGAACTAAGCAAGTGCCATTCATGACACTTGCTTAGTTCGAATTAGCGATCTCCATTGATTTCAATGGGCCGGTTAGTTCAAACTAAGAAATTAGTTCAAATTAACATGGCCACATTGGTTAATTCGAACTAGTTAGTTCGAATTAACCCTTACTTCTAATACCTTATTCGAAGTTATTAGTTTGAATTAAGGAAGCCCTTAATTCGAACTAATTAAAGCCTAGTGTAGCCATGGCTTTAGTTAGTTCGAATTAAGCTTCCATAATTCAAACTAACTTGCCAGTGTGGAAATAGCCCTTGTGTTCTGGTTCAAGGATGTGTGTAGTGGCAGGGAAATGGACCACTCCAGTTACTTCTTAATTGCTTGCAGTTTGAAATGGAGCATTGTTGTCTCTTCAGTAGCAATGTAGTTTGCTACCTCTCTTGTTTCATTTAATTATTTTATTTTGGATTTTTCTTCTATTTTTTTCCCCATTCTTTAGTACAATTAGTGCATGAGATGATTTTTCCCCCTTCTTTCTTTTATTTGTCTGATCTGGACCTTTGAGTTTTTCCTGGTTTCAGTCTATGATCTTCAGAATGACCCAAAACCTTGGGCTTCAAACCCTGCCTGACTTGTCATCGATCTTTTCCCCCACAGGAATGGGCATTCCAAGTGGCCTGGGAGAGACGCATGTCTTCTCCAAATGTAAGATCTCCTTAGGATCTAAAAGCAGATCTAAGCAATTGAAAGAGGAGAAACAAAGATTCATATTGATGGAGTGCTCTCTGAAACCCATGGCATCTCAGTCACCCCTCTGTACCTTGAATCCAATTTCTCAGAGAGCTCTGGTGACTGAGGCAGCAAGCAAACAATCAGGAGCTCATTAAGAATCATCCAGCCCCTCAAAGAAGAAAAAGACCCCATTCTAAGAGAAGAGAAAAGTCACTAAGAGCGGCACCACCGTCAGCACTGACTTCAATGAGTTCTGAAACACAAGAACTCCAGTGCCAAGATGAATAATCATTGATACTATCTTTTGTAGCCAGCTGAGCAGAGTGCACTGATTACATTTCAGTGTCATCTCCAGTACCATTCAACACACTGACTCCTGAGAGTCCCTGGTACCATCCAGGTTCCTATTTCAGGAGGACTTTCAACTCCTGGAAGAGCCTGAATCACCGCTACTGAGAGCCAATGAGAGACACTGTCAGTATCAACTCACCTCCTGGAGCCTACTTACCTCGTATCCTATCATCGCCAATGGTAACTCATCCTCTGGTACCAGTATGGTCACCAGCCCCACACAAACTCTTTGAGCTTACCAAGAGACATTTCTAATTGGTATCGACATGTGCTCTGGTACTGTCTCACCAGCCAACCAAGTACTGACTTCTGGGACCAATGTAGTTAAAAATCCTCTCTGGCTCTAGTACCATCTCAACCACTAGTACTGATGCCACTTGTGCTGCCATGGACATAGGATGACACCTCATCCAAATCTGAGGTGTCTAAATTGTATCCATCTTCCCACTCCAGCCTCCCCTTCTTGAAATACACCCTAAGGAGGAAACTCCCAGCAGGTGTTACTTGGCAAACCTGGCTAGAGCAACCTGGAGCCCCACCCTCTTTTCTTATGCCCCCTTCCCGCCCCCACCACCATAGTGTGCTTATTGGAACTCATGGGTACCTTAGAAATCAGTTCTACAGACTCTCATCTTGTCAGAAGGCATGCCAGGAGTACTAATTGCAGCTCTTGGGTCCCTCTCCATAGAAGGATCTTGCAGAGCAGTAAGAACCAGCTGAGGATGAAGTAACCCCATCTTCCCATCAATCCTCCTCCACACTAGATGAAGCTATCATGCCTCCTCCATCATTTTATGCCAAAGATTATAAGGCCTTGCAAGACTCATTGGCTGCGTCTACACTGGTAAATTAAGTCGACTTAAGCTTGCTTAAGTCAACTTAATTTACCCTGCGTCTACACTACAGTTTCATTAAGTCGACTTAAGCAGGTTGCTTAAGTCGACTTAAGGAAAATAAAGTTGACTTAATTAAAATTAAGTCGACTTTATAACACCCCCTTCCTATTAGACCTAAGGCTTAAGTCGACTCCCTAGAGTTGACTTAAGCCAGTGTAGACATGGGGTAGCCCTAAGTCGACTTAGGGCTACCCCAGGGCTACACCAATGCCCTCCCTGCCGGGGGGCAGAGCCCTGCCCACCCTGCCCCTATGCCCTGCCAGGGTCCCTGTCCCCCTTTGCCCCATTGTACCTAGGTACAATGGGGCAAAGGCTGAGCCCCCTGGCATTGGGCAAGGGGTGCCCCCCCTGCCCCTGTGGACCTCCCCTAGGTCCCCCTAAGCCCCTAGAAGTCGACCTAGGCATCCAGTGTGGATGCTCTAGGTCGACTTTTTAAGTTCCCCTTTAAGTCAACTTTATTTTTAAGTGTAGACACACTAAGTCGACTTAAATTAACAAGTGTAGACATGGCCATTGAGTTTAAGGCCGGAAGGGACTGTCACAACTATCTAGTTTGACCTCCTGCACATTGCAGACCATAGAACCCCAGCCATCCACTCCTGGAATAGGCCCATAACCTTTAACTGAGTTACTGAAGTCCTCAAATCTTGATTTAAAGACTTCAACTTACAGAGAATCCATTATTTACTCTAGATGAAACCAGCAAGTTCTCTGTGCCCCACACTGCTGACGAAGTCAAAACCAAACCAAACTAAAATCCAAAACAAAACAAAACAAAAAATCAGGGTCTCCATCAATCTACTCTGGGGAAAAATGTCTTCCTGACCCCAAACATGGTGATCAGTTAGACCCTGCGCATGTGGAATCCTCCCTATCCAAAGTCCCATCTACATTAGAGATATTTCCTAATAACAGTTGCTTATGGGCCACATGCCATTGTAGGCAATCTCATCATCCTATCTCGTCCAGAAATATATCAAACTCAGTATGGAAACAAGTTGGGTATTTTGCCCCCACTACTCCCCTTGGAAGACTGCTCCAGACATTCATCTAATTTCAAGCCTAAACTGAAATGGCTAGTTTACGTCCATTTCTTCTCATGCGGACATTGCCCTTTAACTTAAATGATTCCTCTCCTTCCCTGGGGTTCATCCTTCTGATGTATTTAGTGAGATCAATTTTATCTTACCTCAGCTTTCATTTTGTTAGGCTAAAGAAGCCAAGCTCCCTAACTCTCCTATCATAAAGTAGATTCTCCATTCATCTGATCGTCTTAAAAGCCCTTCTCTGCACCTGTTCCAGTTTGAATTCATCTTTCTAAACATGAAAGATCAGAATTGCACACAATATTCCATATAAGATCTCACCAATGCCTTCTATAATAGTAATAATATTTTCCTATTTCTACTGGAAATACTTCACCTGAGTCATTCTAGGATTGCATTAGCTTTTTTCATGGCCACATTATGTTGGCAGCTCATAATCATCCTGTGATCTCTTTCTTTTTCTCTGTTGCTTCGGACTGATATGTCCCCAGCTTCTGTAAAAAAATTCTTGTAGTTAGCCCCTAAGTGCATGATGTTGCACTCTGCACTATTAAATTTCATCCCATTTCTATTAGTCCAGTTTTCAAGGTCTCCAGATATTATCATTTGATATTCTAGCTCCCAGAATAATGGAGACCTTACAAATTCTATTGGATTAGATACAGGAACCCCAACATTCCTTCTTAGACATTCTTTATATATCTCCTTGGGGCAAAATTGCTTTGCCTGTCAATGATGCTGTGCTGGCCCCAGGACTTATAGCATGGCAAACTCAAGCTACGATAGAGATTTGCCTCAACATTCAGCCTCATTTCAGCAAACCACAGCAAAAGCTTGTCTGGATCACTCAACAACCTGTTCGTTAGTAAAACTACGTTTTTGATGGCTTCATTAAGCATGATTTTTCCAAGTGGGTGTCCATATCTTGGAGAGTCCTAATTGGTGGAAGGATCCACAAAAGGTCCTTGTTGGAGTCCTGTTCTTGCAGCCTCCTCCTACAAGAATAATTATGGCCGATGCCTCTCTCAAAAGCTGGGGCGCACACTTCCAGAAAATCACAGCTCAGGGCAAATGGACTGCTCATGAGGTGATCCTTCATACCAACATCTTGGAGCTCAGCGCTGTTTGTTACACTTGCCAACGCTTGCTACTCCATGTCAGAGACTATCCAGTGAAAATAATATTGGACACCGAGCAGCAATATATTATATCAATTGACAATGAGGAACAAGATCTCAGTCCTGGCCCCAAATCCATTAATCTATGGAAATGATGTTATCACACTGCATATATGATTTATCTATCAGAACTACAACTACAGAACACCATGGCAAACTCCCTTACTAGGCATTTCTGCATCCACCACAAGTGAGGACTGAACAGCAAGGTATTCCAAGAGATATGTCTTACCTACGATCATTGGCTATGTCTACACTTACTAAAGTTAGTTTGAATTAGTTAATTCGAACTAACTAATCCGAACTAATTTTAGTTAGTTTGAATTAACTTAATTCGAACTAGCAAAATTTAGTTTGAACTAAGCAAGTGCCATTCATGGCACTTGCTTAGTTCGAATTAGCGAATTGCATTGAGTTCAACGGGCCGGTTAGTTTGAACTAAGCAATTAGTTCGAACTAACATGGCCACATTGGTTAATTTGAACTAACTAGTTCGAATTAACCCTTTGTTCGAATTAAGGAAGCCCTTAATTTGAACTAATGAAAGCCTAGAGTAGCCATGGCTTAAGTTAGTTCAAATTAAGCTTCCTTAATTCGAACTAACTTGCCAGTGTAGACATAGCCATTCAGAATTAGATCTCTTGTTCACACCATCAGAGGGGAAGTGCAGATTATTCTGCTAAAGGGGAAGGTGTGGCCAGGAAGTGCCTTGGCCATTTCTTGGTCTCTAGTATTGCTATATGTTTATAGCCCAATACCTTTACTGCTGAAGGTCCTAAACACATTGCAACAGGACAATTAGTAGCCATCCTTGTAGTATCATTATGGCCCAGACGGATGTGGTTCACATGTCTCAGCTGTAACAAACTGACAATTTCTTGCAATATTCTGAATGAATTTCATTGAGTTAAGTTAAACTTTACCGAATTAAGTTTAACGCATTTGGAGATCATGGCGATAAAAATACAAATGTTTATGTACTATTGTACAATTGCATGGAACTTCTTTTAAGCAGGAAGATAAGATTAATGACATCTCTCAAAGATACTTGCACCTTCAAAGGTCTTTTTGGAACAAAATATGTGGGGAATGCAAAGTCTCCCCACCAAAGCCAACCTTTTGAAGATACACCCTGAGGAGAGAGTGATCCATTGTGTAACAGATCAAAGACTGCTGGAACTGGAAAGGAACATATCATGAGCATGCCTGTTGTGAACTGAGATTGTGATGAGCTGGTAACCACAGGGACTTCCCCAGAGTGGGAGTTTGTAGGAGTAGGCCTGATAGAATACATCTTAGGGTTGGAGTTAATTCTGGTAAGCTTATTAGCATACCTGTAAACTCTTTTATTGTTTTTAATAGATTTTTTTCTGTAATGCTTTTACCTTCAGAATAAAGTCTGTGGTAATTTATAACTGTAGGAATTACATCTGTTAAGTGTCTCTGTAGAGAAAGCAAGCAGTGTCCTTCAACAACCTGTCTGTGCTATGAGAGTGAAGGCAGAACATTGTACAGCTTAGAAACACAGCAATCAGAAGAGAAAGATGGTCTTCTGCATCTAGAAGTGAACAACTGGAAGCCTGAGATTTGCTCTTCACTCATTTCAATAGTTATAGTGTCTTTCTTAATTAATATATCATCGTATGGATTTTTCCATGTACTACTAACAATACAGTTAGAATTCATTCAACGTTTCTTTAAATAGTCCAGACTGGCTATTCAAAAAATCAGTTGTCTGTACTGTGCAATAGGATGATATTATGGGCAATAGGATGATATTTCTGTGTTTCAACTTAGTTACTATGGCCTGTGAAAATTAAAAATGTTTTGGTTTATAAATTACAGCAAAAAAGTGGGAGAACAGTAACCCTAGGTCCCAAAGGGAAGTCTAGGTCCAAAATAAGGCATGAGGCACTTGATGTCATTTTTTCATTCATGACTTTATATATAAGTAAAACCAAACAATTACCAGGGCACTTGAAACAAATTTCTAGAAAACTTTTTGAATACTTTTTTGAAAGGCACAGCATTATTATTTGACCTGAGAAATGGGCCAGACAGGCCATCATGAGTGACTCTGTGAGTAATAGTTAGAGTATGAGGCTAAAACTGGGTGACATTACAGTCCCAGGTCTTCTACTAACTCATGGTGTTATCATGGACATATTCCTCTCTTTGCTCAGGAAAGTTTGCAAAAATGTCACCTGGCAATAGAGGTAATAGTATCCAAGAGTAGACAAAGCGTCTGTATCAGATTTTTCTCATGTGCAAAATATGGATGATAGCTAACTCACCAAGGTATTGTGAAGCTTAACTAATTAAGGTTAATAAGGCACACTGAATGGCTTAGATGAAAGGTTCTGTGTGCTTATTATTTGAATTAAGATTGCATGTAGAAACCCCTATTAGGATTGAGGCCTCTGTGTTAAGTACCGTACACACAGTAAAAGATGGCATCTGTCCTAGAAAGAGTTTATAATGTAGCTAAATATATCAACACTACACTGTTGGACAAACAGAACTTGGACCTCTGAATCTAGACATATAGTTTGCCTTATAAACCAGAGAGATGCTCAGGCAATGACTAAATGCACAAGCACATGTTCACAGAAACTGACAACAGAAAAAGAGAGAGCTCAATGGGCAAACATTTTTTGGATTACTGCCTTCACTCTTTTTAAGTTCCTTTCCATTTCATTCACCAGTTACTTTAAAAAATATCCTGCAACAAAAAGAGATTAGGAATTAGACTTCCCGGGGCAATAAATTCCAACCCCCAATCCAATCTTGCTCCTGACAGTAGTAATTCATTCACATACTTCTGTAGATACCGAATCCTACACTTCACTTCACTTCTGAAACAAAATTCTACACTTCACTTCTGAAACTCTCTTGGAGAAAGCATGTGAAGTTTCAGATTTCTACATCAAGAATTCATTTTGGTGATTCACTAACCCCATTCTTGTCAAACTTTGTACCTACCAATAAGAGGGTTCCTCTTGGTCAGTGCCCTTAAGAAGTGCGTCTGCAGAGAGTACAGGAAAAGCCAAAGAAAATAAAAGGCCAGCTGTTGCCAACAGACTCTTGCCTCTTTTTTTCTTTATAAAGAGAAAATTTATAATGCTCCATTATCATGATCAGTCTCAGCTTTTACATTTTGAAGTGCCCCAGGAGCTGGATATTTTATAATAGGTAATACTTAAGTGGAGTTTTCTCTGTTAAATGAAATATTTAAGAAGGGTTCATCAACAAGAGGATTTTGGAATTAAACTCCTGCCAAGGTTGTCATAGCTGCATGAAAAAGTGATTTGGATTTTGAACTAGCCTTTGTGACAACTGCAGTCGCACGTGTGTTTGCAGCCTCAGGAATGTTTCTGCAACAGAAATGGTGGTGTCTGCCAAAGTCAGGTGGGCACGGTGCTCTTTTTGGGAAGCTGACAAAGTAGCAAGCGTCACGATTTTCTGGCAAGGTGGAAAAATTAATATTATTTCTTCAAGTGAATTTAGCGTCGCTCAAGGGAATCAGATTTATTTGCTGATTTATACACTGCTGGCTCTGGTTGTATCATCAAAGGGTCAGATTTAAAGGTATTTAACCAACTAAAGATGCAGACAGGCACCTGATGGAATTTTCTAAAGCACCTAGGTGTCTAATTTCCATTGAAATCCATAGGAGTTTGGTGCCTAGATGCTTTTGAAAATCCCACTTCATGCCAATTTATATTTTAAAAAAACCACAACAATTTTTCAGTACCGTAATAGCTGGCATTTAAAAGAGGATTGCTCAGAAAAAAATTTCCCATCAAAATTTGAGGGGGGGGGGGGAGACGACAAAAAACTGAAATTTTCTCCAGTAACCAGTTTTTACAGAAGAATTTTGACCAACCCTACCGTAAAATTTTTTTTGAGTTTTACTGAGACTTAGGATATGTCTATACTTCAAGCTGGAAGTCACTAGCTCTGATTGAGCTACTATGCTAAGGACATAATGTAGCAGCAAGACATCATACTGCACATAACTGGAAAAACATGACTACATCTATGGAATTGTGGTATAGAGTAAATTGCTGACTCCGTTAGTAGAAGATTTCACCCCAAATACATACCAAAGAGATGCACCAAAAAGACAATAAGCATTTAGAAATGTGGTACACAGAGAAAAAAAAGAGCGGTTACTTACCAGTAGCTGTGTTTCCTTGAGATGTGTTGCTTATGTCCATTTCCAGTTTAAGCTCCCTGGTGTGGCACTGCCTGATGCCACTGCAGGGGATGCTGACACCATCCACGGGCTCTCTAATCGGGACCCAGCCAACTATGGCACTGTTGATGTCACAAACTCACATTTCTATATGAGGGAGATTAGTCCATAAATCCATTCAGTCATGGGCTTCTGGCAAAACTGCCACCTCAGATGAGTAATGACAGAGATGATTTTGTGGTGCTGTCACCTGTCCAAAGAGAAATGGTTGGAGACCACAAGACTTACTCATGTAGATCATCAGAATGACATTCAGTCATTAACAAACAACCTGGATTTGATCTGTCAACATGAGACTTGAAAGTGTCTCTATAACATTATATCCCTATTACACGGGAGTGGAATGAGATCAGTATTTCTCCACTTAAGGCCAACTCCAGATCTGAACCCAAGTCATCAGGTAAAAGGCTAATTAATGCATTCTTCTGTTGAACAACCTTTCCCCCTCTTACGTTGCCATCAGTAGGAGCTGGCAGAATTCTTAAGATGAAAGGAACCTCAAACAAGACAACTTACAGCCACTGTATCATAGCTAACAGGCTTCCAGGAAGGAGAAAGAAAAGAGAATGGAAAAGGGGGTCGGGAGAGAAATCACACATATCATTTATTTTTTTTTAAAAAAACTAGTAAAATTGTTACTTTGTAGTCAAAAATAATGGAATGCACGATGTTGTTATTAAATTAAGGCACATGAAACTTGCATAGGAAGAGACAAAGTCAGTTGAGAAAGTAATTCTGGTTCAGCTCCACTTTCTCTTATGGTCCTGTTGGGACTTTGCTCGCTGTACACAACATTAATTATATGAAGAAAGCACACAGATCCACACTTGGGTTCCAAAGAACCATGTTTACATGTTTATCGTATGAGCTCTTGTGGGAGAAAATCCCACTTTGTCAGATGCTTGAAGATGGAGAACTTGCAGAATGGGAGGAAAAATAAATGCAGGGAAGTGTAAGTCATAGGATCAGGTCAGACATTTCAGCAAATCAAAGTCCAGATAATCTGGTTTTCTGAATTAAGATGTTGCTATCTTCTTAAAGGAAATAGGGCTTGGATTCATAGATTGTAAGGACCCAAAGGGACCACTGTGATCATGTAGTCTGACCTCCCAGTTAACATGAACAAACTCTGCCAGTGTCCCCAAGAAGCTAATGGATAGTTTCTCTCAAGATTTGGTTGGGGGTTTGGCCTTGAAATGAATCATATACTGTTTGCTGTGGAATGATCTGTTTGAAATTAATTAGAATATTTTCAAGTGAAGATTACTTGTTAGATGATGTGTGTTAGAATTAACTGACATGTCCTAACTAGACTAAATAAGTATCCTAAGGTGTAGTAATAAATGACTTGTTAACTTGCTTTTGATAACTGTGAAAAGACGTAAGAGCAGCTTTTTCAAAACAGTGATTTTTCTGTCTGGTTTCTTGACACTTAAGAACACAGGTTTTACAAAACTGTTGAGTCAATGTATGGATCAGCCTTGAAGGAACACTGATAGAAATTGATATATAAAGCAATGCTCCTTCTGTCCACTGATTATTATTAAATGGATATTTTAAACCTCTCTCTTTGTCCCAGTCTGCTGTACTTTCACCCTCATCTCTTGCAAGTCCCTCCTTGAAGCTGACTTGTAAAAGGTAAAGGACATGGGCTTGTGCCCTTTTATTTTGCTTTTTTATGAGTTATAAAGGACTAGTGAAAGATTTTTTTTTAAGTGCCCTCCTTCCTCTCTCCTCCTTGCTTAATTATTACATTAGAAACATCTGTTAGTCTATAATATGCCACAGGACTCTCGTCGTTTTTTGCTGTACAACAGACTTACACGGCTACCCTTCTGGAAAATTAGAAACGTAGGTATTTTCTAAGCTGAACAACTCCACAATAACTAGAAAACTAATAAAAGAAACAGAGTCCTGTGGCACTTTGGGGCTATGTCTACACTGGTTAATTTAAGTCAACTTACCTAAGTCGACTTAGCATGTCTACGCTCAAAAATTAAGTCGACTTAAAGGGGACCCTGCCAAATCAACTTAGAGCGTCCACACTGGACACCTAAGTCGACCTGTGGGGTCTAGGTGGACCTGGGACAGGTCCACGGTGGCAGGGGGAGCACCCCATGCCAAGTGCCAGAGGACTCAGCATTTGCCCCATTGTACCTGGGTACAATGGGGGCTGAGCCAGACAGGGACACTGGCAGGGCAGAGGAGCAGGGTGGGCAGGGCTCTGTCCTGCCCTGTGGGGGGGGGGGGCACGCCAGGCTCTGCCTGTGCCAGCCACCCTGGCAGGGAGGGCAGTGGGGGAGCCCTGAAGCCCTTTAAGTCAACTTAAAGTCAACTTAGGGCTACTCTGCGTCCACACCGGCTAAGTCGACTTAATAAAGTCAACTTAGTCAGCAAAGTTGACTTAAAACGAGGTTCAATAAAGTCGACTTTAATTTTCCTTAAGTCAATTTAAGCTGCTGCTTAAGTCGACTTAAGGAAAGTGTAGTGTGGATGCAGATTAAATTAAGTCGATTTAAGCAAGCTTAAGTTGACTTAATTTGTAAGTGTAGACGCACCCTTAAAGACTAACAAATTTATTTATTTATTTGTTAGTCTTTGAAAGTGCCACAGGACTCCTTGTTTGTTTTGCTGAACTAGACTAACATGGCTACCCCTCTCGAGAAAGACAGATGTCCAAGACAGTTGCTTCTGGAGACAGAGCAGAAATGCCTGGCCTGAAGTTTCTGTGTACTGTTTGCTAACTCCTCTGTATGAGGGAACGTAACTTGTGTACATTTTATAAATAAATTACAGTAAGAAAATACTTAATTCTGTATCACTGATTTCTGTTCCAAATGGGAAACTAAACTGCAACCCACCTGAATTCTGCTTTTGCTTAGCAAAAGGGAAACTTATTATTTTTTCTTTTTTAAAGATCAGCTTGACAGGGTGAAGAATGCAGGTACAGCTGGTCAGAAATTTTCTGATGGAGCATTTTTCTGTCAGAAAATGCTGATTTGCTTAAACCAAATCATCATGCAGGAAGGTGTCAATTTCAGCATGAGGTGCTGTGGAGATCATTCCTACCAGGCTCCCAAATGAGAAAGAATTTTTTTCAGAAATGTGAAATTTCCCATAGTATAGAAATTCTAACTTTCGCTCAGCTATTGGGAGGACAGAATTATCATTATTTTATTGTGGTAGCTTCAAAATGCCTCAGGCCTTTTGCTAGGAAGTGAACAAACACTCAAGACACAGCCTTCATCCTGAAGTACAACAGAGTCCTGTGGCACTTTTAAAGACTAACAGATTTATTTATCGCATGAGCTTTCGTGGGAGAAAATCCCACTTCGTCAGACGCTTTGAAGATAGGAAAGTTACAGAGTGGTAGGAAATTAAATGCAGGGGAGTGTATGACATAGCATCAGGTCAGGCTGTAACAGCAAATCAAAATAGGTGTTAGGATTCAAAACACTGGGGAACAGCACATAGAGGAGGGGGAGGTCAAATCACTTGTTGTAATGCGAGAAAAATCCATAGTCCCTGTTTAACCCCAAGACAACAGAGTCAAATTTGCATATAAGTTCGAGTTCTGCAGTCTCTCTTTGAAGCTGTGATTTGTTATTCATCTGTTTCAACACAGCTATTAACAAGTCGTCAAGGGAGTGAGCAGGGAGATTGAAGTGTTCCCCTACAGGTTTTGCAGTGTTGCAATTTCTGATGTCAGATTTGTGTCCATTGATTCTTTGGCCCAGAGACTGTCCTGTCTCTCCAATATATAAGGCAGAGGGGCATTTCCGGCACATGATGGCATAAATCACATTGGTGGATGAGCAGGTGAACGAGCCCTTGATGGAGTAGGTGGCATGATTAGGCCCTGTGATGGTGTCATCAGTGTAGATATGAGGGCAAAGTTGGCAGCGTGGTCTGCTGCAGGGCTGTGTTCCTGCTTTAGTGTTTCTGTTCTGTGATCTGTAGTTGCTGGTAAGTATCCTTTTAAGGTTAGGGGGCTGTCTGAAAGCAAGGAGAGGTCTGTCTCCTAAGGCTTGAGAGAGTGAGGGGTCATCCTGTAAAATAGGCTGTAGATCTTTGATGATGTGATGAAGGGGTCTGGCTTGGGGGTTGTAGGTGGTGACCAGTGGCGTTCTGTTGTTGTTTTTCATGGGCTTCTCCTGCAGTAGTTGACTTCTGGGTACCCGTCTGGCTCTGTCAATTTGTTTCTTCACTTCTGCGGGTGGGTACTGTAGTTTATGAATTGACAAATTGAAAGAAAGAAACAAATTGACACTGACTGAGTGCCGCTCCTAAATTCCATGCTTTGTTTTTCTGAATTGCAGGACAGTAAATGTACTAGGATTTTAAAATAGTGCTATATATTAATTAGGCCTGGTCTACACTCAGTTTTTGTATTGGTAAAAATATGGTGGTGAAGGATGTGATTTTTTTAACCAGTTAGTTAAAGTAGTTATAAACTCTATGGCTATGTCTACACTTACTAAAGTTAGTTCGAATTAGTTAATTCGAACTAACTAATTTGAACTACTTTTAGTTAGTTCAAATTAACTTAATTTGAACTAGCATGGCCCCACTAGAATGCAATTAGTCAATTGCATTAAGGTCAATATACCAGTTAGTTCAAACTAAGCACTTAGTTCGAACTAACATGGCCACATTGGGTTAATTCGAACTAGCTAGTTTGAATTAACCGTTAGTTCAAAAAGTATAATCGAATGTATTAGTTCGAATTAAGGAAGCCCTTAATTCGAACTAATGAAAGTCTAGTTTGGCCAAGGCTTAAGTTAGTTCGAATTAAGCTTCCTTAATTCGAACTAATTTGCCAGTGTAGACATAGCCTATCAGTGTAGATGCAACTGTACCGGTATAAGTGGGTTTATACTAGCATAGCTTATTTCCCCTTTCCATGCGAGAATAGTTATACTGCTATATACACTCTCCCACCTATATAGCTAAAGTGGCGCAACTTGTGTCTGTAAAAAGGGCCTTAGCGTGTGTGGAAGCTTGCATTAGCATTCACTGGCTAATTCGAGGCTTTACTGTCCACCTTACATTTTTCATGGACACCGCATTCACTTAAATTAAACCCAGTTTCTGGGCAGGGAGTGTGAATGCAATAAAAATTCAGAGGCACACATGATGGTCACAGTCTGATGCATAACCTGGTGCCCGGGTATTGATGGGTATCAAAATCAGCAAACTATCATGTTACTAGGCTAATAGCCAGGGCTGGGCAGCCTGTCAGTTTTTGCAGCTGAAGTCTTCATCGTTTATCTAAATGTAGGCTAGCATGTACATGGTGTTTTTTAAACTGAGAAGTCTAGCTGCCATATGAAAGTGGAACAGTGCTAGATTCCCTATTTGCCATGCAACTTGACCCCTACGGAATACAGAATCAATCTTATTTGTCATTCTTTATTTATTTACTCTAGAAGCCTAAGAGATCATATAGCAACATTTAGCAAATCTGGGCATGTATATTTTTTGGTCTCCCAGGATACAAAGCTATAACACATGCATTAGGTCTATAGTGACCCTTCTTAGTTCTCTCCTGTTAGAACTATTTTTCAGTCAATTTATCCTTAAGTTGATGGGAACCCAGAAAATGGATGCTATTGTGTAGTTTTGCATTCCTTACTTATAAATCTGTCTTTAAAATAGGAGTCATTAGTAAATGCACAAGCTTATTTCCTTTACTGCTCTATTTTAATTCAGAATAATGCTGACTCTGCTACTGACTTTCAGAACAAGCAGACCATAATTTAACAGATGTGAGAGTATTATGCACTCATTTCCTGAAGCAGAGAGTTAGAGACTTTTTTTCCATGTTACACCAAATAGCCACAGAAATATTGTAAGATACAATGGCAAGTCTAATTAATATTTTCAAAAAAGTGTGTGCAACTGAAAGATAACACTATGGAGGAGTAGGAAATTCTGTGTGCTATCAACTACTTCGAAGGGCAATGCAATTTTATTTTGTCTACAGCATCCTGTTGGATATTAGGAAAAACTTTCTCACTAGGAGGATGGTGAAGCATTGGAATGGGTTACCTAGGGACGTGGTAGAATCTCCATCTTTGGAGATTTTTAAGGCCCGGTTAGACAAAACCCTGGCTGGGGTGATTTAGTGGGAGTGGTCCTGCTTTTTAGCAGGGGGTTGGACTAGATGACCTCGTGAGGTCCCTTCCATCCCTATTATTCTATGATTCTATGATTCTATGATACTTTAGAAAAACTACATGAGGATTCTGCTACCCATCCAGCAAAGGGATTCACACACAGTTTGCTGACTCCGCAGATTCAGATCTTCCAAAGAAAATTCTTAAATCTCATTCTTGATATTCCATTAACAGATGCAAATAATCATCAACAAGAAGCCATTCTGTACCAATTATTTGACATAAGTTCCAAAACAGGCTGAGAGGTAAGGGAACTGTCTAAGTCCTACAAAATACCACCAGAGCATTCAAACCAACCTCAGATAGCTCACCTCTTCTTATATTGTAGGTATCCCTTAGGAATCTGTCTTTAGCCCTCTCCTCTTGTCTCCTTGTTCTCTATTCATGGGTAACTTTTACTCTCATGACTTTAACTGCTATGTTTGCCATTGACCTCCAAAATGTATCTTTCTGCCCCACTATCATCTCTGTTTTTGCAAAATCTCATCTGGGCTTTCTAGCCCTAGCTCACACTCAGCATGGTGTAAAAACTCCTCTCCTTTGCTCCCAAATTCCCTCTCTCCCTTCTGTAGCACTGCTAATAATTCTGCTACTTTCTCCATCATGCAGGTGCTTAGCCTCTGTGTCATAATCAATTTTTATTTCTCCTTCACTTCTTCTATATTAAAGTTTTTACTAAATGCTCCTCTTCCTCTTTGTCATCATGAACTTTATTGGGGTCTTGGTCATCTCTCACTTTGACTACTTCCATCGCCTTTCTTTACCACCTTCATGACTTCATTATTATTATTATTGATTTTCATTGTGACATCTGTCTCAAGGCCCCAGTCAGCATTTGGGTCTCGGGTATGCTAGGCATTCTGCATAGAGAAGAGAGACAGCCCACGCTCCAAAGAGTTCACAGTTCAAGCATATGCAAAGAGACAATAGTTAGATTCAAGAAATAGATAGGGAAGCATGAAGTAGCAATGAAACGGTTAGGTTATGATTAAAATGTAAGATGCAGCAGTCACAACACATCAGCTAGCTAGCTAGTATCAAGTGTGTTGTAAGCATCATGGACAGAGATGAGTTAAGAAAACATTTGAAGGAGGATTTTACAGTGGTTTTGTGGATATTGATGGGGAACTCGATAAGAGAGAGCTTGTAGAAAGTGTTTCATGGACAACTGGACTGGTGGGTGATAAAGACTAGCGTAGTGGACAGTGGTGAGATGGTGCTCAGGGACTAGCATGTAAGAGAAGATAGATAGAATGACTTGAAATGAAGACAAGTCGTTTTTGTTTGAGGAGGGAACACAAAGTCTTAGCAGGATTATAAATTTATATGGATAATGACAGTAATCACAATTACATAAAAAGTAAAAGATTTAAACTCTCATGCTTCGAGGCCTAAGTCAGACACTAACGTCAGGGAGACAGGAAGAAACTTCCCTATAAGCTTGTTCATTAAAGGAATCTTGCAACTTATTTATTTCTTTATATTATCATATTGCCAGGAGCACCAACCACAAACCAAGATGCCATTGCATTAGATACTGTAAAAAACACCAAACTAAAGATGGTTCTCCTAAAGCTTCTGTTACAGGGTGGTGTCACTACCAATAGCAATAAAAATAATCATAGGTAAATTGTGCTAAAGAAATAAAGTCCTGCCCTAGAGAACTTTTAACTGAAAGACAACAACCACCCTATATCTTACCAATCCCTTGAGAAACCCAGCCTTCCGCAAAAGCATCTTAAGCTGTCAACAGATATCCAACAAATACACATCAATCACATAGGCACCCCCCACTTTTATATATTTTCCTTTGGTGTCTGGGGAAAAAGTGATATCACAATGAGGCTCCCCATCGTGAATGAAGTGTATTGAAATAGCTCCACATCAAATCACATATGCTGGCAGCTCCACATGACATCATGGGATAGATACAAGATGGATTTCATGTTGATGTAAACCACTATTTAATTTCAGTAGTATAGGTATCAAACGACTCTAAACATTGCTTCATGGACATTAAAAATGTTTACCTTTTCTTGGCAATTACTTAACTTTCCCAATTATCCAGAAAAATGACCTCATTGTAGGGAGTAAATGTGCTTTGGGTGACCTACATGTAGGCTACAAAAATACAGGTTTTTAAAAAAATAGAAATGGGGCAGGATTGAAATACTTGACCAAAATGCAGTATTATAAATATGACCTTCTATAGCGAATTTCATCCAAATCTCTAAAAGCACATTTCCAGCCAAGTAACTGCCTCCCAATGCTCCTGAGTAAGACAGACATATAATGCAATCCTCTTTACTGACGGGTAAACCCGTGACAATGAGGAATTAAGGGACTTGATTGAGGTTCCATGCTGAGTAAGTAAGAAATGGCCTTTGGCTATATCCACACCACATTTTTGAATCTTCTGGCGTGAACTTCCCAGACCGGGTGTAGTGCGATTTGCACTACTGCTTTAAAGCTGCACAGACAGCTTCGATGACTGTGTATGTAATTACTTTTTCCCTGGCCAGGAGCTCATCTATCAGAACAATAAGTGCTGTCCCAAAGGCTGGGTGAATCTTTTGGATTTGCAGGAAGCAAGAGCCAAGTTGTGGAGAATCTTTCTTGGCCAGTGGGAGGAGTCTAAATGCTATTTCTAGTGTAATGGGTATGTCTTTTCTGATTCATGGCGTGAAATCCAGACAAGCAAGAACCTGGAGGCGATTAGAAGTAGGAGCTAATCATGACATCAGGGAGTTGGGGTATTCTATGGAGTGATCTGATTCCTACTTCCTCCATTCCACTCCTACCCACCTTCCGATGCTTTCCTCTCTTAGAATTTTTGAGAGAATTGATTAATCTGTTCAACTGTCCTAATAACTACTAACTGTATTTGCAGGGAATTTCATAAATCAGTGCATGTAAGACACTGAAATCATTACTGGCACTACTGTTTTGGCTCAGCTACCAGTTTTACACCAGGGACTTATTTTCCAGTTTTTTTCTAACTTGCTGAAATCATGTGCTGCAGTAGAATCTAAACTGAATGGCACGCAAAATAAATGTCCTCTCTCACTGAGATCCTGCAAGCACTATAAAATATAAAAGAAAACAGTGGACGGCATTGAAGCTGTTCACACTGTAACTTTTTATATACCAAGAAGAGAAAACAACTGGCCAACTGAACTTGTCAGATTTATCTGCTCCCCATTGGCTTAATAACAAAGAGTAGGTATAAGGGTCGTAGGAAGAAATTTGCAAAGACCTAACTGAGAGGGAAAAAGCAACTTACTCCTCCTCCTCCCTCCCCAACACCAAGATCTTACAGATTTCCAACTTTCTGCATCTAACATGTGAATCTAATGCAAGAGGAGTCACAAGAGAAGTGGATACTGTACTCTGACCCATGTGCCTGAGGCCAGGAAATAAAGTTCAGTCTCTTACCAGCACTCATGTGTTTTACACCTTTATCACAACTTGGGCCTTCTGTAATGTAAACCTAGAAATCTTCAAAAATAAAAAGCTCAGCATGCAGTTATTGCCAGAAGAGATCTTGTAGAAACAGCACAGTGGGGTTCCATATTATTTATTGTCTCTCATATTTCCATACCAAATACACATAGTTAAAAGTCAAAAGTTGAGCTTTCAAAGTGTCACCACTGGGATCTGAATATGATTGTGAGAATTTAGCTGGATTTTGATAATGATAAGCAAGAAAATCCAGAACGGAAGCTGGATTGGTGCTAACAGCAAACCTTTAAAAAAAATCATTGCGGTAACAACAGGGAATACTAAGAAGGATGGACGATCTTTAAGACACTAGTCTACCATCAGAATTCTTGAGTGGCCTTTGGCAAATCACTGAATATTTGCATCTGTTTCCCATCTCTGACACAGGCATAATGGGAATTCTTTATCTATCTAGCTTACTTGTGTATATGATAAGTTTCTCAGGGCAGGAACTCTTATCTTTTTTGCATGTTTGTACAATGCCCAGCAAGATGAGACCTGATCTTGATTGGGGCTTCCTCTAATATAACACAAATAATAAATAATGATAAGTCATTTTTACATATTCCCTTTCATCAACAACTGCTTTTTATCGGAAGTAAACAGGAATCTTCAAAAATAAAAAGCAGTTTTAAGTATTATTTTACTTTTCCCCCCACCCCATGCTTCAGAACACATTTAAGCAATAACATTTATCTGATATACCCAACAGACACTTAACTCAGAGTATTTGATTTTATAATTCAATGTGATAGACGATGGGTGAGTGAAAACTAGGGAAACATGAAGTAATACTTTTTGATTTGGAAAATTTGACTAATGTTGAAACTTTAGATGCACATTAAGAAATAAATACTTTAGAGTAGTATTATTTTAGCTTTGCTATGAAAACAGAACTTTCTCCATTACAATCCTATGCGTTTGAAAAAAATAGATGTTATAGTGCTAGACTTCTGTTTTTATCTTGTGTGTGTGTGTGTGTGTGTGTGTGTGTGTGTGTGTGTGTGTGCCTGTGCGCGCGCGTGTGTGTTGTTTTTAAACATTCCTCATAGGATTTCTCTACAAATGGATCAGTCTCAATAGAAGTCTTAATTTCATTTTCCACATGATGGAAGAAAATAAAGCATTACTAAATGAATAGCTGGAATTCTCTTTCAATTGGTCAGCTGTGGCCAGCATTTCTGCTGTTAGGATTCTAAAAACTTGTTTTCAAATTTTCCATGTTTACTATAATTCTAGTAAATAACTTCATTGGTTCTCATGATTTCATGATGGGGGTGCTAACCAAGGACTCATAAGACTGGATTCAATTCTTTGCTTTGCTACAGTGTTGCTGTATGACCTTAGATAAGTCACTTAGTAGCTCTGTACTTCAGTTTCTGATCTGTATATTGAGGATAACATCACTTCCCTACCACACAGGGATATTGTGAAGAGAAATATCTTAAAACATTTATAGATATTTAGATATTGTAATTGGACCACATAGATAGATAGATAGATAGATAGATAGATAGATAGATAGATATTGATTTCCACTGTTTAGGAAGAAATCCAGAAAGCACACAAATTGAAGGATCACATTTTCAGTAGGGCCTTCCTTATTCTGCCTGCACAAATTGCAAGCACATCTAATTGCAAAAGCAAAGGATGAAATTCATCACCAGGCCAAGTACCAGCACAAACCTCTGGACCTCTTTCTTGCCAATGAAGTCCCACTTTGAATACTGGAGTGGAAAATTAAGTGACGTGTAGGTCTTGTGCTGGTCTCTGCATAACTATGAAATTCAACCCTGAACTACAAATAGCAGTACACACAGTGATGGAGTTTCCTACATGTACTCATGTGAGTGCACTCATGATTGCTGTGGGCACAGGTAGGAAGACACTGAAAAGCTGGCTTCAAATATATTACCTGTGTTAAATATTAAAGGCCCCAGATGAGTAATAATTTTGCCAGGCAAAATTTTTTTTTTCTTATTACAATAAGTCGATGTCTACACTACAGCCCATATTGGTAAAACATATGTCATTCAAGGGTTTGAATATTCTTCCCCTGAGCGACATAAATTACTCCATGCCGGAAAACACCATCAATGTGGATGGGCTTGTGAAAATAATAAAACTTTTCAGCTATGTCTACACTACAAAAAATTAGGTTGACTTTGTTGTCAACCTAAAGTTGACCTTATTAGGTCGACTTAACAAAGTGCTTCCCCTGAACAGGGACTTCGTAAGTTGACCTAACTGCCCTTAGGTCGACCTAATAAAGTGGATTTAAGCGTCCACACTATGCTTAGGTCGACCTAAGGAGTCAACCTAAGGGTTAGGTTGACCTAACTGGCGGTTCTTATTAAGTCAACCTACTTTGCAAGTGTAGACATAGCCTTCAAGTTCAGAAGACTTTACAAATGGGAAAAAAAAAACAGAGAAGTGATTTAAACCAAGAGGAAGTCTGTGTCAGAGGTGGGGTGAGCAACAGAGAAGATGCTGCCCCTCGGGCTGGGACTCAGAGGCTGCGTCTACACTGGTAAATTAAATCAAGCTTAAGTCGACTTAAGGAAAATAAAGTCGACTTAATTAAAATTAAGTCGACTTTATTAAACCTCCTTTCTAGTAGACCTAAGGCTTAAGTCAACTCCCTAGAGTTGACTTAAGCCAGTGTAGCCATGGGGTAGCCCTAAGTCGACTTAGAGCTACCCCAGGGCTGCACCAATGCCCTCCCTGCCGGGCGGGGGGCACAGGGGGAGCCTGGCATGCCCCCCACAGGGCAGGGCAGAGTCTGCCCATCCTGCCCCTATGCCCTGCCAGGGTCCCTGTCCCCCTTTGCCCCATTGTACCTAGGTACAATGGGGCAAAGGCTGAGCCCCCTGGCATTGGGCAAGAAGTGCCCCCCCCCGCCCCTGTGGACCTGCCCTAGGTCCCCCTAAGCCCCACAAAGTCGACCTAGGTGTCCAGCGTGGACGCTCTAGGTCGACTTTGTAAGTTCTCCTTTAAGTCGACTTTATTTTTAAGTGGAAACACACTAAGTCAACTTAGTTAAAGTCGACTTAAATTACCCAGTGTAGACATAGCCAGAGAGAGAGAGAGTGCGCGAGAGAGAGAACATTCTCTAGCAATCTCTCTTTTTCTTGGTCCCATCACCTATGTGAGTAACACAGTGGGCCAACGGAATGGTATTGCATCTCTTGCCCAAAGGAGTGAAGCGGCTAAACAGATCATTTGCATGAAGTCACTTACAGAATGGTATAAATAACCCACATGCTGATCTTTGGTTCCTGCAGCCTCTGCCAGTATGAAAAATGATTCCAAGAACACTTCTAGAGCAAACCTTGTCCACTTACTGACTTCTGTGCAGCCATTGCTTTTATATACATTTCACAATAAAATTACGTCTGCATGGAATCCTGTAACACAGAACAAGACAGCCCATTATCCTGTGGCTGCTCTACTCTGCCTACTGAAAGAAAGTTCCAAAGGGGTAGCCGTGTTAGTCTATTGTAGAAAGACAAGAGAGTCCTGTCTTACTGAAAGAAAGATCAGCATTACGAGAAGCTCTGAAAACTAACACTGTGGTCTTTTGTGAAGATGTCCTTGCATTGTCTTATGTTAATTGATATCAGTGGAATTTGGAAGAAAGCTGAAATAATTCTGGAGCACAATTCAGTTGAATCTTTTGCCATATTATGAGCTTCACAAATCAGACAGTGAAGTGTGCTCTGGACTTATTTGGTATAGATTTCTCCCTGTTTAATAATAGCTCCCTGATCAGCACTGCATTTCCTTTCCTCCACCCTAACAATGCTTTGTATGAGCATCTCCTTTGATAGATTGCCTGAACAAGACTAGTCTATAGGAAAAAAAAGTCCAATGGCAACATAGCAAGTTAGGAAATACTGGCCACAGAAGTTACTGGGGGAAAATTAAATGCCTGTAAGGAAAGTGTTGTAATTTAGTTTTATTCTGGGTCTAAAAGTGGAAAAACTTAAAGCTTCATACTGCATGACAGCGGCACTGTTCAGGTTTTGCCAACATTTCCATTATGAACTGCAATTTTCAGGGGTTTATAATTCCACCATAAAAATGTGCTTTGGGATGAAACTTGAAATCAAAGCTCTTTGCCTGAAAGCTAATTTCTCCAACAAACATTTTCTTTGGGGGAAAGGGTGGGCGGGAAAATTAAATGTGCTTACTTTTAAGCCAAGTGACTGAAAAATAAGTGAGAATGTAGTGCCTGATTTTTAAAGCAAAGCATAGTTTTTAAAGCAAACTATGGTAGTTTGCTGTGTTATTTTTACTATTATGTTTAATGGCTTACCTTGTCCATTCCTTGAGTGACTGCCTCTCCTCCTCCCCCAGCCCTCCCCTCACCCAAACACTGTTATAAGTCTGGTCAGGAGAAATGCTAATGCTAGATCCCACTCCTTGATATAACAGAGGGGTTAGTGGACATTCTCCCCATAAGGGGCCCAGGTTTCTAGAACACCCTACTGTCTCTTTCAGGGCAAATGACTGGGTCCACTTGTATGTGTATATATATACATATATATAAACTGTCCATCAAGAAATTTAGACTTGAAATTAGATGCAGGTTTCTAACCATTAGAGGAGTAAAGTTCTGGAATAGCCTTCCAAGGGGAGTTGTGGGGGCAAAAACCATAACTGCTTTCAAAACTGAGCTTGATAAATTTACGGAGGGGATGGTATGATTAGCCTATTTTGGAAATTGACTGATATTTGGCTACAGGTGGTGGGTATACAAGTGGCCTAAAAGGGGAGAGTGGGGTGGGGTGGTTTCTTAGTTATTACAGAGAATTGTTTCTTGGCTAACTGGCTGTTGAGACTTGCCAACGTGCTCAGGGTTTAACTGATCACCATATTTGGGGTCGGGAAGGAATTTTCCAACAGGGCAGATTGTCCTGGGCTCTGGGGGTTTTTCGCCTTCCTCTGTAGCATGGCATGGGCATGGTTCACCTACCAGTGAATTCTCTGTATCTTAAAGTCGTTAAATCATGATTTAAGGAGGTAAATAACTCAGCCATAGGTTAGTGGCCTATTGCTGGAGTGGGTAGGTGAAGTTTTGAGGCCTGCATTTTGCGGGAGGTCAGACTAGATGATCGTACTGGTCCCTTCTGACCTTAAAGTCTATGCGTCTATATATATACAGATACACGCACACACTACACCTTATGGTGACATAACTTACGTTGCTCAGGAGTGTGAATAACACCCCTTCCTCCCAGAAACATAAGTTACACCAGTGTGGGTAGTGCTATGTTGGTGGGAGCTAAGCCTTTGAAGAGAGGTAGAGGACTTGAAGTAGATGATGAAGGGGCAGTGGGTGTTACAGCAGTGACCCTGACTGAACTCTATACTTGTTTGGTAATTTTATTATTAGCATTACTGTAGACAGGGACAGCCTTGTTCATGGACCCACCCCATTGTGCAAGGTTCTGTACAAACACAGAACAAAGAGACCCCCCAAAAAGTTTATAACCCACCAATAAAAGGGACAAAGAGACAACAGATGCTTACAGACAAATATATGGAGTACAAGGAAATAATCAGATAATATTGGCCAGAACGGTAGACAAGATGTTTGTGTCTGCATACTTTTTATTATTCTAAATCAAATGAAAAAAAAATAAAATAGTAAGAGGCCCAAGAGCCATATTTGCTGGTAAGTTTTACTCACTTTATGCCTTTGATAACACAAAGTGCAACAGGCTGATTAAGCAGTATTTAGAGTAGTGTTGCATCATCAAAGAAGCACAAAGTAGCTGGAGTTTACCTATAAATCTGGCTCCTGGTTGTTTTCCTGGTAGAGGTATAAAATTTATCCTTCCCTTTCCATTCTGCCTGCTAAAACTTTTGTCCATGTCTTTGGCCATCTTTCATTTTGTCTACTTCAACCTCTTTCTGACCTCATTGTCAAGACCTTCCAAAAAGCTGGGGGGAAAAAAATCATCTGTTGTTCAGATCATGTTACTCCTCTAATCAAATCACTTCACTGGCTTCTTCTCTTTATGCATTAAGTTCAAGACATTTGGCCCAAAATGTTTCCAAATGCATGAATAAGAGATTCTCTTATCCAAAAAACATCACACGCTCACTCAGCCTGACCTTTTGATTTCATCTGGATTCAGCACCTGCTGCTCAGTTCTCCTGCAGTTGGATAGCCATTTTGCTGTCAACAACAACACAATTTTTTTTTAAATGGCTGCAAATAACATGCAAGCATTGGAACAAATTCTGATACCCTCACTCTGACCAAATGGTGCTTGACTCCTGCCAACACCTCCCCAAAGTTACTGGAACCACTGTTGAGTAACGTGCTACTCCATGAGTTAGGGTACTGGAATCTGATCCGCTTGCGGATTGTTAAAAATGAAATAATTTTTGCAAGCTCATTTCCAGAAGTGTTAGAAAATCATGAGTCAGCCCTCCAAAAGCATGAGATTGGCTTTAAAATCAGGGAGATGTGTTTTTCTTGTTTGTTTTAAAAAGATTATGTTTTGCATTTTTTTTCTATTTGCCTTCTGCTTTTTGAGCCTTTAAAACTGGACTCAGGTTATATCGTCGAGTTTTACTCCACAGCAGGAGGACTAGTTAAGCTGTGATTCTTATGTTTCCACATGACTTCAGAGGCAGGGTCTTTAAGAAACATGTTAAAAACTTCAAGACGTGCATTAAACTTATGAGCCATTCACAAGGCTGCCACAGTTCAGAGCAATCGTACCTGTGCTCCCCCTCAGTGGTGCAGCAAGGGCACCCACTCTAGGCAGCTGTCTCCCCACCTGTTTCTTCTCTAAGGTGGACGCTTTTCTCTTTTCTGACCAGGGCATTTCCAGGCTGCAGTTCCCTAACTAAACTGTGATATCCTCAGCAAAAGGCAAGCTGTCTGAACAGGGTTCTTTTGCTTTCTCTTCAGAGATGGTCCACAGTGTAGGTGCCCCAGTTTTAAATTACCGCATAGCTCTTTCTAAGCAAGTGCCTTTTATTCTTTGGTACGACCATTAGACAGAAAACATATGAAAAACAACAAAAGGGCTTACACACAGGCTAATAAGTTTACCAGAGATCACGCCAGCTCCTACATGGGCTCTGGTTGGTAGGCCATCCTTCAAAACCCCACACATCGGTTTTCATGTGGCTTCACATTCATAGCACCCTTTGCCCAGAACACAAAACCATCATGTCTCTGAGTCACTCATTTATCCAGTTTACGCCTTTGAAGAGATCATGAATAGGTAACTGCCAGGCAACAGTTTTCTGCTCCAGGTTCAGTTTTAAAAGAATGGATTCAGTGATGCGTCGTTTGCATTCTCCTCACCCCAAATATTTCCTAGGAAATCCCCTCATACATATTGTCTCTAAAAGTCCTTTGACGTTCTTGATACTTCCCAGATTGCACTAATCTTGTCTTCCTCTTTAAGAAGTTCTGTATGATCCAACAACAATACATAAACATTTGTATTTTTAATATATTGGATTACAAAAGTACTTAATTATTTCATAACAATTGTCCGGGATATCATCATATCTGTCACAACTGCGGTACACAGTTTGTGGTATCTGCTTATCTTTTTCTATTTCTCTCAGCATGGACAGTTAGACAAGACTGACCAGCTTCAATTCCCTCCCCCATCCCCAGCATATTTCATGTTGACACTCATGCACTAGAAGTAAATGACTGAGGGCTATTGTTAGGACAGTGGGTGCAGGCCATAATCATGTGAGCCACCTGTTCCCTTCCACTGGAGGTCAAGCAGGCACCTCTTTTCTTTTAAAACTTAGAACAAGTTCTTTTCACAGGAAATTGCCAAATTCTCTGGTTCAGTTTCTGTGCAGAATGAAAACAAATTTCAAAACTCTGGAATTCCCCCTCCCTCCAAAAAATGAAATTCTGGTTCCCTTTCAGCTCTGGTTTGGGTCTTTACTCTCCGGCCCTGGTTTTCAATTAAGGCTGCTCTTCTTGTAGGGGCAAGGGATGAGAGGAAAGGGAAGAAGGATAGGGAAAAAGGTCGCTCTACATGGACAAAGGCTGTCAGAATCGGACTGGCAGCGAGATAGGGGCGAAGCAGGTGAAGGGGAGTGAGAATGTTAAATGAAAGGGAAACTGAGAAAATGGAGTTGGACTTCTGGCAAGTGTTTTTCTTTGTCTATCTGGCTTCCTTTCTAGATTCTATGCAATTTGGAGCAGGGATTCTTTTGTGTGTGTGTGTGTGTGCGTGCGTGTGCGCGCGTGTGTTGTGCCTATCACAATAGGGTCCCATCTCTGACTGGGGCATTTAGTGCAACTAGAATACATATAATAAATAAATTGTTGAACAGTTACATTTGGATTCCCAGCACTACAAAGGCTAGAAACTAGACCCCATTTGAAAAAACTTGGGTGAAGAAATCATGTTTTTATGTGTAAAGAATAGATGAAAACTTCCAGCTCAGCACTATTATCTGCTCACATTAAGGAAACAAACAAACAAAAAATATTCAGAGGCACTTTTGTACATTTTCACCTCTGGATTTTCTTTAACCCGTTGTTACAGGTATCGCCTTAAATGACTATACAAGAGATTTTAAAAAAAGAAAATTACTTTTAAAGTTTAAAAAGAAATTTTGTGAAATTGATACAGTCAGTTTCCCTTTTCTGTGCTGGCCTTTCAAACGGTAATAGGGAAGTGGGAAAAATTATCCTATTTTCTAAATGTGCTCTTGGAAGCATGAAAATCATTGGGGGGACTTAAGGTCTGGGATAGTAAGTGAAATTATTTTCTCGTTATTTAAGTCAACTAGGTTTCAAGTTGTGTTCTTTTCATTTTTTTCCCCCTATATAACCAACCCCAGTCAAAGTAAACTGCAATGAGTAACAGGCGTTTCACTCAGAAAAGAAAACAAGACACAATTCTCTTCAGAATTATCAACAGTGAAGAATCTGTTAGCTCTCAGTCACCATTGCCTGTTGCAAAGACCTGAGTTAATGTAATCTCAAAACAGTGTGGAAAGAGTGGCTTGCAAGTTAAACAGTAATTGCGTTTTGCAAAGTCTTCCAATGGAGTTTTACAGATGGTAGGTAAGGGCCAGGTGACAAAGAAAATCTAAAATGGTGGTATTTTATTTCCTGCACCTCACATACAATTCCCTTAGTCTCTTAAACCAAATTGCTATCTCTATGGGGTCATTTAGAACAATACTCACAGCTCTTCTCAAAGGCCTCTGGCATTTTCTGCTTTTCCCAGTCTCTCTTCACATCCCAATAACTCACAGGCCTTCTCTAAGCAGGAATTATAAGTCTCAGGATGCTGCTTCTACTTGATGCTCTCAGTCTCTTTGTTGGTTATATTTAATCACACCTCATGGGACTGCAGCACTTTTGTCCTGGAAACTTTACCTCCCAAGCACCTAGTAAGCTCATGATCGCCTTTGTTGAAATGGCTCCTCTCAAGGGCTGCGTCTACACTTGTAAATTAAGTTGACTTAAGCTTGCTTAAGTTGACTTAATTTACCCTGCGTCTACACTAGTTTCCTTAACTCGACCCAAGCAGCTTGCTTAAGTCGATTTAAGGAAAATAAAGTCGACAATGAAAATTAAGTCAACTTTATAACACCTCCTTTGAATTCGACCTAAGGCTTAAGTCGACTCCCTAGAGTCGACTTAAGCCAGTGTAGATGTGGGGTAGCCCTAAGTGTTCGACTTAGGGCTACCCCAGGACTACACCAATGCCCTCCCTGCCGGGGGCAGGGTACAGGGGGAGCCTGGCATGCCCCCCCCACAGGGCAGGGCAGAGCCCTGCCCACCCTGCTGCTATGCCCTGCCAGGGTCCCTGACCACCTTTGCCCCATTGTATCTATTTACAAAGGCTGAGCCCCCTGGCATTGGGCAAGGGGTGCCCCCCGTGCCCCCGTGGACCTCCCCTAGTTCACCCTAAGCCCCTAGAAGTCGACCTAGACATCCAGTGTGGACGCTCTAGGTCGACTTTCTAAGTTCCCCTTTAAGTCGACTTTAATTTTCAGTGTAGACGCACTAAGTCGACTTAGTTAAAGTCGACTTAAATTAACAAGTGTAGACATAGCCAAGAAGTGCCATGGGGTCTTTAATGACATATAGTCTGAATCTTACCTTCACATCTCATTGAAAAGGCAAACACTTTCCTCAGGACCATGTCTCCTAACATAATGCGGGTTGGGTATTACCTCACTACTGCTTCTGACTGGAACACCAGATCTACTCTCCTCAAACTTTGCAGAAATTCAGTTCCAGATCCAGACTTTGCCTCTCAGGGCCAGCTCTAATCAATACTGACTCAAAAGGGAAAAGTATAACCTCCTGAATCACCCACACGAGTTGCTCCTTGGCGGATCAATTGCAGTCAGAAGGGGACAGAGCAGTTTTGCAGGCAATCCTATACCCAGGGTTAAAAACCTCTGCTGCACCTGAAATCCCCTACACAAGATGACTTTTCACTAGTCCTGCCCCGGCCTCTCCACTGGCCTGCTGCACCTCAATTTTCTCCACATTTATATATTAAAGTGGATGGTCCCCCAAGAGCCATGAGGCTTCCTAAATATTGCCCTATGTTGCAATGCAAACACACAGATGCAAATGCTCACAGAGAAACATGAACCAGGGCTTCCCATAAAGGATATATTCCTGTAAGTGGAAGACCAGTTCAAGCACACAAAATGAAAAGGCGAATGTTAATATTACATTCAGATTCCAGGTCTGGCATTTGGTTTCTGTGGCCCATATCCTTCCTTCACCTGAATGTCAAGAGAAAGAACAGAATGCTATTGTAGCCACTCCTTGAGTGGTGTTATAAGTCATGAGGTCAACAACTGAATAACTTTAGTCACCCATGAAGTCCCAAAACTACCTTGACGTGTGGCGTGAAGGATCTTATTTTTATTATGAAATGAATGTGTCCGTAAAACAAGGAACAACATAGTTATCCCTGTATATTTACTGAAAATTACAGCTATGGCTATTACATCACTGATAGACCGTCAGAAAGCTCTTGTGGTGTGTCACGTTCTAAAACCACTGCTCAATATTAGTTATAAGAGATTATAGCCCCAAAGACTGTAATTTAATTTGCTTGCTGGGAAATGGATTAATTGCACCACACTGTAACTTCTTCCTGGCTGTGAGCCTCACCCCATTTCAAATTTCAGTATTTTAGGGTTCAGGGCCAAACTGATTCCTTTCCATCCCCTTTAATTTGAACTGTTGTGGTGCAGAGTCAGATACTCAGCTGGTATAAATCAGTGTAGCTCTTACTGTTATTGTTGTGGTCAAATCACACAGATTAGGAGGTAAATGAGTTAGATAAAATCAGATCTTCAGATGGCATATATTGGCATCGCTCCCTTGAGATCAATGGAGTCATGCCAGTTTGCATCAGAATCTGGCCAAGAGAATCATTTACTTCCTTCTGTGTGGTCTTAACAAGTCCTCCAAAATATGTATTTTATAAATGCCTCTTGTGGAAGTTGCTTTTCAGTTTCCCCCTGTACAGAATGTTGGGACACTTCAGCTCATATTTGCCAAGGTGGTCTCAACTCAGTCCCTGGATCTGCATGCCGATCTCCTTTGGGGATGCAATTTTTGGGTGCAAAGTTTTGTCCACCTTTATCAGACAGACAGTCAACCATCCACTCACCAAGTCTGCTCAGCAAATATAATCACCATGCACAATTCTGAGTCTTGTGCTATGCAATAATTTAGGCACTCAAATTTGGATACACAATTTGTAGCATCCTACGATAGAAGATGCAGTTGAAAATTTAGTCCAGAAAGTGCAAAGAGGAAGTACACTAATATATTTTCAAAATACATGCAGATGCTGTTAGGTACATTTGTATTTCCACAGTATCCCTACTGATTTCAGAGCAGTTACTGGGGGTTTACTAAGGTGTATAGCAGGAGAATTGTGCTCATCAGTTATTCATATTAAATACAATCGAATCTGCTTAAGTATATAAAAGTAGATTTTTGAGAAATGAAAATGTGGTAAATTATAGGTAATATTCCCTACATTTGCTAGAGTATGAAATCCAACACTAACCCTCCACCTCGCCCCCCATGGCTGCCCTACTATCTCAATTCTACGGACATTTAGCTCAATGCAGAAATTTAGTAGTAGGAGTAGTTCCACTGATTTCAATAAGACTACTCTTAATAATAAGGTTAAGCTAAGCACCTGTATAAGTGTGTATAGGACCAGGGACTATGTTAGTGTTATTTGCGTCTCACATGTAATGATATCTGATATTACGTTACCATATAAAATGTTTTGTCAAAGACTTGAATGTCATCTTCCTCACATTCCTTCCTACCAAAGGAAAAGAGTAACCTGTCAGAGCTGCTTGAAAAATGAGAAGTACTTTCTGTAAATCTTTTTGTAAAGAATGACTTTTGTGTGTGTTTGATGTAAGGGGGGGGGAAATCCCCCCTTGCACCACTTCCAGAGGCAAAATGCAAAAACAGAAAATGGAAAGAAGGAAGGTGGTGGAGAAAAATAAAGGGGGTGGGTTTTTTTGGTGAAAAACTTATATTGTGATAAAACCAAATATTCTCTGGCAAAATTTCTATTTTGTCAAAAGCCTTTTTTTTACTGAAAAAAATTTTTTTTTGATGAAAAAAATTCCAACCAGCTCTACTTGTCATGTTCAAAAGTCTCATATATTAAGTGCAGCCTGAGAGCCTGGAATGGAATTCAGCACATGCTAATGGAGGATTTCAATGACGAGGATTTCACCTGGGGAAAGCATTTAAAGATCCATGTTTGTTTGTCATGAAAAGGTTAAATTAAATGCTACGATTATGCTGAACACAAATTTACTTTTGTTCACCTGAGGTTTAGTTGCTTTGCTAGGAATATTGCTGATGAAAGTTTATTCTAATGAAACCAATATTTTCCAAACTATGAACAAAGGCATTCTGATAACTTTACATTGACTTAACCAAAGTACTGGTAGTGCTTCAAAATGGGAATTTATAGAATATTTATGCTTCCCAATACTGCACATGCTATAGTAAGGGGCACCACTAAATCTTTTATAATACAGGTATAATGTACAAAATCTCCACATTGGTAATGGAAAGTGTTCTTGAGGTCTGGGGGACTAAAAACAATTATAACCTTGGGAGCCTGCTGGGTCTGAGAACATTTTTTAAGAAAAACCTAATGTGTGTATCCAGTTCGCTGGACTCTGATGTGAAATTGCCTCATCGTTCATGACGGTGTCCAGAAATCATGTAGACAGTCACTCACTGCCTGTATGGATTGAACTTCAAAACACCAAATTTCAGATGTGAAAGCTAAGGGAATTTACATAATTCAGAAATCCACATGCCACAACCTATCTTGCCAACAAGGCTGCCAAATACTTTCACATATACAAATCAATTAGTGATTGAGTTGTACTATAAAAACAATAGCACATTTTGTGGATTTCACTTTCTAATTCCATGTGGTGTGGAATAATCAGACACCTTCAGAAAATGTATTTCCTTAGTGGGGAAAGTCCTATCGTTCCAAGAAAGTCACTTTCGGTGTTTCAGATGTGTATGTTTTTCCTTACAGAAGCATCTTTTTTAAAACACATTTGAGAAAGAGCCCAAGATGATTTAATAATGCACTTACTCAACCCTCTGAAAAGTATCTTGTTTTTTGGTCAGATTTCTGTATACAAACATGTTTTGGCATTTGTAACGCAGAATGGAGAAAAGAAGAGCGGCCCTCGGTGATGGAAGGTCAGGTTAGGGACTACTTAGAGAAATTGGATGTGCACAAGTCCATGGGGCCGGATGAACTGCATCCGAGGGTGCTGAGGGAGTTGGCCGAAGTGATTGCAGAGACACTGGCCATCATCTTTGAAAAGTCGTAGCGAACGGGGGGATGTCCCGGAGGATTGGAAAAAGTATGATCAGTCTTTTCTTTTCATCAAGACATGTCTGACTTCTGGTTGTTAGAGTCCTGTGGCACTTTTAAAGACTAACAGATTTATTGGGATTTTCTCCCATGAAAGCTCATGCGATAAATAAATCTGTTAGTCTTTAAAAGTGCCACAGGACTCTGTTGTCTTTCTACAATAGACTAACATGGCTACCCCTTTGGATTCTGGTTGTTAGTCACACTAAATTATAAGGACAAATGAATCAGGGAATTCATCGCTTCCAAAGAAATGTACATCAACACAATATTAAAAAATGCTGACAGCATTTTCCTTTTCTTTCAATCAGGTCAACTTTCACTGAAGTTATTTGAAGTGCGTACTGTGACTACCCACATTGTCACTGAACCACAGACCGTTGATGGTTATTGGCCTTATAAGGTATGTCTATACTGCAAGAAAATATCTGGGACTGGCATATGTCAACTAACTCAAGCTTGCAGGGCTCAAGCCTGGGCCCGAACATCTACACCGCACTTTTTGTATTTCCATAGCCCAAGCCTTATGAGCCCAAGTCAGCTAACACAGGGCAATCTTGGATGTTTTACTGCAATGCACATATTCCCATAGTGTCTCACAGCACAGCAAAACCACAGCCATTCCAAAGCACAGATAAAAAGGGGTGGACGCCAGGAGGCTATGCAAAGTGCTGGACTATGCCATACAGGCCGTAGAGCATGGCTACATATGGTCACGAAGGGTACGTCCACACTGGAACCTTAGGTCAACTTAAGGATGGTTAAGTCGACCTACAGACCGCTGCGTCCACACTGGATGCTTATTAAGTCAACTTAAGCGCTTCTTTAAGTCAAATTAATAACACCACCTCTTATGGTCCACCTAAGGCTTAAGTCGACCTTATTAAGTCAACCTAATCCAGTATAGACGGAGGATAGCCCTTAAGTCGATCTAATTGGCCTCCAGGCCCCCTTGCAGAGTTCCTGGCCACTCCTCTGTCATCCTAGTGCCTGCCAGTGTGGACACAGGGCTGTGGACTCTCTAAGTCGACTTAATAAGGTCGACTTTAAGTTGACTTAAAGTTGATCTTGGTTAAGTCGACTTAACAGAGCCTCCAGTGTAGACATACCCCAAGTGTGGCTGTAAACAGCAGCTTTTTCAGGAACTGGTTAGCATGCAAGATCTGCTTCTAAAGGAGGCTTCCAAACTTTTCCTTTCTCCTTCACTGTGCAGGGAACCATGAGGACCAGAGAGGCACCTCCAGCCCTCTAAGATAGATTAGTGGCTGTAGATTGCTCTGGTTCCCACTGCACAGCCTGGGAGACAACAGTTCAGCTTCTCTTCAATCCCACAGACTTTCCCAATGCTCACTTGAAAGGTTTGATCTTGCTTCCATACAAATCAATGGAAAAACTCCTACTGACTTTAATGGTGAAGGATCAAGCCTCTACTGGGACTAGCTGGAAATAGGTGAAAGAATTACAGTTCTAACTACGTGGTAGGTACTAAATCACTTCATTTGCATTTGTGACATAATTGGGAGGGTTAGCCACAACTATGGTCCAGATTACTTTCATTGACCCACGTAATTAAATCCTTCACTACCTACATAAGGAATTTTATTGAAAAATCCCCATTAGGACTAGCACAGGAGCAATGTAAGAGGTTAACCTAGGCTCTTACTGAAGTCAGTGGGACTGCTTACATTTTTGAAGGTAGCATATGCTCAAGTACCTTGCAGAATAAGGGCCACAGTGTAGATATGGCTCCCCAGTTGACAATGACGAGTCAATCAGTTTAAGTATTATAGTGATAAAAACTGGCCTGGTTTATGTAGACTGGGGCTTTCTCATTCCAGGGGGCAAAACCAGTGGGTATAGGTTTGTGAAATTCCATCGCATAGCCATGACCTGCACTACAGAAGAAATGTGCAGGGCTCAAATGGATGTCTCAGTCTGTGTGAGACAATTATACATTTGTACTCACTGAAAGTCAATTCTAACTACAATCTCATTGTCCAAATGCCAGGATTAAGATTGTGATTGACAACTCTACTCCTCTGGCAGAAGGGAAATTTTTGCAGTAAGAATAAAGCTTGACTGTGCAGGAGACAGGGATATCTCAGGAGCTGGTCTGAGACTATAAAATGGACTCCTCCAAAAACTAGGGACCAGCACAAACCTCATCACCGTCTGCTGAAAGTGCAAGGATCTTTTCTTTGACCGTGCCTTCTCTATAGCAACAGGTATGTCTATATTAAAAACCAAATTACCAAAACAAGACACTGCACTGCACATGCTTCTTCCTTTGGGGAGAGGATGAAAGAACAAACATCATGTAACAGATGTGCCATCACGTGTCAATACACTATTGGAAGGCACTTGGATACAGTACTGATGAGCATGGTATGAATGACTAGAACATACAGAATAGCTACAAATTTATACTTTGCCAAATTCCTTCAACAAGTTTTTTAATATGTGATCAGTTGTCCTGTGTCTTATACTGGGTTGGTTCTCCTTAGTCTTGCATTTTATTTAAAATGAAAAGTAGTTTTAAGGAGCTTATGCGACATATCCTGCCACTGCAAAATATAGGCCCCATACGAAGCGGTGAAAAGGTTAAATGCTTTTACCTATTTTTAATTCGATTCACTACATTTTAATGTTTTATTATTTTTAATTCCACTTTACCTGGCTTACTTGGATCTGCTCTTTTATAGCCCTACAGCGATGTTTATTTCTGTCAACTTTTCTCACAAATAATCAATATTAACAGCCAGCAATTACCATAGGATGTGATTTCAAAGGAGCCTATGAGAGATTTCAAAGGAGCCTATGCGCAAATCCTACCCCATTTCAATGGACTTTGGGCACATAATTCTCTTTGGTTTCTTTGAAAATTCCTCCTATCATGTTCCCAAAGTAGTGTATTTTTATTCATTTTTCTCTCTCTCCTTTCCCTGCCCCTTCCCTTTAAAGTGCTGTGTGGGAGAAGTGTGTAGTTGTGCTTCAAAAGGAAAGCAGACACTTCTTATTCCAGTCCAGCCAACGTTCACAGCAACAATCAAGGATTAGGTAGGACATAAAATACCAGTTACAGTTAAAACACACAGACTTATCTATTTTTTTTCACCTAAAAAAAACCAAAAAACAAACCGGCAAAGGGATTTATTTTTTTTTAACTTAGTGATTCAGTCCTGGTTTTGGACCACTGGGCTTTGGTGTCTGGCTTAAACACCAACAAAAAGCCTAGCGGCCCAGTCAGAGCATGGCTTTGAACCACCAAAATACCCTGAAGCACCCTGTAATCATTCATAAATGTAAGCATCCTGCATGGCGGTGCTTCTCCTGGGGGGAGCTTTTTCAAACATTTGATTGTCATGCAGTTAGTTGGACTACTCCACGTGTTAATCCTCTCAGGGAAAATTTTGCATATTAGTACAGTGTATGGTAACTGACACTGATTTTCCCTCTGTCCTGTAGTAAGGGGGAATTCATTGGATTCATGGCTCCTGCAAAACTTGTGCTTTCATCTGTGGGTGGACAGGAGACAGTAGGACAGGCAGTAGCACACAAGTATCTGGGCAGATGTAGGCAAGCCACAAATTGAAAGCAGAATCATCAGGTTCTTCTGGGGACAAACTACCCAGGAAATATATCAGCTGGCACTTGTGGGGTTTCCGTTCCAGTCCCCATATGAAGCCCCAGCTAACAATTAACCAAAGCTCATTTTAGATACAGCAAAAACTATTACAGAATAGGGAAGGTTCAATTTCTCTTCACACAGGACATTTTCTAAAATCTTTTCCATCTCTCCCTCTCTGCTTTCCTGGAGAATGATCTTTGACCAGAAAACAGATACCTAATCTACCACTTTCCTCCATCCATGTCTTAGCTGTTTTCCTGATCACATAATTCCAATAGATCCCCATTTTCATGCTTTGCCATCTGGATCTCATCTTTGTGCATAGAAGTTCTATTCGCCCACTTGGCTCCCTTCATTTGCATTGACTTTTTAAAGAGGATTTACTAAAAAACATTGACTGTTCTGATTAAACAGGAGGGACTAATCTAAATGCAGAACTTCTTATTTTAAGATCCAAATTATGTTACCAGTCATTTTTTACTTCCCGGGTTGATCAGCTGATTATTTGTGGCTGTTCTCTGGCTCCAAATGTCTGTAGCAGCATGCCCGTTACACAGGAAGGACTGCAGTTCATAGTACCAATCAAGTCACAAATTCCAAACCTCTTTTAACTACAAATTTATAAGGGTAGATTAAAAACAAAACACACTCATTCCTTGTTTCCAACCAGCACAGAAAACATTTATTGAGCCCAGGAGAATCAGTCTAGTTTAAACTTATTTTCTTCACTGAATTATAAACCTTACCAAAAAGACAGCAAGCTCCAGCAGGTATCAGGAACCTGAATGGTTAAATCCATTGAGTCATTTTTCATATGGCCTTGAAAACCAAAAGTGAAACGACAGATTAACTAGCTTTGGAAAAAAGTGCTATTTGGAGAGGCCACTGATAACATATGATAAATGTTAGCTAATTGTGTCATGTACTTCAGTAACTGATCCACGTAAGAGGCTAAGATACTACAACTGTTATGAGCTAATGGTATTACATCTTTAGCTTAAGTGATAAAGGCCTGTGCTTTGTAGCTGCTGGTTCTGCATTTTATCCCTTCTGCCAACCTATGATGGCAGGACATTTAATACCTTTTGTCTCCCCCTCCATCAGCAGAAAGCACCTGAAAGAAAATGACATAAAAGCTCCTAAATAGGATAATAAAAATCTAATTTCCCAAATATTTCTTTATTGTATTTCCATTATCTTCAAAGTACACTTGGCCCACAGACATCTAAGTATCTTGTACATGGATATCTGGAAGTCAAGGACTGGGAATTGGGACTGCTGGATTCCACTCCTGCTATGAATTATTATGTTTCATGTATAATGATTTAATTTTAAAATGAGCCACCTCTACGACACTCCAGGCACCCTGACACACAATATTACATCACCACACCAACAGCATTAATTATTCAAAAAGAAACTGACAGTCAACCTTTGTGTTACTCAGCGAAGCACCCCCTTAAACTCCATCCCGAGACCAATGGGCAGTCAGAGCGAATCCCACGGTAGCAGTGTTTTATGCTCCGCTGAGATGCCCCTCCCAGAACACTGGAGCCACATTGGTGTCAGTCTTTGAGTGGTTTACGGTGTAGCTCCTTAGAGAGCACACTGCAGTAGTCCATGCTGAAGCCACAAAAGCATGGGAGTAGTGCCAAAGTCTGCAACTGAAAGGGAAGATCACAACCGGGGCAGCTGGCAAAAAGCTGTTACAGTCTTCAAACAGTAGTGGTGGTCTAAATATCAGTTCTGGCTTGCTAACTCCACTCGCTAAAGGCCAAGGACTCCCGGAGTCAAAGGGTCTAATATTATCTCTGCTGTCGCTGCTGGCTCCAACCCTCCATCACCATTGCAGTCTTACTCATTATCATTCAGGCTTGAACATCAACTAGACTCTGACTAAGGTGCATAACAACACTGTCCAAATCAGTGGCCTTGAACAAGTCACTTACATCCTCTGTGCCTCAGTTAAACCATCTGTAAACTGGAAAAACGCTACTTAGAATACCAGAGAGATTTTCTGAAAATTAATATTTTCAGAGCAGGCCTGCCAAGAGCAATTTCCGGCCCTGGGCAGATTAGACTCCTGAAGGAATGGTTGAGGTTTACAATGATGGGCTGTGGGGAAAGTTTTGACTTGGGGAAGCTAGCTTTTTGCTCCACCTCTTCCTTCCGCTGCCTCTTCCACACCCATCCCTGCTCTGGCCCGGGTCCCACCCCTTCCCTACTCAGGGCCCTGCCTCTCTTCCACCCCTCCCCTTCTCCCAAGTGGTGAGCAGCAGTGTGGGGGCTGAGCAAAGAAGAGGGACGCGGCAGCATCGAGACCAAACAGGGAAGGGGGTGTGTGTGTGTGTGTGGAAGATAGGAGGGGGGACCGAGAGGGGGCAATGGACACTGGCATGAGCTGGCCAAGTAGGGGCAGGGTCTGTGGTGTGGCAGGGGATGGACTGTAGGCAGGATGACTGACAGAAGGGGTGGGATGTGTAGCTAGCCTCCCTGTGGGAAGCTTCACCAATAGCCCATGGCATGGGCCTTTTATAATTGCTAGGGTCCATGGCAATTGCCCTCCCTCCCCTTTACCTATCCATCAATGGGCCTCTGAGTTCTGAGATCACTTCACAATTCACTATCATTTTGTGACAAAGACTGCTTTTCATAAAACCATTTCCAGGTTGTGTGTAAATCGTAACATATCTGTTCAGGAGTTGGATATCACTTACCTGCTTCACAGGTATGATGATAATTAAAGAGTGGAAACAGGCCATAAACTCTGTATCTAAACACCTTCTAAAATGTAGTGAAATCCAGGTCTGGATCTGACCTTCAAGCTGATACGCAACCTGATGATACTAAATGAAACTCCAGATCAACTACAGCAAGGGTGGCCAATCTTACTGACCCTCCAAGTCAGATGTGGCAATCTTCAGAAGCCTGCCAGCACTCATGACTTCAACCCTGTAGAGCCTGCTAGGCCTTCAACCCTGCTCCTGCTGAAGCCCCAAGAAGCTCCTAGCCCCAATACCCAGACAAAGAGCAGAAACCCCAAGCTCTCCCCATTCCCCTGGCATGCAGAGAATAAGAGGAAGGTTCCATGATCCACACTTTAACTGTAAAAGTGCTGCATGTGGCTCACGAGCTGTGGGCTGGCCATCCCTGCACTATGGTGTTTAATAAAGGCAACCGAAGTAGCCCATTGAGATTACAACGGAAGGATGGTCCCAAGGATCCCAGCATTCATTTAATAACTATTCTTATTCTCACCCAACTATTTGTGTCAATTTTTTTAGCTGCTCTTGGATGTCGTTAAAAAGCCATAAAGCCAGGATGAAAAGAGCTTGTTATCTCTCTTCATCTCATTCCACTTGTCACCAGAATGAGTTACCACCCAATGTCAGTGCTTAACAAATTCCCATGACAGGAACTGCAGTAAAGAGCAGAAAATGGTATAAAACCAAAACTGATGCGTCGTCATTACACTTTTAAGAGACTACTTGTCACAGGTTGTAATTATGCTTCTGCTAAGGCAATGTTAGCTCAGCTGCTTCAGAGCACACCTGTTTCGATTTAATCTGCAATAATTAGGAAATGTAGGACAGCAAAGAAAAAAAGCGTTTCAGTTACTATGTCGAATAGCAAAGTTTGTGTGCCGTTTAACGTCCTGTTTTTCAGAACAGACCACTGACTTGCTAATGCCAATGAAATGAAATAGCGCAAAATATTTTTAGCAACAGGAAGTTGTTACTTGCTACTGCCAATTACATGCTTTGTACTTTAATAAATTTTTTTCCCAACACTTCACTTACTCTTCAAGATAGGTGAAAGCTGTCTATGGGCTTAACACATAGAGAAAGAGACCCCTCGGCCCCATGGAGTTGGCTAATATTACTGAAGCCCCAGACTGGCACTGATTATTGTGATAGAGCATACAACAGTATCCTAAATCTGCTCTTCGACAAAGGGGGAAGGAGGAGATTAAGCAAAAGACTTGGATGTATTGACTTTGGCAATACAAATATCTTGTCATGCCAATAAAATTATTGAATTTGGGGAGGGGGAATTGGGACAAAGGGGAAAAAACACAAAGGAAAAAATGAAAGAAGAATAGATTTATCAAACATTGACACAGGGTTGAATCATCCGCCATAAAAATAATGGGGACATGAGGTTTCTTTATATCACAATCATTGTTATTTACAGCTCTTTTAAATGTACACTGAGGACTCAAGTGTCCTCATCTTTTAGTTTAAAATGTGATCCTGCAGGCTCCAAAATACAATTGCTGGCAAAAATATAGGTCACTACAGACCTATATTCTTCATTCCCAAAGAATGATTTTCTTCAAAAACAGGGTATATTTAAGAGCCATTATGGCACCTTTCATTTTATTAGTCCCTATACTTAACCCAAAACAAAGAAACAAAAAACCAAATACAGCTTTAACAGCTATTCCAAAACTACATTTCTAAACAGCAAACTGATAGTACATAACAAGCATCAGTGATGAAGCCAAAGACACCTAGTTTTAACTTCCTTTCAATATAATTAACAAAAATCTCAATGATTTTGTGAAGTAGAGTACAATCCTGTCTATATGTGTTTACTTTCCACACTAAGTCCTATTGAAGCCACAAGGACTACTCTGTGCATAAAGTTAAGCACACACAAGTCATTGCAGGAATAGCACCATAATTTTCCCCCTCAAATTTAACTTGCCTTATTACACACTGCTTCATTTGTAGACTGTAAAGTTATTTTTTTACTTAAAAAAAAAAATCTATCAGATTTTTACACCTTCGTTCAAAAACAGGATCATCTGGAAAATCATGGAACAACATATATTATTAAAGTTTCAAAAATAATTTGGACCATTTAAAAATGGTTTTAATTTACTCAGTATCTTCCACAGAACATTGTGGCTTCCATGTTTTACATACTGGACAGTAAAAACTTATAGTAAGTATTAGTAGTTTATCATCATCCTGTCTAGATTGTAAAAAAGTTGTATGTAAGGCAAGTGCCTATATGAAGCTGAATTTATATCTATGATATTGATGAAACACATTCTTAGGACTTGTCTATATTAACAGTTAATGCATGGCAAACTAGGGTATATGTCAGCTGCGCACTAGACTTCGTCACCTTAATTGTTCATGTGGACTGTTCTGCCACGCAGTGCCTATTCCTTGTGTACTTTGATCTACTTTTGTTTCAAAGTAGGGTAGACCAAAGTGCACTATGGAACTAGCATATCAGCCAGGTTAGGGTGACCAGAGAATAAGTGAAAAATCAGGACAGGGGATTGCGAGCAGGGGGTAATAGGTGCCTACATAAGATAAAGCCCCAAATATCAGGATTGTCCCTATGAAACTGGGACATCTGGTCACCCTAAGCAGGATCCACATGGATACTTACTGCAGGGCAAGCTGGATTTGTATATTTACCTCTCTCTAGTCAGCTGTGCATTAACTAGTAGTGTAGACAAGCCCTTGCTGTACATAAACATGTTATTTTGAAATGTTGTTACTTTCATTTATTTATTTGACACAGCAGTCTCCATGGGCAGTTTCTTTACAATCCAGGAGCTCAATTTTTCCAGTTCAATTTTGTTTAATTCATGATTAAGATTTGGAAAACTATGAAAAGATGTTGTTACTCCCAATGATTTTAACAAGTTGTTTGTCTCTTCACCCCACGAGTGCAGAACTAACTCATCAGCTGTTCCATGACACTGAAATAACTCAGGAAGGACACTTTCATTTTTCTGTAAAGCCTGAATGGGGGAAGAAAAAGTTTAAATATAGATTAGAGAAGAATATGCAAATGTTGAACAGATAAATTACAAGTTTGTACATGGAATTTCAATATACTAAACAAGACCCACTTGTAATTGCAAAAATCTACATGCAGGGTTAGATCCTACTCCAAGTAACATCAATAGAAAGATTCATGTTGCCCTGAGTATAATTGAATGGAGCCCTGTGACTACTATAATTTGCTATATGTTCTCAAAAAACAGGTATAGTAATTAAAAAATGCCATGTAACTAAGCTAAATGGAGTGACAACAAATAATTTGAATGACTAATGTGCCAGGCACACTTGGCACAGTGTAATAGCACTGAGAGTGCAAAAGTAAGCAAATAAACAATGTGTAAAGATAAAAATAGTTTACAAGCCTTTATTCCCTGGTATATTGCTTATCAATGTTCCCAGTGCATGACATTTTCTGTGAATTAATGATCACCTGGAGTTAATCAAATCCACTCTCCAGCAATTGCCTTGTGCTTCAACTGTTTTTGCATAATTATCGGTTTCTTTTGGTAGGTAGAATTTGTACACTCTCCAGAAAGTATCTGTAAAAAGACTGGCATGCACTCACCTGGTAAACAGCAGATGTCTTATTGAGAAAGCTAGAAAGAGCAAAGACTCCGGCCACATCTCGATGATACCTGTATGCTAAATGCATTGCCATGCCACCTCCCATTGAAAAACCTCCTACAGCGTGGAGAAAAAAAGACTGGGATTTAGTTATGTTTTGCTAATCTAATATCTGGCTTGATTATTTTTAGAATATTTTAGATTTTGGAAAAATATATATATAAGAACAGGAGACGGAATTCAGCATGGAATTCTCCTTTACACTGTCTATGAAAAACATGCCTATAGTGTCCAAGCAACTGTTCCAGACCATTAAATGAGATTATAAAATAGTATCATCTTGTTTTATTAATTTCTCCTCTCCTTTTTCAGCTTTCTAACTGAATTTTCCTAAAACCAAACCAAAATTCAGTTAGAAAGCTTGAGAGCTAAAAATAGAGAGGAGAAATTAATAAAACAGGATGGTACTATTTTATAATCCTCTCATTTAATGGTCTGGACAGCTGCTTGGACATTGTAGGTGTGTTTTTCGTAGACAATGTAAAGTAGAATTCCATGCTGTGTGTAGGGCTGGCAGCTCTTCTTCCTTAGGTAACTTATTTCATACTTTGTTAGTCTTGCACTCATGAATGATGCCAGTATATTATCACCGCTGTACATAATCCATATTCCAATCACTGGACTATCATGCCAGGTTGACTGAGGGCCTTTTTTGGGTTTGCTTTTTCGCACAAGACAGATCTAGCATCAGAGTGCAGGAAGGCAAGAGGAAACACTTCTCGACTAATGAGCTCCAATCCTATTCTGGAGGGATCACTTTGCAGGGTAAGAGAACTGATTACTCTCTCTACCCATTCAACCCTTGGTCTATCTTTTAGGCAGATAACTGCATTTTTTTTTAAAATGACAAATACTTGCTTGTTAGAAAACCGGCTCTATGAAAATCACATTACTTTCCGTGTATACAATGTATATGGTATTTCATTATTCTATCTAGCTTGCAGAGGGCATGAGAAATGAAGCACTTGGCTGAAATAACTGTCCAGTTGAAATTTTAACCAGTGCCCAGACGTAAACTGACAGAGAATGGTTATGACCAATACTTAATCAGAACAATATTATTACACAGTTTGCTTAATGTTGATGCATTTGCTTTGCTCCAAGTAGTTAACAGGTGCTAAAAACAGATGTGAAATTCTGAGCTCTGAATATTTTAAACACAAAAGCTGCTGAATACAGATTAGAGGAAAAAGAAATACAGATGAAATGCAATATGAATTTGATTGGGGTTTTTAAAGTCAGACTGGCAAGTTGGCATCACCTCCATCCACTGGGTTTCCCCCATTCCACTCTACTTCTGCCTTGACAAGCATTTGCACAAATCTGCTAACATGGAATTTCTGTAAATACACTGCATTGACCATAAACTGCATAATTTAGGTCCTGTCAACTTGACTTGGCCATGTGTTCTGACACTATATTTCAAAACACAGGGCCCTAAAGGCAGAAAAAAAATCTGTCTAGGGGTAAGGGTAGGAATGGTGAAAGATGACTACAGGAGACCAGTGCTACCTAAAAAGTGTGCAGGCCATAACTGGGGTGGGAGGAAAGCGGGAGGGGAAGGGACAATCAACCTGCCAGGGGATGCACAGCTATGTGGGGTGGGGGAGCCCAAAACGCAAAACTTAAAACTGCACTCTTGTCCCACTCCAGCTGAAACCCCAAGGAAGAAGCCACTGCAAATATTTTCTGGCATTCTTCAGCATGAAATATTCTTTTCGGCACAGAGTCAGTATATCAAATGTGATGCTCAAGTGCAAAGGAAAAACAGGAAACTCAAAAGACCACCACAGAAAATCCCTCAACTATAAAGGCAGCTTTTCGTGGAGAAGAGAGGGAGAGACAGACACCCTCTGAACATGTAAATACAATAAATAAATTTAAATAAATATTTAAATTAAATGTTACAACTACTAAAACTCAATTATATATATATATATATATATATATATATATATATATATATATATATATATCTTGGCTGAAGCGTGCTTTATTCTCTCTATTGAGATCCAATTGTTCTCTCACTCACTTTATCATACCACTCGGGAATGATGCCATCTCCAAAACTCATAAAAAATATACTGTATTACACTCCAAAGGGTTATTTTATGTGTTTTTATCTATACATGCAGGGCTTTTTTTTGTGTGATGGTACTCAGGTGTACTGAGTATCGGCACTTTCTTTCATAACAATGCGGCCCCGGCTCTTGCTGCTGCTGCTGCTGGCCCCTGGTCTCTGGCTGAGTGCCTGTACCTTTTTAAAAAAACAAAAACAAAAACAACCAAACCAAACAAAAAAAAGCACTGCATACATATATACAAATGAATACACACATTGGATACACAGATACACAATATCTCCATGTAAATGTAAGCACATTTTTATGTTTTAGAATCTAGACAAATGTGTGCACTGAAAACTCATCACTAGTTTGTAAATGATTTAATCTAAAATTTTGCACTCGATTAGTCATAATCTGGCAAGACTATCTGCAATTACTCACTAGCAGTCTTTGACAATGCAGTCACCTTCTGTGTAGAAGAATATTAGGTAATGGTGCTTTCATGTGGCTCACACTACTATGAGAAAATTTAATACAAAAGGCTAGTTCTTTGAATTCAGTTTTCCATGGGAAAACCTGCACTTTATCACTCAATACCACAGTAGCGTCTGGGTAAACACTATATAGTAGTAGACAGTGATTTCAATGAGTATTTATACATGAAGGCAAAATGTTATGATTCCAAAGGATAATATTTCAATGCAAGTCTAAGTTTGACATAATACATAAAACACATGTTCATTCTCGGAGTTTTTTTTAAGGACTTGAAATATTAAAATAAAACAAAAAAATAAAATATACCAATGGGTGTTACAGTAAATAAGATCTTGTAACTTACAGAATGCAAGTAAATGTACATGACAAGTATATGCAGGTTTAAGTACCAATGATCTCAATGTAAGGAAAGATAGCATGGAAAACTCAAGGCTTACAAAATTACTTTTTAGATTCTGTTGTGAGTATCTATTAAAATCAATGATGCAAATTCAGATGTTTTAATCTTAGACGAGTAAACAGTGGATTTGTTCAAGACCACTACACACCCAAGAAAGGTGCCATTAAAAGATCAGAATTTGCCAAGAGTTTCCATAGAGAAAATGTCTGCAAGTACCATAGTTTTTCCCTCAACTTACAATTAGATAGATCTGTGGTTAGCACTTTCCTACAGTGATTGGTGACTTTATAAAGGATTCTACTGCATGTCAAGAACAGTGATCAAAGAAAATATGCTTTCTGTGGCCCTGATACATTAAAGTTCTTTACTGTCTGCCCTATCTTGAAGCATACTGTGATGGACTCCCAGAGGATCAATGCTCTGGAACCACTTGGGGTGAAACCAGTCAGGACTCTGATGGTCAGGATGTACTCTCAAGTTCCCTCACGCCAGTGCTGCCGTCTCCTAAATTTGTCCTCGGAACGTTCAGCGCCCTACTTTGCCGGAGCTCTCCTCTGTGAGTCCCCCTGAGATGGTACATGTGGGAAAGAAGCTTTTTGGGGCCATGTAACCCGCCTCACAGTAAAAAGTGATTCACAGCCAGAGTGGAAATCAGAAGGGCTTATTAGTTCTCAGGATTACAGCAAACAGACACTTTGTTAGCAGAGGAATCAAAACTCACAACTGTGACCAACTGGGGAGCCCCATGGTCCCATTTTTGGCTCTGCTTCCTGCGACTCTTCCCCACTGGGAGACTGGCCATTCCTGTGAGCCACTCCCAGACATGCTCCCTTGCGTCTCCCCAGTCCTTTGTCTCTTTCCCAGGAAAGGTGTCCACCCCTCCCTCTCTCCAGCTGCTGTAACCTATTACAACTTGTCACAGCTCATTGACCCAGGGCAGAGACATGTCCTGGCCATTGTTTGTGTATTTGTGACTAGGGAAGGCCAATTTGCCTTCTACTAGTCTCTGCAGTGATCATACACCCAGGTCCCATCACCGAAATACATGAGTACACACGGGGGAAATTAAGGCACACACACCATACTCAGAGAAAACCCCAAGAATGTCTCCCCTTCATCACACATTACAAATAATCCTATTAAAGTCAAAGGGGTGAATTGAATGCTTAAAAATGCTTATAGGCCCCAATTCAACAAGGCTACTCCAAAGTTAGCACCTGAGATACTACATCAAAACCAGCTCTGATGGGGTTGAAGTCTGCTTCTCTAACAGGTCTGCCATCCAAGTGTGCCCTCTCTGAAAGTCAAGCACCATTAACTTTATCCAGATCCTTCTTTCTTAACTTTAAGGACACACTACCCATGTGGAGAAAACTGCTCGTTGCTGAAATAGCTAGTTGTGTCCATTCAGCTGAAATCAGAATCTTTCACAACCTTGCTTTCCAAATGATGACCTTGAATCAAGGTTGAGCACTGTATTTGTGATACCATGTTAAAAGCAAGAGATTTAAGACAGGCTGTTCTCTAGAACCTCAGGGTTAGTATAAAGTAAGTATGACACTCAATTGCATGGTGACATAACATGGGAGGAGGTAGAGCCAGTGCTTCCCCAAAAGATTTTATTCCCTCTCAAGGAAAATTAAACCCCAACCACAGCAGCCATGTTTCAGTAACAAGGAAAGAAATTCTTCCATACAGTTTATAAAAGGGTTTTAGGATTTTTCATAAGAAGATATTTTGTGTAAATGTAACATATTGAGGCTTGATTCCCCTTAAACTTTAAAAATTTCAATAAGCTTGCTCCAAATAGACATCAGTGAGATGAGAATCAGAACCATGTGTGAAGCAAAATTTGTTGCTTCAACCTCTATGTTTAAACCCAGGAATCTACAACTTTGGTTACCATCAGTTATATTTCATTAATTTGCATTGCTCACAACCCACTATTTTTCACTCATCAATATATCTTTGGGTCTCATAGCTATAAAAGAATTCTTAATTTTTTTGTCCAGAATGAAGGATGCTTTATCTAAGTTCTGTCGTAGAAGCACCATGTATACCTACCAGCATGTTAGCAATTTATCTTCTGATCTACCTTGCTACATTGTGCTTGATTTCTTATCCCTGACTTCAAAATGTTCAGTTCTCTGTGTCTTAAAAAGAGGAAGAATACCTTTTTCTCAGTCATGCAGACTGCACCTTCTAATGGGCTCTAGGGCACCTGTCTCTCTAATGGTTTTCTGCTTCACAGAAATCAGAGACAGGAAAACACACTAGTAAATTTGTTGTAGAGAATAATCTTAGATTTACAGTGGAATGAACTAGAGGGCTAGTTAGATTTTTCCATCTAGCTTTATAATGTTCAAAAGCACTCGCTTGTAAACTATTGTACAAACCAATAGATCACCCCATTAGGAATTATTCCCTAATATTCAACTTCAACATTCCCTTTCTTAATTTCTCCAAATTATTCCAAATTTAGCACCATAAATAATTTTGCCCTTCCTCCTTGGTGTTTTAGTGAGATTAAAGCCTAGATTATTCTTCTCTCTCACACTGGTATAAATTAGGAGTTGCTCCACTGAGTCATAATCACACTGGTGTAACTCCCTTGATCTAAGTGAGAGGAGTAGTAGCCCTTACTCATCACTTAACCATATAATACGTATTCAGCTTTTTAGAGTCTTTCCTCATTAGTCAGTCCCTTCTTCAATGATTTTTCCTGTTCTTCCCTGAATCCCTGCCAGTTTATCAATATATTTCTGGAAATAAATGAGCCAAAAAATGAACGTACTATTAATAGATAGTCCACCAGCATAGCATGAGGACAATTACCTTCTTGTCCATACTGCTGCCAGGATGCACTGTATATTCAGGTCTAATTTGTAGCCCACTCTTTCTCCATTATTGATTCTCAGATTTATCCTTTCCATTGAATACCTGAGTTTAGGATAATTATTATTCAGAAGTATTAACATATTTTTCCAAGATGACTCCCATTTTGTTATTTTCTGCCCACCCTTCTGCCCTCGCTAGAGACCTTTGGTGCAATTCTCTTTTCCCAGTGGTGAATGAAACAACATATCCTAACAAGTGACCTGAAAAGAGACTTATGTGGTCTTTCCTTCTTCTTTCAAATCGGTATTTCCACAGGCAAAAATACACTGCAGCATCCCACCTAGACACTTCTCCCAATCTGTTCTGGTTTGCCATGAGCTGAATGGTAAATATCAAGCAAGCACAAAGTACAAAAGTATAATAATGAGGGTGTAGCCACCAACTAAACTGCAAGAGTAGGTGGGGCAAGAAAGAAAGTGCCTTGACAAGACAACATGACAATAGCCTAATACTATATATATGAACAGTTACTGTATCCTAGAACAAATAGGCCACACATCTGAATATTACAACAATGGATGAATGTTAATAGGATAGCACATTTTCTTAATTTATTCCATACAAAGAACTCCCTGAACATCTGTGTCTTTTGTAAGTTCCTCAGGGCAAGGACCTTGTCTCCTCTGACCATTAACTCCAAGCAATACTGAAATGTATAATGCAGATACACCACTCTTCTTTCCTCTGTTTGCTGTTCAGTGATTTCTTAATGGCCTTTCAAGGATAAAGGCAGCTTCTTTTAGTAGCCACACACTTTCTCTTTTTAAAAATTGGGATCATGAATGAATTTGCTGTCCAGGTATTTCTCCTGACAAGGCACTTGAGCAACATGACGTGTTTTCAGCGAATAGCTAAGTAGCATACATTCTACATTTTTATTGTAAAAGTGATACTTTTTTGCTGTATGTATTGTTTCATGTTGGAACTCAAAAAGTTTTTTGCTACATTTTCACTTGATAGGAAGAACATATTTTTGTAAGACAACAACTTTTCAAGTTCACTGGCAGAAAAGTAAAGACATGAAATGTCAATTCAGTTTTTTTCTCTGGACCTCATCTTATTACAATTATAATTTAATCCCTATTTCTGTATGCCTTTATGAAGATGAGGTAATCGATCGGGTACAGGGAAGATATCAGTCAAACATAACAAGATTAATCTCTTAATGATGTGACCAGTTCACACAGAGATCCCTGCAACCATTTAGTTTAGTGAGGCTGTGCGTAAGCGTAGGCTCTGCTCTCTCTGACCCAGCAGGATCAAGAATTAGCCTTGTAACAATTAATTAAAATGTGCTTCTGCTGCTATAGTTTATACCAGTGCTCCAAATGAAATAACTTATACCAGCAAAAGGACTCTCCCCCACGAAGTATAACTGCATTTACATGCAACACATTTATTGATATAAAAGTGTTGTTAAAAAAACATCCCCACTACCCACCCCCACCAGACAACATTATACCAGAAAATCTTTCTAGTGTGGACCTGCCCTAATACACAGCAATGGCGTGCAACTATAAAAGAATAAATTCTTCTGTTAACAAGACTATTAAACAGTGAAAGCCAAGGGAGGTTTCTGAGGCCTTACTTGACAGATTAGATTAAAAATTCCATCTATTTCCACCTCTCCACCCCCGCGCCAGCTTTGCTCCCTATGACTCTCCAGCCTCCCTCACAACCCCATATTTTAAAATCTGTCTCTCTCTCACATCCTTGTAACGCCTTCCATGAAGCTTCATCCCTTCTGAAGTTGTCTCCCACTTTTAAGCACCAATCCACCTTTGCTCTTTTCTATTAAAAAAGGGGGCCCTCTTATTCTGAGTTGCCTTTCAGAGATGATCCTCCAACGGTAACTAACATATTATCACAATGGAAGCACCATCTAGTCTGTCTACTGTACTGCCTTTCTCATTTGGGCCCTGATTTTGAAGACGCTTAACAGCGCGAATAATTCCATTTCAATTGTGCTATTCATCTACACCAGCATTTGAAGGATCAGGGTTTACATGCAGCAGAAACTATTTTCATGTAAACAAAATGAATCTGATCATCCAGGTGGCACTAAAAAAAAAGTAAAACAAACAATAGAAAGAGCTGTGAGAAATGCTTTGAAATTTGAAGATATAGCAGAAAATTGACAAAATTTGTGTAATTTCTCCTAACTCCCCCATTTTTTTAAAGCCAGCACTAATAATAAAATATAAAATAATGTTGCATGCTCACTGCAAGATGACCCAGAAGGTCTTTTTCAATCCTACCATCAATGACTGTTTCTGGAAATGCTCTAACAATGGTACTCAGCCAGGTACATGACAAACTGATGATCCAAATGCTTGACCAGATTCAGGATTATGTATCACCATCTGGTTGGTGAAGCCCAAATATTATGAAATCCCTATGATAATTGCTCAACAAATTTGAGAAGGAAGGAGGGATGAAAAAAATTAATACACAACTACAAAGTGAGGAATAACTACTGGAAAGGATCTGAGGATTCCAGTGGAACACCAATTTGAATACGAATCTCCAGTGCTGCAGTTGTGAAAAAGGATAGTGTGTCACACTGGGATCTATTAACGGGTGTCTTACGTAAGACACAGAAAGTAACAGACCTTTCTCTACTCAGCACAGATGAGGCCTCAGTCGGAGTATGGGGTCCAATTGCAGGCACCACATTTCAGGAAAGACATGGACAAACTTCAGTGACCAGAGGAAATTATCGAAGGTTTAGAAAACTAGACCTATTGGAAAGGTTAACAAACTGGGCCTGTTTATTTTTGAGGAAAAAATACTGAAAGGGGACCTGATATCAGTCTTCAGATATGGTAAAGGCTGTTCTAAAAAGATGGTGATCACATGTTCCCCCTGCCCATTGAAGATAGGACAAGAAGTAATGGACTTAATCTGTAACAAGGGAGACTTAGGTTAGATATTAGGAAAAACTTTCAAACTATAAAGGGTAGTTAAGCTCTGGAATAGACTGCCAAGCGAGGTAGTGGAATACCCATCATTACAAGTTTTAATAAACGAAAAACTTTCAAATGACTGCCTTTTATAAGTGATCAATAATAAACATTTCTAAAAATGAGTTGCACTGACTATAAACACATGAACATGGCTGAATTGAAGTAACTGCCGATTTTATTGCTTACGTCAATCCTTCCCTCAGATCCTTGTTAAATTTGCATCATCCCTGCATCGTGCATATCTAAATTAGAATGGAAATCTTTCAAGACTTGGGTTTTTTTGTGTGCATGGTAAGACAACTAGCACAGTTTTGGGTGCTGTGAAAATAAGCTGCCACCAAAGACTAAGAAACTGAAGTTTCTGATCTTGTAGCGGACATTATTAGCTACATCTACACCCTGCTAGCATGTCAATTTGACCTTTCTCCTGTTCACTCAAATATGATGAAGGAAGAGGAGATGAAAAGAAAGCGGTAGGAGTGTGACCAGCAACAAATATAAAAGCTCGGTCACAAAAACCTTCGTCCTGAAATGAAAGTATCATTTGCATCAACACTTACCAAATTTGACCCCAAAAATTTATATTATAGTGAATTAAGTTAAGCTATAGAGAAGAGCCACACATTTCTTAGGCATACTTTTGATAAGCCGCACATGCGTAAACACACAAAATCCTACTTCAACTTCTTAGTATTCAGAGAATACAGGAATAGGTAGCAGCACGCAACCCTAAATTTACATCTGGAGGGCTCTATAATAAGTGTCCTTACACGAAAGACAATGTACTTTATCTTCACAATTATTACAAAAGATGCAATGTCAGAGGACTTGGAGACATAAAAAGTCCTGGCTGTTCGTGAAGTTCTTTGCCCAGCATATTTTAATGATTTATTGTTGATTTTTCATCTCCCAATACTTACAATGCCTTCTTTCTTCGGGATGTCAGGTGCCAAGATATTTCCTCCCCCATCTCATTTTCACACATACTGAGAGGGATGACTATGCTAATATTTATAAGAGACGCAGCCCTTTCATGTTACTTCCACCATGGTTCAGTAGCTATGTAAGAAGTCTAGCAATAAACAAAAAAGTAGTTGTGTCTCTCATGTTATTGTTATAGTACAAGGGGTCAGGATTCATGCATGTATTTTTTGGCACATGATCAAGTCTACAGGACTGTTATTGAAAGTTTATTTTCACTGGCCATTTATACAAGTGACTACAGGTGGCAAAGACCAACGTGCTTGGATCAGCATTTCTGTGGTATATAAAAACTGAACTGTAAAACTAGAAAAGTAGTAGTAAATCAGGGGGAGGGGAGTAATGAGAAGGGGAAAAAAAAAAATCAGCTTTTGCTTAGGTATCCAAACATCATAGGTGAATGTTAGAGCAGGTTTCAATAGCAATTATCACCTCATTTTAAAATTCAAGGATCTTTTAAGATTGCCACATAACAAGGGTGCTTACAGCATAGGGGTGGGTGCCATATAAAAACCTAGATTTGAATAGAAGAAAAACTATTCTCAAGTGTTCTAAAATTTCAGCATGATTTGCATGTTAGGATCTGCCCAATTTGGCATTAAATGCAGAAGTTTATAACAATCGTCAAACATATTCATTATTTTAAAGAAGGCAGTGCCAGAATTTGATCAGTTTAAACACTCCTTTGTATCTTTAAAATCCATACACCACTATTTTTAAGTTTATTTTTTAACAAGTATTTTTTAGCCAATAACGACAAGACCCAACAGTAACAAATCAATGCCTGCACACAATTGAAGGTGGTAGTGACATTTGGCAAGAAAATAGCTTTCACTTTCAAGTTCTGGATGATGTTATTTCTACACAATAATTGAATACATTCTCTATTTTTTTTTAATTTATGAAAAAGTTCCTTGACGATGCTCTTTTGTGTTGGAAATCTTGCTACCTTTGTAAGACATTCTGATGCCTTCAGAGTAACTTCTGAAAACTCCATCTTAAGGACTAAGAACTATGGTTGTATAGTGCCTTCAATCAGTGCATAAAGCTTCCATAGAACTTGTAGCACACTTTCCCTCAAGGGTATTAAAAGATTGAGCAGTTGTTATTAGATTTAGGAATTAACTGTGTCTTTGAGATGAATGGGGTAGGCCACAATTCTTTAAGGAATAATTACTGTACCCACCCAACCTCAACCCTATGTAAAGCCTGAATCAGAGTAGGAAGGACAGTAACACCCCAGCCCCACCCCACCCCACCCCCCCGAGGACCATGATAGAAAAGTTGGGCTTCCCCCTTTCCATTCCTCAAGTTGGTCTCTCTCGCTCTCTCCGCCTCTTCTCACTTCTCCTCCTCTGTTTCAAGCTGTTCTTGAGTCCTACTCTACGTACACGTCAGCTACCAACCACTTTCCTTCCTAATTTTAAAATCTGGCTCTCCCGCCCCTCATCCTGAACCCTCAACTTCTACAATGACATTTCCTTTCACTGCCCCCACCATCCTCCTTTGACCTTCACCTCTGAATTAATTCCCATTCACTAAAATGTCTACTCCCCAAACTTTGTCTTCAGAAACACTGCTACTCTGTTCCTTTAACATTTGTGTCCCCACACCTGATTATCCCCTCATCTCCTTCAACACCAACTTGTCCATTCATCCAGCATGTGCTATTTTCAGCCCATTACCATCTATGACTTATCTGCCACTTTAAGTCTTACTCTCTCCTTCCTTGACTCAATTGTCTAATCTCTCCATCCTCTTTTCCACAGAAAAATGTCCCACTAATTTGCCACACAGCTCACCACCATCATTCAAGTTCTCTGCATCCGAATCACTGAATGCCTCTGGGAAAAGTCTCCTAAGTAACAACAGCTTCCTCCACTATAAGTTTGTTTTCTTTTAGTTCCTTGTCAGAAGCACTTCACCTCTCCCCTTTACCATATCCATGAATCAGCTGCCTGTTCACCACTTGATCCTCTACTAAAAGGCTCTTCCTCCTCCAGGTAGAATGTTTCTGGCATTCTCAAAGAGATGACTGACAATATCTGACATGACTTATCACTTCCTTCTCCTCCTTCCATCATCCTTTATCCTTTGTTACTGATGGTCCTCGCCTGTTGTCCGCTCCAATCCCTCCACCTGCCTCATAATGCCATCTTCTCCCACCATATGACCTCCTCTGCTCAGACCTTTCCTTGAACTTTCCCTGAATATCTCATTCTGATCAGGTTTCTTCTCCTCACATTATAAACACACCACAGTCTCCCTGATATCCAGAAAAATTCCAGGCCCTGCAGTTCTCTCTCTCCAACTACTTCCCAATCTCCTCCCCAGGAAACCTAGCATGTTGGTGCAGAGGGACTGTATAGACCAGGGGTATCAAACATGCGGCCCACAGGCCAAATGTGGCCTGCAAACCTCTTCCACCCAGCCTCCAACTGCACTCGGTTTGACCACACGCTCTCCCTAACAGAGAGAGAATGTATGTGTGGTCTTGCATACCCAGCACTCCACAATGCAACGTGAGTGTCAGGTCTTGCAACCTCATGGAGCGCTGTGTATGTGAGACTGCGCTCCATGAGACCATACTCTTTCCCTAACAGGGAGAAAGAGGGGTATCGCAGAGAGCAGTTTCGGATACACAGCACTCCATGATGCCGCAAGAGTGCCGTAGTATTTTGATTTATGATATGCACGTCCCACTTGAAGTACATTTAAGTCAAATCTGGCCCTTCATAGCAAATGAGTTTGACCCCCCTGGTATAGATACTCTAGATTTGCTGATTAAGCATACCAGAAAAAACACCCTGTTGCTCAAAACTTACACACACTAAAAAGCACATTTACAAGGTGCCTTTGAAAAGTCAATAGTTTTCCTAAGGGGTAGCCGTGTTAGTCTAGTTCAGCAAAACAAACAAGGAGTCCTGTGGCACTTTTAAAGACTAACAAATTTATTCATCGCATGAGCTTTCATGGGAGAAAATCCCACTTCATCAGATGCTTTGAAGAACTTTGAAGAATGCTTCAAAGCGCCTGACAAGGTGGTATTTTCTCCATAAAAGCTCATGTGATAAATATATTTGTTAGTCTTTAAAAGTGCCACAAGACTCCTTGTTAGTTTTCCATAAGAGTCAATGGAAGCATACGGCCAATGGTTCACACCAAGTTGCATCCCTCACAGCCAATAAAGTCACCTTACACTAGTCCAGATCCATGTTGTAACTATTCTTTCCTCACAAGAACTCAAAACCTGATCCCCTGCTGCCTCTCACCCTACTTAGGAAGTCCTTCCCATCTGTGCAGAGGGAGCATATAGACTTACCATTTTGATTTAGGGGTGCTTTAGACATCCTTTGCACAGGTGTAATTGACACCATGCATCTACATGGTCCCAAAGAATAAGGCCTTTACAACAGATTTTACATATCCACATTCATTACCCCTAAGGACACATTTGCACTTATTTAGCATGATCCTGGACTACTTATTCTGTCCTTATTTTATTATTTGTCATCCAAGTGTCTAGAAGCCCAACTAAGACTAAAGTCCTAATGTACTAGGCACAAAACATACAAGTAGCAAGAGAACTTCTCTCAAAGAGCTTGTGATCTTCATAGACAAGACAGACAACAGGTGGGGAAAAAAGAACATATAATTATCCTCAATTTAAAGATAGAGAATTTAAACACAGAGGCTGGAAATTTCAAAAAGAGACTAAGGGATTGAGACAACTAACTTCTATTACTCCCTTAGATGATTTCCCAGATTTAAAGTGTGTCTCAGAGCTTGCAATCTCACTACTTTTATTTTCTGAGGTCAAAGGGGAAAATCTAGCAACAGAATGAATCTGTATGTGGAACATCTACCCCACTAGTCCCAGAAAAAAAGCACTTGCTCTTCTGCAGTTGTCTCCATGCCTGCAGGTATAATATAGGAAAGCAGATCAAAGGGACTGTGCTGACAGCCATTCAAAACAATACATTCTGCAGTCAGGGCCACAAAGGAAAACTAAACCGCAACACAGGACTGGGCCAAGAAAAAAATGCAGGCTGAATGGTACTGGCTCCATCATGCAGGAGCTCTATGGTAGGAGTCAGTTAGCCATGATGTCAGAAGTTCCCACATTTTTTTTTCCAGCCTGAAATATTTAGTCATGTAAGCATAGAACAAGGAGCCAGACAATCCTGAGTTCGAACTCCAATTCTGACTTATGCTACCCCTGTGCCTCAACTTCTTTGCTTCAATTACCTCATCTGTAAATCAGGAACAATACAGAGTGTATCTCCAGAGTGCTTGAAGATCAGTAGATATTTCTACAATGTTCTGAAGATGTAAAGAGCTTCTTAAGTGCTAAACATGACAAGTAAATGCATTTGTGATCAAGTTCTACCATTACTGGACATTTCACAGGATTTTTGGTTTTTTATGACTGAACTCTGAAGCAACGGTGAACATACGATGTTAACAATTTGTGTTGTCTCAATGGTTACTGAAATAAGAAACCATACTGCCTTTGGAAAAAACTAAAGATTTATGTTCTTCAGAAGCCCTCTAACTATGCTATTTCTATCTGGCTTCTTCCAAGTAAAAACAAGCCAGACACTTGTTGACTGGTATTTAAATGCCAATGATAAATGAAGAGTTCAAAATCAAACAAATAAAAACCTTATGTTTAATTTGATGGGTCAGAGTACCCACTAAGCCAGATTCTGCATACGTTTGCACCCACACCATCTCATTGAATTCAAAGCCATTTTAAGGGTATAAATGATGGCTAAATTTGAGCCGCCAAGAGGGAGATCCTGCAAGACACTGACTGCTCTCAGCTCTCAATGAAGGACAATGAGGCCTGGGGCTGCTCAGCATATGCAGGAATTGCTCATCTAAGTTGCAGGATGGACTCCAATGGCAACCCAAAGTGAAATGTTCCAAAGGGGTAGCCGTGTTAGTCTATTGCAGAAAAACAAACAGAGTCCTGTTGCACTTTTAAAGACTAACAGATTTATTTATCGCATGAGCTTTCATGGGAGAAAACCCCACTTCCGCAGACGCTTATGCTCTCTCATAAGTTATAAACATGGGGAAAAAACCATTACCTAAGATTATCCTGTTCTTGCTGATTCCATTTTTAACCTCTTCAGCAATGAAGTCTGTAAGCACCTGACACATTGAGTCAATGGTTTCACTGTGTTCCGGACAATCATTAGAGATCTTCCATCTGTCAAACCATACAGTGGAGAGGGCCCCTCTCATAGGTGTATATGGTCTGAAAAGAAAGGTTGATTAAAAATGTATGAGAACAAAGTCATTCAGTACAACCATGATAAGTAACAGATAATTTGGTGACTGACTGAAAGAGAAAAGAAGAAACCATACACTGTCTCTCAATTCAGGTGAGGACATTTAGAAAACAATTTAAAATACAGATTCAAGTTTCAAATCAGCAGAAGGTCATGGCTGCAGAGTATCATATAGTAAGTCTTTTAAGGTATGTCTACACTAGCAACTTAGGTCGACTTAAGGACGCTTAAATCGACCTACAGAACATCACGTCAACACCTGGCTTTCATTAAGTCGACAGGCGCTTCCTTAAGTCGATTTAAAGGTGATGTGGATACCCTAGGTCGACCTAATTCCCTAAGTTGACCTAAGAAGGATAGGCTGGGGAGAAGGGAGCTGCAGCTCCCCACAAGCTGCGGCTCCCTTTTGCCGGGGAGCCGGGGCTCCCTTCTCCCCGGGGGAGCCATGGCTTCCCGTCGATCTAGCACTTGCGTGTGTGAATGCAGGCAGTTGACTTAAGTTTCTAATGTAGACTCTCTAAGTCAACTTAACAAGGTCGACTTTAAATCGACTTAAGTTGACCTTGTTAAGTCGACTTAATAGAGTTGACTTAGCTTTTCAGGTGTAGACATACCCTTAGAGCCCAACTTTACCAACAGATCTGCAGGTGTGACTTCTATTGCTGAACATAGAATCATACCATCATAGGGCTGGAAGGGACCTCATGAGGTCATTTAGTCTAACCCCCTGCTAAAAGCAGGGCATACTTCCTCTTGAAATAAATAGGAGCAGGGGGTAGGTACATGCTAATCTATTTTTATGGGTTTCAAGGTACTATGTGAATGTCTTGGGGAGTGCTCAATTTATATTAGGAATTAAAAGTGAGATTCTTCAAAGCCACCTAGGGGATTCAGAGGCACAACTCCCATTGAAAGTGATGGGACTTTGTTGGGTTTTTTAAGATTTTCTGCGCACCTATGGAAATTTCAGTCTGTGTGTGAGTGTGTGTATGAGACACAAAATGAGTAAGTGGTGAGAGAGCATATTAATAATCCAGATAACTTTATAAATAAGGTTGAAAAATCTGACTGTTTATCTAGTCAGCATTTGGGCTGAAATTTGAGATGTCATTTTACACTTTTCTTTGCAGGACTGTAGGGTGAGATTAGTATCCAAAATAACCTACAATTCAAAGGAGGAAACTTGTTTTTTTATGATGATCAGTTGAGCCCCTAAAATCCCCAGGAAGATGAGCTAATTGCCTTACAATGGTAACACAATTCAATACCAAATCTGCTGCACTGTGGTCACTGCTTCATCTCAAGTGGGTCAAAACCAAGACCCCTAAAATCCTTAATTGCTATGTTTAATCAAAGGGTACATTTTTCACTCTAAACTTAAGCTCAGATCAGATTACAATAGTTGCCTACAGACAGTCTTTGATAAATTTGTCTGGCTAGGAACCCACAGCAAATGAAAATGAAGCCTTCAGTCTTCTATCTGGATTTTCTTTCTGCTAAGGTTTAAACAAAATATTACTAAATTAGAACAAGAAAGCCACTAATAATCCCAAATATTCGTAATGAAGGGACAAATTCTGCCTTTACTTATATCATTGGGGTTGCACATGTGTAACATGGAAGGGTCTATTTATTAACCAGAAAGAATGTTGCATGTTAAAACATACAATAGGCAGTATATTATTTATATTACTATAGCACCCCAAAGCCCTAGTTATGGACTAGAATCCCTCTATACTAGCCACTTATGAACACAAAACAAAAAGATGGTCCCTGACTCAAACAGTTCACAATCTAAGCATAGGCACATAGAAAATAGCAGGAAAAAATCTAAGCGCAGGCACATAGAAAATAGCAGGAGGAAAGGGTGACATGGAAGGAATAGTCAAATTGGGAGGATGTATTTAATGGATCCTACAGGAGTCTGTGTTCTGGGTCCAGTACTGCTCAAGATTTTCATTAACAACATGGATAATGGAATGGAGAATATGCTTATAAAATTTCTGGATGACACCAAATTGGAAGGGATTGTAAACACTTTGGAGGACAGTATTATACTTTATCTACAGGTGTGAATAGGCCCCATCTGCTCTCTGAACTGACTTTGCCTACAGTGCCCTCCTCCATCCTGGTATGTGTATATATACTTCTCCTCTGTGATTTCCACTTCATGCATCTGACGAAGTGGGTTATAGTCCACGAAAGCTTATGCCAAAGAAAATCTGTTAGTCTATAAGGTGCCACAGGACTCTCGTTGTTTTTTGCTGTACTACAGACTAACACGGCTACCCCTCTGGAAATTTATACATCAAAATGACATTAATAAATTAGAGAACTTATCTGAAATCCAGTAAAGACAAGTGCAAAGTACTTTCCTTATAAAGGAAAAATGAAATACACATCTACAAAATGGATAACTACTGGCAAAGCAGTAGTATAGCTGAAAGGCTCTGGGGGTTATAATGGATCACAAATTGAATGACCTCACAATGTGATGCAATTGTGACAAAGGCAAGCATCATTCTGTGTCACATTAACAGGAGTATCCTATGTAATGCATGGGAGGTAAGTGTTCTACTCAACTCAGCACTGGCGAGATCTCAGCTGAAGTACTGTGTCCAGTTTTAGGTATTATTCTGGACAGAAAGAGACAAATTCCACAGTCCAGAGGAGATGAACAAAAATGAAAAAGCAATTTAGAAAACTTGACCTAGGGTTAAAAAAAATGGGTATGTTTAGTTTAGAGAAAAAAAGACTGAGAGGGGACCTGATAATAGTCTTCAAATATGTTAAGGGTCATTATAAAGAGGACTGTGATTTTTTCCTCTTCCACTGGAAGTAGGACAAGTAATGGGCTCACTCTCCAGGCAGGGAGATTTAGGGTATGTATTAGGAAGATACATTATAAGGATATTAAGCACATGAAATAGGCTTCCAAAGAAGGCTACAGAATACATCAGTGGAAGACCATGGAAGATCTGCTACTGGTCTTCGATCCCAAGATCCCACTGCTCTTTCCACTCTGCTCACTTGTAACGTGATTACAACCCAGACCACACCATTATCTCCAAAGATCAAAACAGGAGTATGCTTCATGGACCCTGCAAAATACTTCCCAACTTCCCCAACAGCCAACACAGATCTATCACCACCCATTTCGGCATCAAAATCTCCATGATTTTGTTGAAACAACTCCCATGGTGGAACCTGGGCAAAACTGACCGACAGTGCTACAGGGAAGCCATTGGAAAAATGGTGATCTGAATCCCCGATACACCAGAATGTTATCACTGGTTTGTTGGCCTTTTACTGCCACTGCTAAGAAGAGTATCCCTGAGGCTCCCAGGAAGAGTACACTTCCTCCTGGTCAAAGGAGACCCATGACCTTCACTCAGAACAAACCAGTTGGGCAACTGACTGGCTGTGAAGGCCTTGTTAGAAACTCTAGACTCAGCAAGACGTCAATGGTGGATTGAGTGTGTTGACATTCGCACATTGCGGTCACCGTACCTGGGCCTCACTATGATGCCTCAGAGCCACTGATCTGACACAATATGAGACCTCAAAAATCTGGCTCAAATCCATGGTCTCCATACTGATGGAAAGCACAAATGGGACACTCGACAAAAACACCAAGTGAAAGATCTATCATCAGCAACACTGGACAATGACCTCAATCCCTCCACAAAAGCCCATCACCATCAGCACAGACGAAGTGAAAGAGAGTTTAGCCACAATGAAGAAAGTGAAGGTGGCCAGTGAAGATGACAACCCCCCTCCCCTCCCGCCCCAGAATTTCTTCATCAACTAGGCCTTGGAGACTCCAATGGCCGGCGAAACTGTACACCAAAACTATAGAATCCTGATGCACCCCAAAAGCCTGACAGGGGGCAATAGTCATTGCCATATTTCAACTGGGCAAACTAGCCAGTGACCCTGGAAATTATAGGCTGATATCATTCCTGTGTATTACCCACAAATTCCTGGATCGTAGCATCCTCCTGAAGCAGTGATCTCCAAAGAACAAGTGATAATCCAGTCTGAACACAGTTGTAGTGACCAAGTTCTTGACGTTGTAATGCACATCAAGGCTGGATTCCAGATGAAATCTAAGATTATGCAGCCTTTATAAAACCTGTCATTGGTCTACAATACTATCTGGACTAAAGGCTTGATGCTAAAGCTCACAAGAACCAGCCCACTGCTGAAAAACACCAGGTCTATATGGACGATGGTAAGCAATAAGGAACTAAGTATCCACTTGCCCAGGATTCTCAACAATGAACTGCCACAAGACTCAGTACTCACGTCGACACTTCTCAATGTTTACATGAGCAACATGCCTTTAATGAAGTTGTGCAAATTTACATATGCAGATGATCCTGGAATGGAAAGTGCTACAGATACAAAGCATTCATTATTTCTCCACACTGCCTTAAAAATCCCTAATTTTGATATTGCCATAAAAAAATATGAATAACTGAGAGAAACCAGTCACATATTGAAAAGCCACCCCATTTCCCCCTCTCTTTGCACTATTACTGTGCTGTTATGTAAGTACCTAACATGACAAAACCATGGGATGAAAACACGGACAGATTTGTGTGTCATTAAACCTGAATGGTAGAAACATATATTATTATTAAGTCTCTTATTATAGTGCCTAAAAACCCCAATAACAGTCCAGCAACCCATTGTCATAGGTGCTGTGCAAAGAACAAAGAGAGCTCACAATCTAAGTGCAGGACTAAGGACAACAGAAGGATACAGACAGACTAACATGGAAGTACAAGGAAACAATGAGATATCTGTATATATATTACATGTTCGCTACAACTGAATGATGGATTTAAAAATAAAGATCTAGAATCATGGTAAAATCCATGAGGTAATATGGGATTTAGAGCCTAAACTTGCAATCTTTACAAATCCCTAATGAAGGAGATGGGAGATTGATCAGTTTAAAGAGCACATTATCAGACCTTCAAACAGGTTGCCAGAATACTTTCAGTTGCCACAAAGTATCCTCAGAACTAAATTCAATTTCTAAGAAATACAATTAAAAATAACTCTTATAAAGGAATCTTACTTTTCAGCTTGAACAGTACATCCTGCTGGCACATCTGTTTTAGTCATTCACCTTGTTCCTTAAATAAATCCCTTTATTAACTGGTATAATACAACTCAGACATTACTATGGTAAACAAATATGTTTGGCATGGAACCATCTGCACAGCTCCAAGAACAGAGCACATTTTTTTTCAAACAATTAAACCACAAAGAATAAAAGACCCCTATGTTAAAGTGACATGAGGGGGCTGTCCTGAAACATACCAAAAAAAAAAAAAAAAAAAGGCAAGGAAATTTAGAGTGCACTAAAATTCTGTTCAATGCTGATCCTCATCTGATACCATTGCAATGAGGCTCTGAAGCAAAACAGCTCCATTCCTGCAAGCTCAATGTGGTCATCTGTTAAGGACTGTGTCAGACTACATTGTCTGCCTTAACTTTGGATTTTCTTGCCTTTGTGAGTTTAAATCAAATCCTTAGCATTACTCCCAACAGATTTTTGTGGTTCTGGGTTTTTTTTAATGCCTAAATGGCATTAAAAGTAAAGGTCCCATGACCCTATAATCTCTGTTTTTTAAATTCTCTGAATATAAATTTATCATCTATTGGGAAAATGTGTTTTAAAATTTGGATTTAACTTCAGTTTAAAAAAAATAAATCAGTACAGAAAGTATCTGAAGTAGTTTGGAGTACATGAGTCACCCCTGTAAAAGAAAAAAAAAGCCTTCCTTCTGATCAATCCAACGCCAAAACTCAGTCTCATTTAAAGAACATAGTCTACCTCTCCCTCACCCCATCCCCCCAAACAAGCATTTGAAATGCAACATTATACAAACTAAACTAACTCTAAACACTTAAAAAAAAAAATGGAGAGAGAAATAAACAGTGCTAAGGAACACCAGGCACCCTGTAAATGGAATCTTTAAAATGCTTCCAAAGATCTTCACATCCCGTCTGCATTGCTTTGTCTGAATAGATTATTAAAGGATTTTTTTTAAGTGTGTATTTTTTTAATCTATAATTGCTTGTTCAGGGGAATACATTGGGGACTGAATTGATGGGATTCCATAATTTCAAGATAAGCACCCATGGATCCAGGAATCTGAACATATGTATAAAAACCAAATGCATTACAAAAAGCTGTCACTGACTGTACACAGCTGCTCATTTTAATCATTTACATGTTTATTTAAGTACAAAGGGAGTTGTCATGACAGATTAAGGGCCATATTCAGAGGTAATGCATAAGAGGTATAAATTGGACATCCTTTAAGTAATTTAGAAACACTTTAGTAATGTGTGAATCTATGATGGAAACATAAATGAAAGCTGACAAGTCTGGCTATAAAAATCTTTTTCTTTCCACTGATGCAATTTACACCCTTTTCAGCTTTTTGGAGTGTAGATTATAGCAAGTTAGACTCCCTTATACCTGGGTAGACTTACACCTAGGTAGACTTGATTTAAGTAGGTCAAAATGAGTTTAGCAAAATAAAAATAATGCAGTATTAATAGTACAGTACTGATTACTTAATAAATAATTGTACTTGCACTCTTACCATAGAACTTAAAAGGCGATGTAAATACATCAATAAGCAAAAGCCTCATTACTGCAAGAAACTGAATGCTTCAGATAAGACAAGTAAGTGGAGCAGACAGCATACCGCTGATTTTAAATATTCCTACTTTCCTTTCTGCTGGTACAGAAATGCAGTCCAAACATGGATTGCCAGCTCCACTCTCTGTGTAACTAGTACTCTGCTGATGAAATCACAATACTACAGTCCCAGCTGGAAAACTGAAGCTGGCCTGAAAAGGGCAAGTACTAGCTATATGTTTTCCAGAAGTTTTTAAATATGTTATACTGACAGTTTTAAACTGAGGTGCCACATGGCACGGGAGCTGGGAATCTGTGCTGGAGCTAACAGATCTGTGCAAAGAAAGAGATATGTAAACTTAAAGTTAGTAATATGCTGGTTCCCACCTTCCCGCGCACCCCCCTTATTGTGACTGGGGCTCCAAACAATACGTTCTAATGCTGGATTTTTGTTGGTTTACATTTATATTTAAGAAAGATCAAACGCATGCCAGGCAACGGAGCAGGGTGTCAGACGAAAGTACTTAAGAGCGCTAGGGTGAAATCCTGGCAGTGTTGAAGTCAATGAATGTTTTGCTATTAATTTCAATGAAGCCAGTTTTCTCTCCTAGTGCCAAATTCTTTACTGGTGAAATTTGACCCACTGCAGTAATTTCCAGAAGCAGAGAATTTGGCACATCTGGTTATTTTTTACTTATTTAAATTCACTCTACTTGAACCTTAAGATGAATAAATGTATGAGAAGAGGGGGAAAAGAATCTCTTTATTTCCCCTCTTTTCCTAGTTTAACTTTTTCAATTACTTCGGATGAGTTGCACAAAGCCTTGTAGCCAGGAATAAAGGCACTCAATACAGATAAAGGTTTACAGGACCCGGCTCTTTGTCTGGATGCTCCCTAACAACTAAATAAAAGGAGACAAGTTGGTTACAAATTTCCTTTTTAACCAAATCACATTACTTGAGTCAAAATCCTCATGCCAAGTTTTAGCCCAGGTACATTTCATGCCAAATATATGAGCCCGTCAAAAAAGGATTTATCTTAGAAACATGGACACAAATGCACAGCTATTGTTAACAGTGCAGCCTTACAGTGTAACACTGCACCAATAGTTACTGCATTAGATATGTGTCAGGAGAAGCTCAAGTAAATTAGACTTGAAAGTATACGTAAACAAAAGAGGAAAAAGATGGACTATATACATATCCAATTTTCAAACACTTCTAAACCAGGACCACTTGCCATTAGTCCTTATTCATGCATGCTAATCCATGGAACTCCATGGGCCAGATTCTGATCAGTTACATCCATGCAACATATCTATACTGGAATTGCTCTGGAATTACACCAGTGTAAATGAGAGTAGAACTGATCAATAGGTGCACTCATGAAACAAGTAACACAGCTATGGTTATTTTTGTTGGGGGAGGAGAATCCGATTACCTTATACAGAACTCCTGACAATTCTGTCTGTTGGATCTCTTTTCCGCTGATGTAATTTTTGCCTGAGGGTAAAGGACGTATATACCTGGAATTTATATTTTAAAAAACACTCTCATTTTAAACTAAACATCACACAAAATTGAAAAAACCTTTAATCTCATTTTTGTAGGCCCCTGCTGCTTCAAAACTAATCTGTATTAACCACTGGAATATCTGTTGCACGTTAATTAATGCTATGAATAAATTGTGGTGGTGTTTTTTTTAAAGTCAAGGATAATACATAAAAATTGTTTAGTTTTAATTGTGTGAGAAGACTTCTTATCTTACCAGTAAATGTTTGTCAGTATATTCTGTAAAATATTGTCATTTTAATAAACTGAGGCTTCACTGTGGTACTATGGACCCAGGTGCACCTTTACATAAGCAACACTCCCTTTGAAGCCAGAAAAGAATATACTTAGGAAAGAAAAATCAAATGCTCAGCTACCAAAAAGAGGAATAACGGGTAGTACTGCTGAAAAGAATCTGGAGGTTATAGTGGGTCACAAATTAAGTCAGTCAAACTGCAGCAGTGGCGAAAACATTCTATGGAGTGTTAACAAGAGTGCCGTATGTAAGATAAACAACAGAGTCCTGTGGCACTTTAAAAGACTAACAGATTGATTTATCGCATGAGATTTCATGGAAAATCTTCAAAGCGTCTGACAAAGTGGAATTTTCTCCCACAAAAGCTCATGCGATAAATAAATCTGTTAGTCTTTAAAAGTGCCACAGGACTCTGTTGTTTTTCTGCAATAAACTAACACGGCTACCCCTTTGGAACCGTATATAAGATATGGGAGGCAATTGTCCCGTGCTACCCAATATTAGTGAGGCCTCAGTCTGTGTCCAATTCTGGGCACCACACTTTAGAAAAGATGACAAACTGGAGAGCATCCAGAGGAAAGCAAGAAAAACTAATAAAAGGTTTTGAAAACCTGACCTATGAGGAAAGGTTTCAACTGGGCATGCTTAGAAATACTGCAAAAAGACTGAGGAGGTTGTCTTCAAATATGTGAAGTGCCTTTATAAAGAGGACCTGGGGGTTATGGTGGACAGGAAGCTGGATATGAACCAACAGTGTTCCCTTGTTGCCAAAAGGCCAATGGCATATTAGGCTGCATCAGTAGGAGTGTTGCCAGCAGATCGAGGGATGTGATAATTCCCCTCTCTTCGACACTGGTGAGGCCGCATCTGGAATACTGTGTCCAGTTTTGGGCTCCCCGTTACAGAAAGGATGTGGACAAATTAGAAAGAGTCCAGCGGAGGGCAACGAAAATGATTAGGGAGCTGGGGCACATGACTTACAAGGAGAGACTGAAGGAACTAGGCTTATTTAGTCTACAGAAGAGAAGACTGAGGGGCGATTTGATAGCAACCTTCAACTACTTGAAGGGGTGCTCCAAAGAAGAGGGAGCTAGGCTGTTCTCGATGGTAACAGAGGACAGAACAAGGAGCAATGTTTTCAAATTACAGCTGAGGAGGTCAAGGTTGGATATTAGGAAAAACTTTCTCACTAGGAGGGTGGTGAAGCATTGGAATGGGCTACCTAGGGAGGTGGTAGAATCTCCATCTTTGGAGATATTTAAGGTACAGTTAGACGAAACCCTGGCTGGGATGATTTAGTGGGAGTGGTCCTGCTTTTAGCAGAGGGTTGGACTAGATGACCTTATGATGTCCCTTCCAGCCCTATGATTCTATGATTGATTCTATGACATCAATTGTTTTCCAGTCTCCTAAAGACAGGATACGAAATAATGAACTTAATTGGCAGCAAGGAAAATTTAGGATAGATATTAGGAAAAACTTTTTACCTATAAGGATAAACACTTTGATAGACTTCCAATGGAGGTTGTGGAATTAGTGTCAGTGAAAGTTTTTAAGAACAGGCTAGACCTGTTAGGAATGATCTAGGTATACTTCCTCAGTGCAGAGGTGTAGACTCACTAGATCAGTGGTTTTCAAACTTTTTTCCCTCTGGACCCCGTTGAAAAAAATAATTTATGCCCACGACCCAACAATTACATCTTTGAGCAATGCATTCCAGTCTTTTGGTGGTGGCAGCAAGGGGTGCCGTGACCCAGTGCCTGAGTATCTGCGACCCAGTACTGGGTCCCGACCCTAAGTTTGAAAACCACTGCACTAGATGAACTGTCAGGGTCCCTTCCACCAGTATATTGCTGATTCTATAACACAGATCTATGCACCTCTTAAGTCTCACTCAAATCCCAAAATAAAGCAGAGGTAGAACTTTGAGTGGTGCTTCCTGGCCCTCCTACAGGCCCCCTGAAAGTGGTGAATTAACCCTTAAATATTTACGGTAAGTGGGGTGAAGCCACTAGGAATTTTTGGCAAGAGAGTCCTGCTATTGGTGACTGTAAACCTACTGTCACTTTGCTAACTGAAAATGGCCAGTGGCATATTAGAAACTCTTTTTGGAATCAGTGGTATATTAAGAGCACTGGAACACACTTCTAAGCCAGGCTCTAGGGTTCAGAATGGCAGTTCTACAGAACTGGTTGCAAACAAGATATAGAGGATTGGCAGATGACATAGGAGATCAACAGGCCAATCACAATTTAAAAAAAAAACAACTCACAATTAATGTTTACAATGAGAAACACATAATGAAAGCTTTAAAAGAAATTAATGTAACATATACCCCAAAACTCATGATTTGCTGGGAAGCATCATGAAAAATGCTGCAACAGCAGAATTTTTACCTATTCCCAATGTGGAGATAAGAGGTACCCCTCTGCAGTGGGAAAAGGTTCAGATGAAGAGAAGCAGGAGGAAGAATGCCATTAGTTAGGCTGTGGATGAAGGAATGAGGAACCTGAGAGATGACCTGAGACAGAATCATTATTACATTCTGCTCTTCCTCCCTCAAGGGACCTGCTAGGTGAAAATGCATTCACTGTATGTATTTCATATTGGTATGTTAGCCTGTGCCAATTGCTCATGTACTTGCAGCATACAAGCCACAAAAGATACATGAGAAATGAAATGGAAAGATATTCAGTGTGCACAAATGTGCTTTCACCATGCCGAACAATAGTGGTGTAGTGTAAATTTCAAGATAGGTGTTTATATTTATGTGGTCCATAAAAAGAGAAACAGCTTGACAATCTCTGAAATCCATCTATGCGCCCATCAAAATCCTACTTCTACCAGGCTTCTTTGTTTTCAATTTATGAATGAGGTTAGGGTACATGAAACTGAGGGATTAATAACATTTGCTTGAGCCAAACATAGTACGGATAGGCACAGTGCATGCTCCCCCACACAGCTCTGCCAATCCATCTCAATCCTGACCTGCAATACTCCTGCTGATTTTCCAATCCTAGGCCTCTCATGAGCAGAGACTGCTGCCAATGTAGCTGAATGGTGCCAAACTGTCTGGTGTTTTTGTGATGTGGCCAAATAGGGACTAGGATGAAATGAAACTCACCTCCATTCATGAGCTAAGTTAAGATTTGAACCCAGCTGAAAGGCTGGAACACCAGCCCACGCTATTGAAACAGTCTCTAGCAGCCATATACTTACATGGGAAGGACAGGATATTTTGAAAAAACTATACAGAGTGGTCTGCTGGCCATGAGAAGATATGCTAGCGGATGTCAAAAAGATCCACAAAATAGTCCAAATAATGTATTTATAGTTTACTTTCTGATTTACAATGGGAAAGACTATCAGAAGGGAATGCTAGACAGCCCAAAGAATTTTTTACCTAGATTTTTCAAGAGAAATAAAAAGGTAAGGTATATTTACTAAAATAAGTGGAGCCTCAATGGTTTTAACTTCACCACATTAGCTGCTGCAATGCCAATTTAAACTATCACTTTCTATTTTAAAAAAAAAATCTAAATTGGGTGGTATTCAGTTCTCCTGATTTAGATATTCAATAGAAAGCAACTGTTTAAATCACAATGGTAGTAGCTGAAACAGTATTTAAAACTGCACCCGTGCTGACCCAAATAAAGAAGGGGGAAAAAAGGAAACCCTTTTCCTTTAAAACTATGAGTGCAGACGTGGCTTTTAGGATTGCATCAGCTACTAGGGCTACAATTTAAACCCTTAGTTTTTAATGAAAGAAAGCATGTGCATCAAATTATTGGGGGGAAAATCTTAATTCAACTGTATCTAACAATTTAAATCTGGCAACAGATACATCAATGTTGGAAGAAAGCTAAAAGAGAAGTTAATTGAATGACCCAATAAATGACAATCATTATTTTCAATATTTTAAGCTGTCTATATCATACAAACATAAAAACAAACTGCTTCTAGAAAAAGGGAAAACTAAAATGAGAAACTTGTAAAAGGATTTGGCCTCAGCCACCTGTTTGTACCTTCTAGAGTCTAACCCATTAATCTTCCTCTCACCTCTTCAAAGACACCAAAATCTCCTTATTATATTAAATTAGGGTTTTACAAATGCACGCTTTTCTTTCACAATAATAAACAAAGGCTCATTATGCTCTCAGTGTCAGAGTTCATGTGCATCAAAGCATTTGTTAGAATGTTAGAAAGCAGTGTTAGATGTGCATACAAACAAATATTTTCATCTTTTGAATAGGAATAATTCAAGAACAGACTGAAATCTTATACTGACTATGGACTAAGTACCTCACTGTGGGACCTGGAAGGTATTGCATTGCCTTCAAAACATTGGTGAAATTTAATGTCAAGAACAAAAACTAAACAGGAACACAGCTGAAGCACTTGTCATTGGAATGATTGTTTTGTTTTTTAAAAGAACATTAAAATCCAAAGCCTGGTGAGGGATACAGTGTCTTCTATATCTAGGTCACAAATATAAAATGTAGTGCCACACCAGTATTAACAGAAGCTATCATTGATAGCCCATGAGTTTGGTGGTACGTTCCCACTTTCCAAAGGACAAGTAACCAATTAAAAAAATCCACTATGCCAGCCATTAGTTGGCAGCGATCTTGGTAGTCATAACAGACACCTCAAAGAATGAGGGCGAGATCCTACCAAGTGCTCAGTGCCCTCAACGTATGTGGTTTTAAGTCAATTTCTTCATTCAAATGATCTCTTTATTTTATCATTTTCTGATATCAACATGTCTATTGATGCCTGAAGGCAGAAAGCAGCAGAAGCCCTTTTGCACCTCACAGATCAGGCCCTAAAGAAGCTTAAAAAGTGAAATACCCCAACAGATACATCAGTAAAGATGGCCAAGGAAGTTGCTATTCATGTTGTACCTGTTTTGGGGACAGAAGGCTTCAGACTCCAGGGTGGTTAATCCTGCTCCTTATACCAACATTATAACCCTAGATGAGTATATATTTTAAAGTAAAACAAATGATAAAACTATACTTTGTTTACAGCAACTGAGCACCAACCACATTTTACAGGTTTTTTTTTAAATAGCCAGTTTAGATATTTGAATGTAGAGACAGCTTCCATTACAGAAGAGTATCATAAAAATGATAATCTTTCTCCAGGTTTTGTAGACCTCCTACAAAATAAAAGATTTATACCCCTTCTACAGAATGGCTTAAAAACAACTATAAAATTGATATAATTTCTTTAGCACCTTATCACTTTCATCCCTATTATGTGAAGCTTTTCCCTAAGAGTTTCCCTCGTATCATTCCTCAATCAACACTTAGTCATTTTTTATTTTAAAAGCTAATCAAGCAGGATGAATATTATTTTTAGGATTTCATTCTGGAACTCTCTATTGGATAGCTGGTGAGTTAAGACATAGTATCTCTCACAGGAAATAGGAGGAAAACAATGATTATTTCAGTTCTGTGATAAAACAATTATTTTCCCCAAAACATCATGATAAAATAATACAATTTCTACTGCTTTTTCAGATCTCTTAAGAGATTCAGACAACATTTATAGCCATGCCTAACTTCCAAAGTTTCTCTTTGCTTTTTACTAGAGTCAGAACTGCTCGTAACTGTTACGCTCTGATGCTCAATTGCGGATTGATAATCTGCACAGAAACACTGGTTTCAACAGAGCTCCACCAGACACAGCATTTCCCCCCATATATTATCAACTAAGTATATTTGGATACTTACTTAAGGCCTGATTGTCAGTGCCTGGGGGAGGGGGAAATCAGCCCTTATATTTAGATACCTAAATAGGATAGGAGGAGCCTATCATGTGTCACTCCAATTTGACAATTTCGGCCATTATTTTTCTTTTCTATGGGAAGAGAAACCATCACAGAATTTACAAAGGGCATAACAAGCATTAGATTTAAACACCAGAATAACTTTGCTTGGCTAGTACAGGTTTTTGTCATTTACTTTTCAACCAGTAAAACGTATCTACAAAATCTCTGTTTATATATTGCTCCAAATGAGGGCAAACATTACTACTGTACCTAAGTGCATCTGTTTTATTTCACCGGGTCAGTTAACAGCACTTATCAGGAACAAAGGGGCTGTAATGCAACATTTCATAACGTACTTCCTAGTTGCCCATCAAAGACAAATGCACCACAGGTATTGTTCTTTGGACAGAAATCAAGCACAGCACAGGCAAGGGAATGGAAAAATACTGATAAAAACTTCGAAGCTGAATCAAATCATGCTTGACCTCCGTATGCTTTGGAAAAGAATAGTTAGAATAGCCCCTTAACTGAAAAGGAGCAAGTGTTTATTCATACCTTTACATTACAATATAGTGTAGTATCATTCTTTGCTACTCATCTTTATTGAAACCTTACAATCTGTCTCTGAATCAAAACAAACTTAGTACAAAAAGCTTCTTGATAAACAGTAACGTACTGATTTAATCATTGATAACATTGGCTACAGTTGTAGTTATTTACCAAAAACAAAATCAGACAGCAAGATTATGGCTTTGGACACCTGAAGAGCACTTGAATCAGAAAGTGGAGCTTTAGCGGCCAAACAGAAGTGGGCTGAGGAATTTTGCCCAAAGAGAACAAACACAGGAAGACTGATGGAGGAATATTAGAGAAGTTAATTCTAGCAAGCCTGCATCTACTGCCAATAGTCATGCAGCAGATGGAGCCTTTTGGGATCCATTGGTTATGTCTACACTTATCAAAGTTAGTTCGAATTAGTTAATTCGAACTAACTAATTCGAACTAATTTGGCTCCGCTAGAATGCTAGTTCGAACTAAGCAAGTGCCATGCATGACACTTGCTTAGTTTGAATTAGTCAGTTGCATTAAGCTCAATGTTCCAGTTAGCTCGAACTAACATGGCCACATTGACTTAATTTGAACTAACTAGTTCGAATTAAGGGTTAGTTTGAAGTAAAAGGAGGTTTTATTAATTCGAACTAACTTTTCCTTAATTTGACTTAAGGAACCGCTTAAGTCAAATTAAGGAAACTCAAATGTAGACACAGAGTAAATTAAGCCGACTTAAGCCTGCTTAAGTCGACTTAATTTACAAGTGTAGACGCATCTGTTGAGTGCTATAGCTGCACACTGAGCATAGTGGTCAGGGGAGCAGTAGATATGTTATGTGAATAAACTCATCCCACAGTGGAGCTGACCAACTGAAATATCTCCTTTAAATCCTTCCATAAAACATACTTCTTCCACAAAGATTTTCAACAATGGCCTGTGCAAGTTTTCTCAACAACCCTGAGATGCTCTCATCCATGTCCAGTTTGTCACCTTTGTTGCTTGCATAACTAGAGCGTAAACTCTTTTGGACACGGCCTTCTCTTTAGAAATGTGATAAGCCAAACAAAATCCTGACTATCTTTTTGTCTTGTGTTTGTACAGATCTTAGCACAGTGGGGTAGTGATCCATGATCAGGGCTCCTAGGTTCTACTGTAATATCAATCAATCAATTACAATAGGTTTTGTACCACCTGAATACTTAGGAACCAAATCAATAAAAGCTCTCTCAATCTTCTGATCCTTGAAAGTCTACCTGAAGTGTCACAAATCTTAATCCATATATGTATTTAGGACAAAAGCTTTCAAACTCTCGTACCTAAAATTGAATACTTAATCCATAGTTAGGCCCAGAATTAAAAAAGCATTTACACCGGCCTCAACAAATCAATGTTTCTGGTCGCCATAGCGACCAGTTTTAGTAGCCTGGCGCCTAGCTCTACTGCAAAAATGTAATGGAGGAGTGCCCTCTGGCGACCAAAGGTAAAATTGCTGGCGCATAACTGTGAGCCAATTTTGTCCATCCCTGACTCACAGACATGGTGACGTGTCACTGACTTCAATGGAAGTGCTTTCTTGAATCAGGGTATTAAACACTCAGATAAAGAGCCTATTTTTCAGAGGCGCTTGGCTTGTTTCTGAAAATTAGGCCAATTATTTGGACAGCTATATGGATTTAAATGCCTAACTTTAGGCAAAAAAAAGTCTGAAAATGTTGGCCCTAGCTTGAAAGCTCCTTCAGGCAAGTACCTTCCATTTCCTATCTATCACTAAACACACTGTGGTACTTTACTATGACTAAACAAATAATAATGAGGCCTGCACATGCTGGCATTTTTTATAAGAACACTGGATTAAATTTTAATTGATTCTGAGCCCAACTATTCTGAATTAAAATCCCAAACAACCCTGTGACTCAAATGTTTTAATTTCCAGGGCCATCACCAATAGCGGAAGATCATCCTTACATTGTTCCTAACTACAGACTATATTTACTACAAGGGAAATACTCCTACCAGTCACACTGAACTATTGTTCCTCAGAACCAAAGTTTGAGACTATGTATAGCAAAGTGTTTGGTTAATTCTGGTCATAGATTTGTGGAAACTATTACAGGCATGGAGGTGGTCTACAGAATGAGTTAATAACATATTTACCGCACATGTCATAGAAAAAAACCCATTTATATTATTCTTGTGAAGTATTCATTTGTAAAGCAGACAGGCCTTTAATGCAATTAGAAGAGCGTGTTTTACATAATATCTCATGCATTAAAAATAGGGTCCTGTTGTTGCAATGCATTACTGAGCTCCAAGAACCATCAAAACAAAAGAACAGAAAGAACTGCAAAAGCAAAGCATTACCTGCACTGAGAGGTACAGGAATATTTTCATGACAATGATTTTGTCAGAAGGTTAGAGGAATTTAATACTAGAAGTAAAATGCATTGAACAATACCTGGTGGGAGCTGTCGGATAAATGACTTTTATATGCTGGAAAACCAAATCCTGATTCAGAACTTGTTTGATCCACGCTCTTACTCCTGGGCCAGTATCACCTGCATAACATGAACAAACAGGAAATATTATTCTACACTTTTATCAGTAGCACCATACAATGCCAAAAATATTTCTACTTGAAATTCACTTCATTTATAAACTTGATCTTGCTAACTGCGCATCAATTTCTAGAAAAGCTAAGCACCCTCAGCCCTCTTCAAAATCAGATCACACTCTTAAGAAAGCTTCATGCTATTGCTTTTATAAACATTTTCTACAACATTACTGCCATTGGTTTCCTAACTCTCCACAAAATCTTGTGTCCTCCTTATAACCTAGATTACTGGCCATTAATAGTAAAGTGATAAAAAAAGAACCACACAGGCACACCGACAGGAGAATGCAATAAATTGCCATCTTAAATCCTCTTTAAAAAAAACATGCATTTTATTATTTTCAATGTTTTTAAAATTACAAAGATTTAAATTAACAGATCTCAAAAATTAGTTGTTAATAATCATAATCATAAACATAATATAGACAAATGTGATGATTTCAATAGAAACAGATTTCAAGCAAAATCTCAGGTCCATATTCTCCTGAAGCTTTGACAAAAGGAGCTCAAAATATGAATCTAGATCCAAACACCTGGTTCCTAAATTTATGGCAGGCTGCTCAAAACCCTAAATTCAAATAGTCCTTTTCTTGAGAGTTACTTGAGATCAGGAGCTGAATTTTGTGGTTTTTGTCCACACCCCACAACAGTTTAGTCCATTGTCCTACAAACAGATCCACGTGTGTGGATCCTTATATCAATGCAGATCCAATGTTTTCAAAGTGCCTTACAAACATCAAACATTCATTTTCTTCCCTTTTAAAGGTCTTATCTTCAGTGATCATCTGCAGTGTTCTCAATGTATAATTCAAATTTTGCCCCAACCTACCCAACTCTCATGCACACATACAAAAATGTCTAGCTTGAGTTAAGTAGATCTTTCAACTGGAGCCAGCTGGCCACTTAGGGAAGCGGGTTGAAGCTCTAGAGGTACTGATATTCTAGCAAATAATACAGTGGAGAAGCAGCATTTTCCGTTACAGCAACTGATTAGCAGCTAATCACTCTGCGCTACTAATCCAAATCACGGTGTAGCTGAAGTATTGTTTTACGTTATCATCATTCTCAATAGAGACAGGCTAACTTGAGTGCCATAACTCAAGAGTTTTGACTCAGGGTAAGTGTTGCAGTGAAGACAAGGCCTGAGGTGGTAAAGGCTTTTTATTGCTTTAGGTTTCACCAAAGAAAGCACGGAGATATTATTTACAAAATAAAATATATATAAATACTGCTGGGATTATGCTTCAGTTAATGAATGGAAGGCAAAAGGACCCTGTTCTGCAACTGCTTACTGCCAAGCATGAAAGATATTATCGTGAATGGCCCTATTTAGGTCGAATCACAAATAATTCACAGTGGTGCTAGTCTCAATAGTTAGTCTTTCCAGGATTGGGCCCCAAATTTGTACACTGTTTATTTGACTTTGCCATTTAAAAAAATATTTAAATAAATTAAAGCCATAACTAGGAACCCATTGTGGATTTATTGTTGCACACATGCACATGAGTAAGTTTGCTTATGTGAATAGTTGAGGCTGGAATTGAAGCAAATCTAGTTCTCAACAGTAAATCTTGAAACTTATGGGTTTTCTAAGAGCAGGGCTCGACAAATCCCAGGCACCAGGTCACCATGGTGCCTAGAAATTTCATCCTGGTGCCTAGGATTTGTCAGCTCTCACCCCCTTTCCCACAGCATGGTGGTGGTGTCACCTGCTGTTACCACCATGCCGCAGGAAAGATGGCTGCTCCTGAGTTCACTCCCCAGCATGTTGGTGGTGGGGAGCAGACTCAGGAGTAACTCCCTTTCCCTCAGGATCTTGGCAGCAGAAGGGGGCGGACCCTCCTGCTGCATGGTCTACTCCTGCCACTCCTGACATATTGCAGGAAAGGGGTTTGCTCCTGAGTCCATTCGGCAGTGGGGAGCAGACTCAGGAGCAACCCCCTTTCCCGCAGCATGTTTGGAGTGGCGAGAAGCAGAGCCTGATGCAGGGTCCACCTCTCACCGCTCCTGTCATACTGGGGGAAAGAGTGCTGCTCCTGAGTCCTCTCCCCAGCAGCCCTCTGGCCCTTTAATTTTGGGGCTGGCTCCTAGCTTCAAAGAAAATTTGTCAAGCCCTGTCTAAGAGACACTATTAACAAAATACCTTAAAAAAAGCTTGAAACTAAAATTCCTTTCCCTACACATTTCTTTCTTTAGTTAGAGAACATAAACCCTGATTCTGCAAATCAAAATGAAGAGTGCATGCTCATAAACATTTGCAGGATTGGGGACAGAGATCTTTACAGGTTTTCTTTGTGATACAAGAGACGCCACATCACCCTTTTCTTTATTGACATTTCACGAGCTTTGACAATGTCATCAGGAGCATGCATGACTCTGAAACCATGGGGGCTTGCACATACTTCCACTTTCGCTGGTATAATTTACAGTGCTTAGGGTAGTGACTAAGTCATTCCCCTAAGCGATGCAAGTTACACCACCCTAAGCTCCGGGGTGGACAGCGCTACATCAGCAGGAGAATTTTTCCTACCAACATAGCTACCGCCTCTGGCAGAGATGATTTTATTATGCTGACAGGAGAGCTCCCTTCCATTGGCAGAGAGTATCTTCACCAGATGCAATACAGTAGCACAGCTGTAGCACTTCAACTGTAAACTAGCCCTCAGTCTGCTCAAGCAGCTTGCAGAAGACACATTAATTAAGATAAAAGGTAACTTAGACCCTCGCCTACCAACTGCCATTATCACCCTAACACTATCATTTACAGGGCTCCCATTTGGATGCAATAAATTTCAGTTACATAAAAAATAGCAAAGCAAAAAGGGCTGGAATACAGACATTTCTGCACACTATTTTAGCACTATCTTGTCTTCTGAACAGTCCTAAGGACGATGAATAACACCCAGCCAATTCACTTCCAGGGGCCTATTGCAAAGCCTGCGGCTAAAATCAGCTAACTACAGCACTTTTTCCTTTTAAAAAAGAAGTTTTAATTTCCCATTCAACCAGGAGTGGCCAAAGTTCATCCTATGACTCTTCTGTATCTCTCTCATACACACAGAGTTGAATACCTGTCTACAAAATGTTTACAGATTTAATGCTTGACTCCATTGTCTTAAGGCCACTACTTTTCTTGCTGAACTACTATATTACCTTCCAAAGGGGTAGCCGTGTTGCCACAGGACTCTGTTGTCTTTCTACTATATTACCTGACGCTTTCTTTGTATACTGGCTGAACTGCATAGGGAGTTCTTCATACTTTCCCATTCAAGCTGGGTTCAACTCATCCTCTTACTACAATTAACTGATATCAACCATTAAGAAAAAAAATGCATTCAGGGGACTGTCAGTCAGCTGTTGCTCTTCATTACAACTGCTGCCCAGAAGGCATCAATGCAGTGCAACATGCCAGTCCACATTAAGATAACTGGCTACCCCTGCTTTGAATCCTACTGTGAAGAACTGTTCAACAAACCCAAATAAAAGAGCACTCTTTTTCTTTCAGCTGCACTGTAAATATTATGAGTTATAACAAAAATAAAATATTGTACAGTACTTAAACCACGTGTGGAATCGACCCACTTCTGCAAAGTAAGAGGAAATTATTTCCTCTACCATTAAAGTATTAGAGTTAACAGGAGAAACTGAGTACTGTATATTGTACTAACTCCCCTTGATCTCTATGCTTTGTGAACTCAAGACAGTTTTGACAGTCCTGGTTCACCAAACTAAATTCAAATTCTATTATAAAAATCACCCCCCCCCCCCAGTAAAATAATATTAAGAGCTCTAATTCCAGCACGGACAGATGCTTACAGACAATACAACAGAACAGACTCTTAAAACGTCAATCCAGCCAGCACTTATGTGTATACTTAATTACTTAAAGGGACACAGTGAATTTAAACATTACACTTTCACCTGTTTTTTCCCCCCCAAAAAAATCTACTGTTGTTACAAGCAACACCTAAGATAACCATAACTTACAATGGAGGAAAAATAATTTTTCAGTTTGGTCATTTGGGGGCAATTAATATCTTTTTAAAATATAGGTACTTTCACTCTTTCACCTGTATGGTGAGGTAGGAACTGAATTGGGAATTTCAAAAGCATTTACATGATGCAGGAGAACACCAGCCCCATTTGATTTAACGTACTTTCAGAAATCTCACCCCACCCTGTAAATGTTGATGCATACAATACATTTTTTTTAACTTATGAAGTAGTCCCTTGCACAAATTCAGTTATCCATTTACTTAAGGCCTTGTCTAGACTAGGATAAAAATTCGCATGCTAACAAGTTTGAAACTTCTAACCTATAGAAGGAACACTACCTTTAACACATGTTGAACTGGTGAAGTTAAAACGGAGGGGAAGCCTCAGCCTTAAGTACATGCCACCTTGGCTACACTAGAGTATTAAAATGTACCCATTAGGATGTGTTAGCTATGACACCCTTTATCCTAGTCTAGACATGGCCTTATGTATTTGCAGGATTTGTAGCCTTAGTTCCCGTTATTTGCATGCAGACTGCAGCAGGGGAGAGAAAAACATTTTTGGAAGGGGAGGAAATTGTGCATGCAAAACCACAAAAGCTAGCAGGGGAATTTGGGAGCAGATATAGAATCCCAAACTAATTTTAACTCAGTTTTTGAAATTGTCTAGATTTTAAACTGACCAGGTCCCTCCAATGCTCTTATCTGCATTTTACAGGAGGAGAATGATGAGACACGGTGAGGTCAAGGGTCCGATTTTGAGCTCTTACTCACGCGAGTTCTCTCTTTAAAGGTATGGGTGCTACTTGCATCATTAAATCCCTGAGCCTCCAGTCTACATTCATTATAGTGCATTACTGTGTGCTAACCTCTACGACACACCTCTAAGCACTGGATGACCAGATGTCATGATTTCATTGGGGCAGTCCCAAAATCAGGGCTTTTCCTTACATAGGCGCCTATTATCCCCAACCCATCTCAATTTTTCACACTTGCTATCTAGTGCTCCTATTAAGCAGGGTTAAAAATCCCTGGCAAGAGTGACAATTACACACACCAGTGAAAGGCATTTGGCTCAGTCATCAGGGATACTTAAGAGTGCAGTAGCATCCCTTGGCTTGAAATAACACTAGCAATTGAATGCAGTGTCCATCATACACAAGGTTGCAGCACCCCAGCTGTAACAGCTGCTCCAGTGCCCCCACTGCAGGGGGCCTTTGTCTTTATCACAGCAAAAGCACTACGCCCCCTGCCCCCCATTAGAGCGGATGTCACATGTAACACCCCCAGTGACAGATACCCCTGGCTCTTATTCAACACAAAGATCGAGAGCGGAGCAAGCGTCCCAATGAGTGCCCACGACCCAGCCACACCTGACAACTGGCTGGAAGGAAACCCTGGATCATGCCCAGGGCAGGGGCCCCGTTCAGAGGGGGGCAGGGCCCGCGGGCTGGCCCCAGCCCCCCTGCAAGCGCCTGGCAACACAGAGCGCGGAGGCCTCCACCTGAGCCGTGCAACAGGATCACCGAGGCGCTGTGTCTGCCCGCCGGGGACACAACGCTCCTCTGCAGCACGCCAGGGGCCGCCATCGCCGCGGTGCCGGCCGCGCGATCGGGGCAATGGGAGGGACAGAGCAGGGACGCCGCGTCGCGTGCGTGGCTCACACGCTGTCCCCGCCCCGCTGGTTAGAGCAATGGAGCCCTCCAGGGGCGGGGCGGCTAGGGTGGGCTGTGCGCGCGGCGGGCAGGCGCCTTGGGGAGGCGGGGCTAGCCTCTCTTGTCAGCTGGAGCCTCAGCTGTTCCCCTCACAGAGTGGCCCTAAATCAGGGACCCCCACCGTGCCCCGGCCAGTGAGGCTCAGGCAGGGCCGTGCCAGCCTAGCTGAAGCTGAGTTACAGCCACACAAGCCCCTGGGACCCTCCATACATTTACTTATAACTGGATAGCAAACCACACAATAAAAATCAAACAGATAGATACATAAAATAAGAAAGGCATCTTCAACTTCTTTCACAACTATGTACTCAATATGTTGGTCAGTATTATAAAGATGTTTATTGCAAGCATATATTAAATTAATTCAACATCTGGGTGTTCAGGAAATCAACCCAAGAAGGTGGACAATAACCTACATAGGAGTTCTTTGGCAATATTCAGGATTATTAACTGTAATATTATACTTCCACCCCTTGGAGGGCTTGCCAGACTGGCTTTCCTGTGACTCGGTCACATACAAACACTTCCATGAAGGAGGGGATATCAAAAGACTGGTGAGGATTTTAAAAGATTGCACTATATTGATGGAGGCATAGAAACTGGAACCCAGTCCTCCAGAGATGCCTTTTGGAAGCTTTGCCTGCCTAGATCTTCATTTCAGGATGGTCAGATTTTAAGTAAGATAAACATGCACATAGGTCTTTTGTTGTTTTAAAATCCTCTTCTCCCACAATGCTGTGTTCCTATTGTTACATTAAACAATACTTACATTTGTTTTAAGAAGGCTTCCTCCCCCCCCCCCACTACCGGTTACAGTCCCAATTAGAAGAATTGGAGATGCTGAACTCATTTTGGCTGGCTGAGCGATTGTGGTTGGTACACAGTGAGCTGAGCCCAAGACCTGGTCTGCGAATGGAGGAACTCAGGATTCCGCTCCTGAGAAAAGTAAAAGCAGGCGACTCATCCCCTGAATGGGTGCAGTTAGAGAGAACAGAGAAGGGCTAAAGGGGCTGCTCGCACCAAACTATGATAGTTGATAGGAACCAACCCTTTGCTACCAGAACAAATCAAACCCCTGTCACTTCCTCCCATTTGAGGCTGGCTCAAAAGTTTTTTTGTTGTTCCCTTTCCCCTGTCTTTGTAATCTATTTATAGGTTAAACTTTAGGTCTGTAGTTTCTATATTTAGAAATACCATATGGTGGGCAAACTATGGGGCAAACAGTAAAGGAAGATTGTTCCTTTCATGTAGCTAGACATGTCTGGAAATGTAATTAAGTTTCAGTGTGACCAGGTGTAGATTTTAAGATAAAGGCCCAACTGGCAAATGAACTGAGGGAGGCCAGGTGCTAGAGACTTTGATTAGGAATTCTTCAAGGCATCTTACAAAAGATAGACCCAACATAAAAAAAAAGATCAATAGTTATTGCCATCCTTGCCCGCCCTTAAATTCATCCTTCTACATACCTACTTTGATGCTTTTAATAGCACTTAATGTTCTACAGGTTCAGGTATCTTGTGAGAAGGTACAGGAGTTCTCATGTGTTCCATTGATTCCCTTGCCCACATTTATATAGCATGTATGCTTTCCTCAAGGCCATAAGAACATTTTGATGCTGTGTAGATTAAACACCGCCATGGTGATTTGAGGTCCATAGCATTAAATAATAAACCCCACTACTGCCATTTCACTGGCCAGATGCGGTGTGATCTAAGGGGTGAATAATTGGTTTATAGTTTAGTTTCGCAGTTCATCACTAAGTATTTGGCAAGCCATAGGAGCCCACCTGTTAGTCTTTAAAAATGTAATGAAATCTTAACCCCTTGAGGTAGTGTATTATTACCTTAACAATAGCTGTGGGTTATGTAAATGAAACATCAGTTTATGTGTAATATGAGGAGCATGTGCTCATATTTCTGTTTGAATTACTCTTTCTTTTACCACGCTTGAGTATCATTTCCTAGCACACCTAAGCCATCAAATACTTTGGCATCATTGTGACTTGCAGTGGTACATGTACATCTAAAATGTATGAAAATGTCTTTTGTGTCTCCAGAAGCATTCTGCTGTTCTAAGAGGTACTATTCCTCAAAATTTTATACATTAAGAAAATCAGGCTTAGCTCTGATCACACATTCAATCTAGATCATGAAGTAACTAGGAAAAAAAATAAAACCTTTCTGAATTTAGTGGAAATTGAGTGATTTACTTTAATGGTGGAAAGGGAATTCAGCCCTTTGTTAAGCTTTATAAGATCACAATTGCACAACACAAGAATGCAAAATTCCAGTAAAGTAACTGTCACAAAGAAAAGAAACAAATGCAGTGATCATCATGAAAAGTAAACATCTGCCAACAGTTAAGAGCTCAGATATTTTATAATTCTTTTCTATTCAAAGAACAGAGAAATACTATGGTATCTCTGATAATGATATTGTTGATACATGTTGACTTTTTAAATGAGTTAACCAGAAAACTTCAATCATTATTATAAGACATTCATCATTTTAAATTATGCTTATTTAGTACTTTTAATTCACAATTTATAATTCAGTTTGTGGGTAAATTCTAGTGCTCAGACTTCATAAAGGCCTGCATTACTATCTGCCTCTTATTTTGGTTTTGTCTGATTTTCAAAGAATAGAAGCAAGTCCAATTACATTTGCAGGTAGAGAGTTATTCTATGTCAATGAAGGTAAACTGGGGGAAAGAATCATGGCTTGCTTTGATGGTGTATTACTTTTGCATATTTTTAAGTTTTTGTTTTGGTTTGGTTTTTGTTTTTTAAAGTGAAATGTGGAGAGAGGAGCAGTTTTGGTACATGATTTAATTGTTTATTTTTTATTAAAAACCAATTAAAGGCTGTCATTAACTTTCCTTGAAGTCAATAAAATGATCTCTGTGAGCTCACTGGGAAGGCTGTAATATCATTCAGACATGAAAGATAGCCCAACACAAAAGACGGAGGTGGATGGGAGCACAGTTGGTTTACTGTGACATTCCCCACAACTCCAACTCACTACACCTTGGGTGAGGTGGAGAACCTATCCCATGGTTACTATCATGAAAATCGTGGCCATTATAAGCATACAACTTTACTAGTCAGGGGAAGATTAAATTTGAACACATTATTTTAACAGTATAATAATAATCTTAGACAATTATAGCCCTTGTGGAAGTAGTTTGCAAGTTCTGTAAGACTGAGCAAGTTTATACTACATCTTCTGATAGTTAATTTTTCTACAAATCACTCATCGCAGACATGTAATATATCCTCAAAGGGTTTATGGTATTCCACAAGATCAATAACAATAATTCCTCCCTACACCTCTAAAAGCCACACATTTTCTCTTGGGAGCAATTGTGTGTCTTTTCTGTCACTTAATATACTCTGTACAGGTGCTATATTTTTATTTTAAAACAAACTCTAAACAAACATTTAAATGAAAACATAGGGGCATATTTGGATTTGGTCATAGCTCAAATTTAATATTCACTTTCATTATTTTGCTTCTCCGTGTCAACTGCCACCCATCATGCTTTCTGATGCATATGTACAAATCTTCATCCAAGTAGGAAGGAATCTCCCAAAATTTGATGATCCATCTGTAACATTTTTTATTTTTTTGTCATTTCAAATGTTTTTTTTTAAATTTCAAAGCTAATTTTAGCTGAAAGCAATATGCTGTAGAGTACTTTTTATGTCCAAGGTTTATAATATCTAACTTGCTATAATTACATGCAGAGATCTGAGGCACTCTCTCGTCTCTTTGTTCCCACCTATAGAAATCTAAATAAAAATCTAAAGGCTCTATTTATTGAAAAAAGCACTTGTGGTTAGCTTGCATTCATTCAGTGTTTTCTTTTTATGAGTGAGTTGGCCCATGGGTGCTATATAGATTTTCTATTTATAACTGGTCTATGTTGCACGCAGATGTAGTTGATATAAGCAGGGATTCTGTTATGGAAATTAAGAATAAAGTGTATGTTGGGACCTTGCCTCTGCTACTACCACCACTTGTAGGTTCCATGATTAGCATCTGGTGTTCATCCAGGTAGGCTGAATAACAGTAGCTATCATTTTTTTCCAGAATAGAAAGCATCAAAAATAAATGCCAATTGTCTCTGATTCTTTCCTGTCCTTCTTCCTCACATCCTTGCCTCAATTTTTTTGGACAGTCTAATGAATCTGTTCATTCTTTTAGTAAAGGCCACCTTACCAATTACAGTGATTAGACACAAGTAAACTGCCTCCTGGACCTTGCATTCCCAAAACAGATTCAAAGGAAAGGAAAGCTGTGGCTTTGTTTTGACCCACAAACAATTCACATGGTTTCCCTTCTTCATTAGCTTTCTCTTTCCAATAAACACTCTGGATTTGCCTACACTAAGGAACTTTAGTAAACACTTCCCACCAGCGCTTCTGCTGTTTTGATAGCATTCGTTGCTAAAATTCTTCAGAGTACACCTTGCCTTGTTGGTCTATGGTCAGAATACTCAGGTAGGTTATGATGAGAAGTTCCAAAGGGGTAGCCGTGTTAGTCTAGTTCAGCAAAACAAACAAGGAGTCCTGTGGCACTTTTAAAAACTAACAAATGTATTTATTGCATAAGGTTTCATGGGAGAAAATCGTACGTCGTCAGATGCTTTAAAGATGGGGAACTTACAGAATGGGAGGAAAATAAATGCAGGGAACTGTAAGACATTGGATCAAGTCAGACTGCAACAGCAAATCAAAGTAGTTGTTAAGATTCAAACACTGGGGAACAGCATATATAGGAAGGTGAGGTCAAATTACCTGTTGTAATGAGAAAAAAATCCATAGTCCCGTTTAACCCTGAGACAGTGGTGTCAAATCTGCATATAAATTCCAGTTCTGCAGTTTCTCTTTGAAGCTTTGATTTGTAATTTGGGGAGACAGGGGATGGTGTGTGGGGCTGGGGTGGGGGGTTAGGGGGGACTAGGGGTGAGGTGCCTGGGGCCTGGGAGGGCAGGGAAAGGTGCATGGCGCCACCAGGGGAAGAAAGTATGTAGAAGGGGATGCTGGGAGAAGAGTACTGGGGGAAGAGCGCTGATGTGGGTGGGGAGTAAGGGGGAATCTGGATTCTGTGCCGTAAATCTCTATTCTATAGAGCAGTGTCCCTGGCTCACAGGCAGGAAGGGAATACCAGCGCTGTCACCCCAAGGAGGTGGTTGGTGGCAGGGCCAGATTATCAAAGGGACTTTAGGGGCTTAAACTGGGGCACAGGGCTTAAGCCCCTAAAGTTCCTCAGATAATCCAGAGACCCCGCTCAGGGCTGGCAGGGCTGGAATGCAGAAAGCACTCGTGCCCCAGCCAGCGCTGTGAGGAGAGGGGCAGGCTGGGGAGCAGGGAGGAAGGCTCAGCCCTGGGGGCAGGATGGGCAGAGCCCACTCACTCCACCCGGGTCTGCACTGCTCCAGCCCAGCGTGCCGCTCTCCAGGGCCTGTGGCCTTGGGAGCTGCGGGGGCCTGTTGCTGCGCCATGTGCCAGCCTCCCCACCCCTCCGGCAGACTGGCTGGAGCGAGGCCAGGGTGGGAGTGCCTTACCACCCCAGCCACTCCCCCCCAGCAATGGGGGAGAGGGGTGAGGGCCTGGCCCCTACAATGGGCCCCAAGGCTGGGCCCACACAGTGGGGGCAGGAGACCCCATGGGGGGCCCGCAGTGGGGGTCAGCCTGGGGCCCCTGGGCCGGTTAATCCAGCTCTGGTTGGTGTTGGTGAGGGAGAAGGTAGGGGGACCTGGCCCCACGCTGCTCCACTAAGTCTTTGTGGCAGAGCATTCTGCCACTGGGTCAGCGGGGCTCCAGCTGAAATGTATTGACACAGCTGCAGGCCACAACATGATTGGACTAATGTCTGGTTTCCATGGGCTCCTCCCTATCCCTCTTCCCTGCACTACCTTGGCCTCAAGGTCATTGTTCATTACCCTGGGGTAAATTGTAAGTGGTAACTCCAGCAACTTCTCAGCTTTGCAAGCAGCAGGCAGCTCTGGTGACTCCTTTAGGTCCCAGGGGACTGGTAGCTTTGGCAGCTCCTTTGGGTTATAGGTAGTAGGTAGCCCCAGTGACTCTTCATTGCTACGGGTGTCAGGTGTGGGCACCAGCGATGGGGAAGAGACAGGGTCGTCCAGTGGTGGGAGCAGGGCCCAGGGCCAATTGGCCGAGGTGGGGCCCCCACCCCCATGCTGGAGGGGACCATGGCGGGCCGGCCCGCTTCATCCCCCAGGGATCCCTGTCGCCCCCGGGCACTGGGAGCTGGCCCCGGCTGGGACCCAAGGCCGCCACTGGGGCTCAGCCACTGCTGGGAGTCAGCCCCGCCCGAAGCCACGCTGCCAGCAGGGGCCAGCAGGGGCTGGCCCCACCCTGGCCGTAGCTGGGAACTTGTGTGGGCTGGGGCAGGCCAGGCTGGCCCAGAGCAGGCCTGCTGCGTGCCGACTGCCACTTGGCCCGGCCCACGTACCCGCTTGCCTCGCCTCTGGGCCGGCCAGCTGCGAGCAAAGCGCTCTCGCCCCGCCCCGCTGCTATCGGCCCGCTGCTGAAGGCAGCTGGGACTGGGGTGAAGCGTGGCCATGGGGCTGCGGCGCAGGCCCAGCACTGCTCCCGTTCACCCCCCCCCCTCCCCAAGGATGGCCCTGGGAAGAGACATTCTTCTCCTCCAATACCAACTGACAAACTAGAGGTAGAGAGCTTGCATTTTGTACTTTCTATCCTGTCCCTCTGCTTCCCAAAGGGCAAGAGTGGGTGTCCCAGCTCTGCCCACCAAGGTTTGGGTCATCGTTCCCTGTCAGTCTCTGAGGGAGGCTGGACGTCTTTGCTAAACGTACCCCTCCAAAGGCCAGCGCCTGGGCGTTGGAGCGTGGTAGGCTTTTCTCACCTAACCACAACAGACCATCAGCATTTGCTTTTTCTGTACCTGCTCAGTGCTGTACGGTGAATGCCAATGGCTGAAAGGTGAGGTGGTACCTCCTTATGAATTGCATGTTGGTGTCCTTCATAGTCTGGAACCACTTGAGAGGTGCATGGTCAGTTAACACAACAAAAGGGCCTCTTACGAGGTTATATTGAAGGGCCTCAACAGCTCATTTGACTGCTAGGCCCTCCTTCTCAATGGTAGAGTAGTTCAAAGGGGTAGCCATGCTAGTCTAGTTCAACAAAACAAAGAAGTTGTCCTGTGGCACTTTTAACCACTAACAAATTTATTTATGATAGAGTAGTTTCAGTCTTGTGGAAACAGCTTTTGGCTAACATACAGGACCGGATATTCCTCTCTGTCTGGGAGCGGACAGTGCCAAGTCCTACTGCTGAGGCATCTATCTGGACCATGAAGCTATGGGTAAAATCAGAGCTGTATAGGACAGGTTTCTGGCAAATGCAATCTTTTAGCATCCAGGCCACTTCACAGTCGGGTGACCAATGGACTTGCTCTTGCTGGGCCTTGCTGTTGAGACTTGCCCATGGGGTCAGGGTTTAACTGATCACCATTTTGGGGGTTGGGAAGGAATTTTCCCCCCAGGGTAGATTGGCTAGGTCTCTGGGGGTTTTTCGCCTTCCTTTGTAGCACGGGGCATGGCTCACCTACTGGTGAATTCTCTGTATCTTAAAGTCCTTAAATCATGATTTGAGGAGGTAAATAACTCAGTCATAGGTTACAGGCTTATTGCTGGAGTAGGTGGGTAAGGTTTTGAGGCCTGCTTTGTGCAGGAGGTCAGACTAGATGATCATACTGGTCCCTTCTGACCTTAGAGTCTATGGCTATGTCTACACTAGGAAAAGTTAGGTCGACTTTGTTAAGTCGACTTAATAAGGTCGACTTTAAGTCAACTTAAAATCGACCTTATTAAGTTGACTTAAAGTGGTGTCCATGGACTTGGACTAAGTCCACTACATTAAGTCGACCTAACTGCCCTTAGGTCAACTTCACAAAGTGGACTTAAACATCCACACTGGGCTCAGGTCAATCTAAAGGAGGGTTAGGTCGACCTAAGGAGGCTTAAGTCGACCTGATAGGTTCTTATTAAGTCAACTTAAGCTTTCATTAAGTCGACTTAAGGAATTTTTTAAGTTGACTTAATGAAAGCCTGGTGTGGACGCGGCTTAATTTAAGTCGACTTAAGCCTCCTTAAATCTACTTAATTTGCCAGTGTAGACATAGCCTATGAATCCATGACTCATAGACAGGGAGGGATCCCTGGCAAAGTCTAGCGGCTTATAGGCAGAGAGTGAGCACCAGGGCTGCCATCCCCAGGAGGTAGTCAATGGCAAAGGTAGGGGGAACCTGGCCCTGCTCTACTTCACTGGGTCCCAGCCCAAGGCCCCCATGGTGGTGGCGTGTTCTTCCACCAGCTCAGCCAGGCTCCATCTGAAATGTGCTGACACAGCTTTAAGCCACAACACAAGTGGACTATTGTCTGGTTTCCTTGGGCTCCTTCCTGTCCTTCCCTGGGGTACCTGGGTCCTGGTATCGTCATCCATTACCCATGGATGAACCTCAAGGGGTAATCCCAACATCTCATGAGCATCGCAGGCAGTTCCAACAGCTCCTTTAGTTCCCAGGTGGTAGGTAGCTCTGGCGGTTCCTCTGGGTTCCAGGCAGCAAGAAGTCCTGGCAGCTCCTCAGTGCAACAGGGGTCATACATGGGCACCAGCAACAGGGGAGAGACGTCCTTCTCTGGCAGCTCTTACCAAAATGAGCTAGAGGGTTTACATTTTGTAATTCTTGGGGGGCTGGTGTGGGTATCCTGGCTCTGCCCACCAGGGATTGGGCTGTAGCTCCCTTTCAGTCTCCAAGGGAGGCAGTGCCCCCTCATTATAAGCTTCTAGGCACAATTGCAATACAAATTAATACACTAGTTTGAATTTGTTGATAAAACCCCCGGGTTTGCATACATACTATTCTGAAACATTCTCCATTAGGGTTGGAATATGCTTGATTTCTTCTCCTTGAAACGGATTTATTTTTTAATGTTTGGGTAAAATTCCTTCAGCAATTGTTATATTATGGGAAAGTGGGGAAAAGAATTGCTTTTCTTTGTTAGTGCCACTATCATCTGGAATAACTCAGGCTGACAATAGAGATGACAGATTGCAATAGAGATGGTAATCTGGTGCATGTCTTTTTGACTCACTGCTTTTTAATATCCATGGCACTGTAGCTAAGAAACACGTTTTTATTATGTAGGGTGAAATTGTCATAGAACTGTCCAAGCTCAATTGTTTTTAAATTGTATTAAACTGTTTTTAATAGTATTTTGTTAAATTTGCCTGTTCTGGATCCAACAGGTAAAATATTCTACAAATTTGTATCAGTTTAGGGAAGGTGTTAAATAAAGAACTCCCAGATAGACTCTTCTTGTTGCCCTCCTCCCACTTTATTATTACCGGAACCTGATTCTTATGGCTTTTGCATTTTGGCATTTATTTTTCAAAAGTGGGGCGTAGGTGTAAGTATTTTTTGCCAGTTTATGTGATGCTATAAAACAGCATTTTTCATTTTTCAACACTTATTAGCTCAACTCCCCAGCTGTGCAGCACCACACCCTGGTGTGAAACTTAGAAGCATAATTCTGACAAGTTTATATTGGCCTAAATTTATAGCATTTCATTTGGGAAAATGAGTATCTTGTTCATATTTCCAGGGCAATTTTGTGATTATTTGACAAGATCCACTCAATCTCTTTTTAACACTGAAAAATAAAGGTTATTATAAGATAATTGATACATAGTGCAGTAGGCTAAAGGAATCAAATAGTTGTTAGAAAAAGTATGAAGTAGCAACTTAAATATTGTTTCTTGTAAGACAAAGAGTAGCAAATTGCTCCATCAGAGAAAGGGTTCAAATACATATTTCTGTTTTTGAAACATTGCAGTGTTTGCTGATTGTAGTCTAAACATTCAAAATAAGGCAACCACATGGCGGCTTATTTTTTGCATGTAAAATATAATATACAAGAGGAGTCACAAAGCATGTTTTAATAAAAATAATATTTGCATTTAATGTGGAGAGTCAGTATAATGTATAAACTCATGAAGCCATTTTTTATTATTTTTCTCAATAGGCTTATATCCCCAAACTGCAGATTTGATATCTTATAATAAGTTATGCTCTGGATGTACTATATAATGTACAAACAGTAATAAATGCCAAATGCAATAAAACTTAGTAAGATGATTGCTCTATATTGATTTTATTTACTTGGACTTTATGTTTCTACTTTTAACCTGTTGTTTGCATTAAGGTCATGGCCATAGCATTGGCATTTAATCTGTTAGTATTTTGAGAAATGTAAGGACTGGATATCTCAAAGGACTGATTCAAACCTATTTCAGATTGCTAGAGACCTGTAGTTACTGTCTTATCGTTTTCTGATAGGAATGTGAAATGAGCTAGTGCCCTCAGCTCTGTTACCACTGAATATATATTCACATCATAAAAATCACTAACACAGGGTGCATCTACACTGGCAACTTAGGTCAACTTAAGGAGGCTTAAGTCGACCTAAACAAAGCCATGTTCACAGTGAGCTTTTATCAAGTCGACTTAAGCATTTCCTTAAGTTGACTTAAGGAAAGCTTAAATCGACTTAATAACACCTTGGTTTAGGTCGATTTAAGGCTTAATTCCTTAAGTCAACTTTAAATTGACCTTATTAAGTCGACTTAAAGCCAGTGTGGATGGGGATTAGCGCCTAAATTGACCTTATTAAGTCGACTTAAAGTGTTAAGTTGACTTAATAAGGTCGACAAGGGGCTATGTCAACACTAGAAAAGTTAAGTTGACTTTGTTAAGTCGACTTAATAAGGTCAACTTAAAGTCGACTTTATTAAGTCAATTTAACAAAGTCGACTTAACTTTTCTAGTGTTAGACATAGCCACAGTTAGCAATACAAAATTCTTGTCACTTCAGCAGAGAGGCTATAGAAAACTGAAGAGCATTAGCAGGTCAGTGTAGGGAAACTAGAATGGCCACTGTTAATATTATACCTTTTGTGAACCCATGTATGCCACCTTTCTTCCTGTACTCATCAGCACTCAGCCATGTGAGTAACTCTGCACAGTATGGCCACCTGTAGATAGTTGGAGTAATTCATTCTGCGTCAATCTGGCACCTTTTAGCAGAACTAAGTTCATTTAAAGACATTCTAAAAATAAAACATTTTGGTAACAATGAACCAGGGTAATTCAGTCAGCATTACTGTATATACAGGGCTAAGTTTTCAGACAATGTGGAAAATCTCAGTTAAATCAGTGCAAATTCATAGTAATTCCACTGAAGTGTAAATTTACTGTGGTGTAACTGAATGCATAATTTGGCCTTTTGGTGTCTAAGAAATATACAAATGATGTGTACATGTGTTGTGTGAACAAATGCAGGCTGAAACATATGAGTATATTTAGGTGCAAATTGGGCATCAGTGTCTGAAAATATGGTCCTTATTAGGTAGGTACAGATATTATAATAGAAATAGATGTGAATAGCAATATCCTTCCCTGTGAAGAGCTGAGCGGTCCAAGTACAAATGTTTGTGATAATGAAGATCTTTGCTTGGATTTTTATGCTTTTTAGTACACAGCAGTTACCCTACATTTTCAAAATGACTTGCATGGTGTCAAATTCAAAGGGCATCACTTAGCACAGTAAACTTTTCTGCAAATTGTGCCTGGTGCTAATGAAAGCAAGTATTACATGAGAGCAATTACTCTTTTACTGTCTCCACTGTGCATCTGATGTTGGGAAGTTCAGAAAGCCTGAATACAGTATGCTAATGACTCTTTCCTTTGCACTGTGGTAGATGCTGTTTAACTGTAGAAATTGGCTCAGGAATCTGCATGTTTTTGTGATGTGCTAGTTGCCATCTGCTTTGGAGATATTCCCATGCACTTTTGTTGATGCAACAGCTATAGTGTTTTCAAATGTTGATACTATGAAAATGTAATGTGATTGGACTGGACAGGTGCCTTAAACAGACCACCCATCATATTTATTTTGCTGCCAATCAGGTCAGACAAACACATAAGTAGAATGTTAAAGTACTTTGAACTTTCCAGATAATGAATAATTTATATTTCATTTCCAAAGGTCTTCTTAGCCTTCCTACAAAATTTCTCCTTAGTTAACTAGAAGTCAACATTATGGCCCTGTTTTTCAAAGTTTCTTATTGTACATTTTGATTCTGTTTTTACTCATGGTGATTTTTTTTTCAATCAGCTTACTTAGGAAAGCTTATTATATGATTAGGGGTCAGAAGAGATGAATGTTATTGAAGTTAAAAACAGCACATAACAACAAAGTTATTTTTTCTGCCAGTAGCAAAGGGCAGTGTGTGTGATATACTGGGTTCCTTTTATAAAATGTCTGCATGTGGCATACATGTTCATGTGCGCACACTTCAAACAAGGCCTAATGAGGACTTCTTTACTCCTGAAACCCTTGCATAAGCTTCTGTTGCAAATCCATGTTTGGAAACTGCTAATTTTATGTTTAGTGGACATGCTTTATACTTGTCAACCAAGAAGAGATATGGAAATCAGGATTCAATGGAACAAATTACTACATTGTTAATATATTTGATTTTTCTTGCTTTACATTAAAACAAAAGAAAACTGAGACCTCAAATATAAATCCTTTGAAATGTCAGGGACTAAGGGGGTTAGATTAAAATATCAGGATATAAACCCATTCCCCATAGCTAAATCATCAGAATAGGTCATCATCATGATCGGTCTTGAATACACATGGCATCGCAGCTAAGTGATTTGTTTCAATATAAGGAGTCTTACTCTGGTAATAGATACCAGCGATATCAAAATTAGGTAGACCAAACAGGATAAGGGGAAAAGTGAAACATGGACAAAAGCTGGGTCTGATTCTACATTCACACTAGGTGTAAATCAAAAGTAGTTCTATTTAAAACAATGAAGTTACACTGATAGAAAACTGATGTAAATGTAAAGAGAATCCACCTGCAGTCAAGGACAAAGTTGTATCGAGCCTTGTAGGCAGGAATACAGGGACCTGGAACTTAATTCTGATGTAGTTTAAGGAAAGAAGATCCTGTTTTCAAGCAAATATTCCTAGTAATATAAAAGAAATATAGATTATACACTACAAAATTAGAATTGTCTCCAATGTTTTTTATGAGGCATCAATTAATTTTAAGGGTATTTATAAGCATAAGCCACATGGAAATTTGGACTTGAAAATGATTTGAGACATGTGAAGGAGATAGGAAGAGAAACTGAAGGTGTGGTTGCTCATTTCTGAAAGAGAGATAGTGTTAACAGTTATTAATAGAAAAAAATCAAGCCCCAGAAGAGGATGGCCTAATGGAAGTGCAATTAACCAGAGTCCTAACTGATGGGCTCACATCCTTGCTAAAATGTTCAAATTACATGAGCACACAGTGTATTTTCCCAGATGGGTGAAAGAGGAACATAATCATCTCTGCCTTTAAAAATAAAGAGGAGAATGGCTGAGAAAATTATCCCTCAATTATCTTGATAAATCTAGTCATATAATCTACACATAATCTATTTGTTTTTGCTAGCACAGAGGAAGAGATGAAAAATGTGTCTTTGTTTTTTAAAGATGAGAAAAAGGGATTCTGGGTGGAATTGCTTCATATGAGCTTATTTATTAGGTAGAGATGAGCTAAAACTAGAAGTGGCAAATATACAAGTTCTGTTGAGTGAAAGTTCAAGGTGATCCTAATAATATATTTCTGCAGTGGACCATCTCTAAAACTGACAAAACTAGAGAATGATGTGGTCTTGGAAAACTAGGATTGGGTCAGTTTCAGTTTCCCTTTTATCAGATGTTACCCAATGTTAAAATGCTTCTTACACACACACACAACACACACACACTTCTACATTTCTTTTCTGATTCTAATTCTAATTTTCTAATTCTTTTCTAATTCCCTTTTCCATGTATTAGTACACTGCATAAGCAAAACTGGTAAGCAATACAAAGACTAGCACAACTACCCCTTCAAAACTGGTAAGAATCTGATGTCACAAGCAATGGGCTACCTTGAGATTTCACTACTGTACTGGGAAATCTTCAAGTGAGGTAGTGCTATCATAATGAGTGTATACCACCCTCACACTCAGCCCTCAGTGTAGGGCCTCATACGTCATGTAGCCGGAGAACAGCTGCACCTCAGTGATTCCTGACTGCCAGTCCCTTCAGGTTCATTAAAACCAGTTACAATTTACATCAGCTTTGAAGCTGCTCTAAGTTTCACCAGAGTTGAGAGGCTGGAGTTGAGTAAGATTGTAAAAGTGGCATATAGCCACTTCCATCTCTCCTCTGCCATTCTGGCAGTTGAGAATCTGTCCTGATGAGAGTTTTGTGATACACTTCAATGCATGTAGGTTTGGACTCTAAATCAGATCTGGTAATAATACTTTTTTTCTCCTTCTATCTCTGTACTATTATTATTACCATTTCCTTTCCCATTGCTTCTCATTTTTGTGTTCTAAGTAGACCACTATCATTTTCTCCTTTTTCTATAATATGAATATATCCAAAGAATCCATTGTTGTCAGATGAAGTATTTATGCAATTCAGCATTCAGTAGTTCCACTTGCACTTTTAATTTGATCCTGTAGCTTGCTTCTGTTTATTTTTACACATGAAACCTCCAAATTCTCCACACCAGATTACCAGATTTGTTTGTGTGTGTGTGTAAACTTTTAGCTTACTGCTTGTAAAACTCTTTCCATCTCATTCCTTACCTAACCACAATGGCCTATGTTGCACTTTTCCCTGTTTAAATTTATGGGGAAGAATTTCAGCTGCACTCTCTCCATAAGTTGCTTGTCATTTCCCACTTTTTTTTCTAGTAGCCTTCCTACAGTTAGTAGAAATCCAATCAGAAGCATTTTTCACTTTCTTTCAGAGTCAGCTACTTTGTTTCTGTTATTCTCTCCAGTAATATCCCGTACTCACTCTTGAAATTATTCACCCATTTAATGTATTTTCAAGGCAGGATTTTTATTTTTTTTAAATAGCTTTTCCACCTCTTTCTTCTTCTTGGCTTTATATTCTCTTTATAAAACATCCCCTTCCCTCCTTTTTCTTTTTACCAGAAGTCTGAGGTTTTCCCAGTGTAATAAAATCAGCAGTGGGATGGGCAGACATCTGAAATCAGATGTATGATCTGTCAGAGGGGAATTCCCAGGCTGTGGGTATTTTTCATCTGAGCTCTGGACATGTACAAGACACTCATTTTGGGGTTGGAGAGGGGGGAAAGGAGCCATTTTTTATGCCTTGAAAAGAGACTTAGTAATAGAAAAAACACACACCCTCACTGAACATTTTCATTCTTAATCTAGCTGATTCAGGCCCTGAGCTCTTATTTCCAAATAGAAGTCTCAGAGTACTTTATCTTTGACATTGGGTGTAGAGAACTAACCAGTGAATATACTATTTTGAAAACTGGTTAGATCTTTACTTACCCACTAGTTAATATACAAATATTCTGAAAGTTTAGATGTCTCCTAAAGTAGTAACAGCTCTTGGAGTTTTATACCTTCAAAGCACTCAACAAGTATTAGCTAATCAAATTTGAAATGTAAATACACTGGGGCTAATTCTTCACTGCTCTGCTCCAATTTTCTGTTGGTGCAAATCCAATAACAAATCAGGCACTGTAAGTATTATTTTTAATAGATGCATAAATTCCAAGGGCTGAAGGGACATTGTGATCATCTAGTCTGACTTCCTGTATAACACAGGCCACAGAACTTTCCCAAATTAATTCCTACAGCGCATCTTTCAAAAACATCCAATCTTAATTTGAAAATTGTCAGTGAGAGAGAATCAACCAAGACCCTTGGCAAATTACTCTAATGGCTAAATACTCTTATTGTTAAAAATGTACACTTTAATTCCAGTCTGAATTTGTCCAGCTTCAGCTTTCAGCCATTATGTTATACCGTTCTCTATTAGACTGAAGAGCCCATTATTAAATATTTTTCCCCACGTAGGTACTTACTGACTGGGATCAAATCACTTCTTAGTCATCCCTTTGATAAAACAAATAGATGGAGCCTGAGTCTATCACTGTAAGGCATGTTTTCTAGTTTAATTTTTTTTTCATGATTCTTCTCTGAACCTTCTCCAATTTTTCAACAGTCCTCTTGAACTGTGGACACCAGAAGTGCACACAATACTGTGTCACACCAATTCCAAATACAGTGGTAAAATAATCACTCTACTTGTACTCATGATTCCCAACTTTATGCATCCCAGGATAACATTAGCCCCTTTTGTCACAGCATCGCATTCAGAGCCCATATTTCAGCATATTATACCTCCAATATTTTTCAGCATCATTGCTTCCCAGCATGGTGCCCCCCATTCTGTAAGTATGGCCTACATGCTGTGTTCTTGGATGTATAGATATATAAATATATATTTAGCCATATTAAAACACTTTGCTAGCTTGCACCCAGCTTTCCAGGTGATTTGGATCACTCTTTATTAGTGACTGTCCTCTTCATTATTTACCACTTCCCACTTTTTGAGTAATCTATAAACTTTATCAGTGATTATTTTATGGGGTTTTTTTCCCAAATCATTGATAAAAATTTAAAAGAGTATAGGTCCATGAACTGATCTTTGTGGGATCCCACTAGAAGCACACCCACTTGATGATGACTGCCCATTTACAATTATATTTTGAAACCCATCTATTAGATGGCTTTTGTTCCATTTAATGTGCACTGTTATATCATGCTAATTTTTTAATGAACCTGTTATTATACTCTTTTGCAGAAGGAGAAGATGAAGCAGAGAGGTGAAGGTACTTGCCTCAAAATGTTCTGATTCCTAATACTCTGCCCATTCCCCTAGGCCAGTGGGTCTAAATCACTATGTCAGGATACATTACTGTGTCACCATACAGTGGTAAGTGTGTCACAGAAAGCTGGGGAAATGGCTGGATTTGGCCTGGAGGGAGTGGGCTAGTGTGTGTCCTGTAGAGTTGCAAAATGCTGCCAAGTGTGTCACACCCCACAAAAGGTTGAGAACCATTGCCCTAGGCCATCTCACCTCTCTAAGGACATGGTCTTGGGACATGCTAAGCACCCTCACTATCAAAAGTACCGAGAAGATCCTAAACTGGTTTAATCTGGCACAACTTCAGTGAAATCAAAAGGTAAGTAATGGAGCTATCCCATTTTATGTCAGAAGTGAAGCTGATATCCTGTCACTCTCCCAAAGTCATATGAAGTTTCATAGAATCATAGAATATTAGGGCTGGAAGGAACCTCATGAGGTCATCTACTCCAACCCCTTGCTAAAAGGAGGACTACTCCCACTACATCATCCCAGCCAGGGTTTTGTCTAACCGGGCTTTAAATGTTTCCAAAGGTGCAGATTCTACCACCCACCTCCCTAGGTAACCCATTCCAGTGCTTCACCACCCTCCTAGTGAGAAAGTTTTTCCTAATATCCAACCTAAACTTCCCCAACTGCAACTTGAAGCCATTGCTCCTTGTTCTGTCCTCTGTTACCACTGAGAATAGCTTAGCTTCCTCCTCTTTGGAGCACCTCTTCAAGTTGAAGGTTGCTATCAAATCCCCCCTCAGTCTTCTCTTCTGCAGACTAAATAAGCCTAGTTCCTTCAGTCTCTCCTCGTAAGTTATGTGACCCAGCTCCCTAATCATTTTTGTTGCCCTCTGCTGGACTCTTTCTAATTTGTTTAAGTTTTTTTTTGGTTTGTATTTCTTTTATTCCCAGGTAGTGCCTCAGTCCACTGGCATTCCTATACAGCTACCTCACAATTCTTTCTGAAAACCAGCCCCCAGTGAGCCTTTTGTCCATCCCCCATTGTATCACACTAATTCTAAAATGTTGGTAAAATAATTAGGAGGGTGCAAGGACCTCATTCCAAATATCCCATGGAGGCCTGCATCACATATGCAGCTGTAGAATATGTATGCTTTAATGACCAGCACTGACCTTTCTATTAAAAACATAAAAAGAAGATGTTAGGGTGAAATAAAAAATTATAAACTCCACTCCCCGAACCCAAAATATTTTAATGTACAAATTAAATTAAAAGACAGGAAAGGCAGGAAGCCACCAACTGCTCTTTATCAGATCTCAGCATAGAAACAACTGAGTTGCATTTTGTTTGGGTTTTTCGTAAAGCAACGGTAAGTCAGGGCTGGCTCGAGGTTTTTTGGCACCCTAGGTGAGATGTGATTTGGCGACCCTCCCCTGTTCCCGCCTCACTGACTGCAGCATCCACGAGCCTTATCCGGCGGCAGCCACAGGGAGTCCCGGACCCCCAATTGGCCTGGTGGGGGCATGGCCAGCCCCCAAGCCCGCACTAAGCTCTCGCACCCCCAAACACAAGTGCTGACTGAACCACGGGTCATGGGCTGCCAGCAGTGTTCCCTGCTTGGGTGCGATGGGGAATGCGCCTACCGAGCGCAGCGGCCCCTGGTGCCTCTCAAAGTCTGGTGCCTCAGGCGACCGCCTAGGTAGCCTCTATGGTAGGACCAGCCTATGTCAAATACTGTAATAAAATGGGCAGAGGAAGGGTAAGTATATGTGCACATGTGCCATTGCTGTCTAATGACTAAAATCAGAACTGTGCAACTGTAAGTCCTAGGTCCTATATTGCTAACAGTGAAAGGAGTTAGAATCATAGGCTATGTCTACACTGGTAAGTTAGTTCGAATTAAGGAAGCTTAATTTGAACTAACTAAAGCCATGGTTACACTAGGCTTTAATTAGTTCGAATTAAGGGCTTCCTTAATTCGAACTAATAAATTTGAATATGCTATTCGAACTAAGGCTTAATTTGAACTAGTTAGTTCGAATTAACCAATGTGGCCATGTTAGTTCAAACTAATTGCTTAGTTCGAACTAACCGGCCCTTTGAACTCAATGCAATTAGCTAATTCAAACTAAGCAAGTGCCATGAATGGCACTTGCTTAGTTAGAACTAAATTTTGCTAGTTTTAACTAAATTAATTCAAACTAACTAAAATTAGTTTGAATTAGTTAGTTCGAATTAACTAATTCGAACTAACCTTAGTAAGTGTAGACATAGCCAATGATCCCAGTCTACAAAATGGGTATTTCCACCATTTGCTACATGCAAAACCTGATTCCCCAAATAAAATTATGCACACCAAATGAAAATCTACCTAGCTCCAACTCTGCAGAACCCCATCCTTAATCGCTCCCACTGTCTTCCCATATAGACAAGCTTTACAATGTTCCCTACACATTTGTAGTGTCTCAGGGCAGATTTACACTGCCTGCTCTTTTCAGCAGCAGTCAGATGGCGATACATAAGTTACCTAAAATAACTTGCACCCACAGGGTTGCACCCAACCGGACTTTAAATATCTCCAAAGATGGAGATTCCACCACTTCCCTAGGTAGCCCATTTCAATGCTTCACCACCCTCCTAGTGAGAAAGTTTTTCCTAATATCCTCCCCAGCTGTAACTTGAAACCATTGCTCCTTGTTCTGTCCTCTGTTACCACCGAGAACAGCCTAGCTCCCTCCTCTCCGGAGCACCTCTTCAAGTAGTTGAAGGTTCTTATCAAATCCCCCCTCAGTCTTCTTTTCTGCAGACTAAATAAGCCCAGTTCCTTCAGTCTTTTCTCGTACGTCATGTGTCCCAGCCCCCTCATCATTTTCGTTGCCCTCTGCTGGACTCTTTCTAATTTGTCCACATCCTTTCTGTAGTGGGGAGCCCAAAACTGGACACAGTATTCCAGATGCAGTCTCACCAGTGCTGAATAGAGGGGAATAATCACATCCCTCCATCTGCTGGCAATGCTCCTACTGATGCAGCCCAATATGCCATTGGCCTTTTTGGCATCAAGGGCACACTGTTGGCTCATATTCATCTTCCCATCTACCATAACCCCCAGGTCGTTTTCTACACTGCTGCTTATTAGCCGATCGGTCCCCAGACTGTAGCAGTGCATGGGATTTTTCCATCCTAAGTGCAGTACTTTGCACTTATCCTTGTTGAACCTCATGAGATTTCTTTTGGCCCACTGTTCCAATTTGTCTAGGTCTCCCTGAATCCTGTCCCTGCCCTCCAGCATGTCCACCATCCCCCCCAGCTTGGTGTCATCCGCAAACTTACTGAGCATGCAATCCATCCCATCATTGAGATAATTAAAGTCGAGGTATATCACGTCGACAGCTATACCCGCATCCACCAATCCAGTCATCTCATCATAGAAGGCAATCAGGTTGGTCAGGCATGATTTGCCCTTGGTGAGTCCATGCTGACTGTTCCTGATCACTCTATTTTCCTCCAAGTGTTTCAGGTTGGATTCTCCTATAGCGAGATAGGGATCTGTGCTTTTGGAGCAGGAGGAATTTTAGAGGAGTGTGAAGCATAGTGACAAATGCGAAATCTCAGGTGGCCACATCTTACAATATTATGGTAGGTATTTAAACCCAAATGATTGGGTTCACTGTCTTCCGTGTTCAATTTTTTATTTTCCACTAGAAGTAACACAGCATAGCAATTTGTTGTTTGTGTAAGAAAAACAGTGTCAACAGAAGATTAGGCTGGCACTTGCCTGAAGAACATCTGCGTTAAGAAAACACTTGAAAAAATAACCACTCAGGAGCACGACAAGAAAACATCTGTGAAGCATGCAGCAGTGGGAGGAATATTAGCAGTGGGAGGAGAAGCAGGAGGACAAGTGAGATTGGAAGTAGATCAGGGACAGGCAATTCACTGAATGCCAGTGGCATAAACTCTATTATTCCTTTCATGATCCCACCCACATTTTAAGTCAAGGTTTGTGTTGGACGGGGGAGGTAAGAGGGGTGTGGAAAGGACAGCTAAAAAGTATTGTTAAAGGAATTGTCAAAGGGAATTGTCAAAACAGTACACCTCTTATGTTTTGTATGCAAAGTACAAAACCCTCTCCCCACCCATGCAGGCAGGAAGTGAGCATTAGGGTGGAGGGTAGCTCATCACTAATCAAGCGTGAGGACTGTATTTCACCAGTTTACTTAATCAAAACCTCGGATGTGTGTGTGTGTGTGTGTGTGTGTGTGTGTGTGTGTGTGTGTGTGT
>ML685763.1:11224544-11241599 GCA_007922175.1 Pelusios castaneus | reverse complement strand
GGGAACAGCACATAGAGGAGGGGGAGGTCAAATCACTTGTTGTAATGTGAGAAAAATCCATAGTCCCTGTTTAACCCCAAGACAACTGAGTCAAATTTGCATATAAGTTCGAGTTCTGCAGTCTCTCTTTGAAGCTGTGATTTGTTATTCATCTGTTTCAACACAGCTATTAACAAGTCGTCAAGGGAGTGAGCAGGGAGATTGAAGTGTTCCCCTACAGGTTTTGCAGTGTTGCAATTTCTGATGTCAGATTTGTGTCCATTGATTCTTTGGCGCAGAGGCTGTCCTGTCTGTCCAATATATAAGGCAGAGGGGCATTTCCGGCACATGATGGCATAAATCACATTGGTGGATGAGCAGGTGAACGAGCCCTTGATGGAGTAGGTGGCATGATTAGGCCCTGTGATGGTGTCATCAGTGTAGATATGAGGGCAAAGTTGGCAGCGTGGTCTGCTGCAGGGCTGTGTTCCTGCTTTAGTGTTTCTGTTCTGTGATCTGTAGTTGCTGGTAAGTATCCTTTTAAGGTTAGGGGGCTGTCTGAAAGCAAGGAGAGGTCTGTCTCCTAAGGCTTGAGAGAGTGAGGGGTCATCCTGTAAAATAGGCTGTAGATCTTTGATGATGTGATGAAGGGGTCTGGCTTGGGGGTTGTAGGTGGTGACCAGTGGCGTTCTGTTGTTTTTCATGGGCTTCTCCTGCAGTAGTTGACTTCTGGGTACCCGTCTGGCTCTGTCAATTTGTTTCTTCGCTTCTGCGGGTGGGTACTGTAGTTTTAAGAATGCCTGGTAGAGATCCTGAAGGGTAGAGATCTGCCTAAAGGGTCAGAGCAAATGCGGTTATATCTTAGGGCTTGACTGTACACAATGGATCGTGTTGTGTGTCGAGGATGAAAGCTCGAAGGATGTAGGTAACTATACCGATCAGTAGGTTTGCGGTATAGGGAGGTCTTTATGTGCCCATCGCTAATTTGCACTGTAGTGTCCAGAAAGTGGATCTCTTGTGTGGAGTGTTCCAGGCTAAGTTTGATTGTGTTGTGGAAATTGTTGAAATCTTTATGGAAATCTTCAAGGGCATCTTTACCATGGGTCCAGATGATGAAGATGTCATCAATATAGCATAGGTAAAGTAGAGGTGCTTTGGGATGAGACGTGAGGTAATGTTGTTCTAAATCGGCCATAAAGATATTGGCATATTGTGGGGCCATGCGGGTACCCATAGCAGTGCCACTGACTTGAAGGTATAAATTATCTTCAAATCTGAAATGGTTGTGGGTGAGTACAAAGTCACAGAGGTCAGCCACAAGTTTAGCTGTGTCATCATCCTGGATGGTTCTTCTAATAGCTTGTAATCCATCCTTGTGTGGGATGTTAGTTTGGAAAGGAAGATGATGTCTGTCTGGATCTGTGCAAGTTGTTTCATGTCTTGGGGTTAAACAGGGACTATGGATTTTTCTCGCATTACAACAAGTGATTTGACCTCCCCCTCCTCTATGTGCTGTTCCCCAGTGTTTTGAATCCTAACACCTATTTTGATTTGCTGTTACAGCCTGACCTGATGCTATGTCATACACTCCCCTGCATTTAATTTCCTACCACTCTGTAACTTTCCTATCTTCAAAGCATCTGACGAAGTGGGATTTTCTCCCATGAAAGCTCATGCGATAAATAAATCTGTTAGTCTTTAAAAGTGCCACAGGCCTCTGTTGTCTTTCTACAATAGACTAACACGGCTACCCCTTTGGAATTAGGCTTATTTAGTCTACAGAAGAGAAGACTGAGGGGAGATTTGATAGCAACCTTCAACTACTTGAAGGGGTGCTCCAAAGAAGAGGGAGGTAGGCTGTTCTCGATGGTAACAGAGGACAGAACAAGGATCAATGGTTTCAAATTACAGCTTGGAGGTCAAGGTTGGATATTAGGAAAAACTTTCTCACTAGGAGGGTGGTGAAGCATTGGAATGGGTTACCTAGGGAGGTGGTGGAATCTCCATCTTTGGAGATTTTTAAGGCCCGGTTAGACAAAACCCTGGCTGGGGTGATTTACTGGAAGTGGTCCTGCTTTTTAGCAGGGGTTGGACTAGATGACCTCGTGAGGTCCCTTCCATCCCTATTATTCTTTGAGTCTATGATTCTATATCAGGAACCCTGGCACACTAATCCAGAGCTGCCTACCAGGTGGAGAGTCCATGGGCCTAAGCCAAGGCCACCTGGAATACTACAACTGAGGAGAGAAGAGGACTTGCCAGGGTGGGATAGATTTACTACACGCCTACTGTGCCAGGCACAAGAGTTGTTACGTGGCACGAGCTGGGTGTTTCTTTGCCACACTATATATTTGTACTCTCTTCTATACAAAACATGATGTATTGATAGTTTCTCATATCAAGGGGTTAAAGATCAGAGTGCTGCAGATAAGCTTTTAAACTTTTAGATACATAAACTAACCAAAATTTGATCTGTATAGGTAGACCTGTACCTCCAAGTGTATTCCAAAAGAAGTCAGTAGAGCTCTGTATGTTGTAAGAGCTTGCCTGCATGGATCGAATTGCATAATCAGAGAATTTAGGTTCTGTCTACACATAAAGTCGCACTCTTTTAATGAAAGGTGTGCTTTGAAACTGACATAATTAGCCTGGTGCAAAACCCTCTATTGCCATTCTTATTTTGATTTTGATTCTTTTCAGTGATGTAGCTTTGACAGAGTTAAATAGATTTAAAGGTATCAATACAGGAGTGTGCACCCATTTACCTAAATTGATTTTTAAAAACTCCTCTAGTTAAATCAGTGTGGGTTTTCTATGCAAGACAAGACCTTAGATCCTGATCCTAAAAGGTATTTAGATGCCTAACTCTCATTGAAATTAATGGAAGCTGGGCACATACGAATCTTTGCAGTTCTGGGTCTTAATATGTAAAACTAGGTTATGAATCCCATGACACCCTTTCTTTCGGGATTTACTCAACTTTTTGTTTCCATCTATGCATGGATTCTACAGTGCCTAGCAAATGGGGAGCTGATCCCCATTCTGACCTCTGGGAATTGCTAGCATCTATAACTACTAAATAATAACAGAGCAGGAAATTCCTCAGGAACAGCTTTTGTTGTGGTAGTTTAGGCCTGACTAAAATTGGGAAGAAGAGTTTACACAGAAGTGAAAAACATAAATTTACTAAACTTTTTCCAGCCTGAGGAATGCTCAGCTTGGGTTAAGATTAGATCTTATTTTATCTGAACCCTATTGCCTGTCTCTAAGTTGACAAAAATCCTCTTTGCCACCTGCAGCATATCTTCTTTCTTTCAGTTGTAGGAAATGGAGAAAAAACTAATTCTAAAGCTAATAAACCTTCAGACCCATTTATTTCAATAGCTAGTAATCACTGCATAACGATTTAAAAAAAATGTACATCCTCTGTTTAACTAAGGGTTTGCCTGTGATCATTGTAATCGGTTCTGCCTGTTGGAAGAAACGCATGCTTGCACAGCTTGAAATATTTAAAACCTTTCAAGCTGGGCTTTGGCACCTCTGATGGTATGTATTGTGCTTATGACAGTTAATCATGTGAACAGAATTTTTTTTCCCCTCTTCACTTTAAAGCTGGTAGATTTAAGATTATTGTCTTTTTATATATATTATTTCTTCAGTAAAGTTTCCAGTGCATGAAACTACCTGAACCGAAAAATAAACACATCACCACATGCAGCATTGTTCTGTGCCTGTGGGATGACAAGAGAAATCTGACATGAGTAAATATAAAGACAACATGTCATTTTGAAACAATATGGCCAGATTTCCCAAGTGAAGTGGATGGATTTTACGAAGTGCACAGTGCTCCACAGTTCACACTGAGAGTAGTGGGGACTGCTGGATCTTGAATACTTTTGAAAATCTGGCCCTAAACTCTTTTGTGACCAAGGATGAATGGCAACAATCATGAAAATGACTTTGAAAAATGGTCTATCTTTAGTTGCCTAAAAGTAATGAAGACTTTAGATATACACTATAGACATCAGTGGGAGCAACAAATGTTGCACTTCTGAAATCAGGACCTATGAATCATCTTGCTTAAGTCGACTTAAGGAAAGCGTAGTGTGGACGCAGAGTAAATTAAGTCGACTTAAGCAAGCTTAAGTCGACTTAATTTACAAGTGTAGACGCACCCTGTGTGCCCTGCACCATCTAGTCCCCCTCGGTCCTCTTGAAGTTAAGAATCTAAGCATGAAATAATCACTGCTCATATTAAAGCAGTGGGAAGAGAGTTGCCTAGACTCAGAGACATAATGGATCATGACACTAACATCAAAAGCAGCTCTAGAGTAAATGAAACCCTAGAGAATAAATTGGAACCCTTGAGGATGTGTAGGAGATTTTAATGATAACACACGCAGACTCTAACTCTTCTTCAGATGCATAATTATTTGCAATAGATAAATTACACAAGAATGAATCATTGACCTAAAGACAGGATTAATATCTCAAATGATTATCAAGCCACCTCCCTTTTTCTTTAAACTCTCTGTGTGTGGTTTCAATTCAAAATGTAACTGGGAGAAAACTTTGGTGCTTAACGAACATAACTCAGAAAATAGTATCAATAAAACAGTGTTATGGAATAAAGTTATCCTTTTACTCTCCTTTTCTTTTTCACCTGTCTATTCTGCAATAGGCAGCCCCAGAAAGTCCATCAGCAGAAGGGAAAAGGGCAATCATGACTAACTGTGCACATTCCTAGCATATAAAAAACATATTCTTATTACTGTATCATCATACTTCCTATGCCATTGTGTCTCATGGTCACACCTTAATGGCACCTTGTTTTAATTACAGGCAAGCTCTTTGGCCCAAGTCCCATTTACCCCACCTTATTTTGTATCATGCCCCAAACAACAAGGCCCTTATATTAGGAAGCAATAGGTACTGCTTTGATTCAAATAATAAATAATCATAATCGTGTTTGAATAACAAAATTATCTAGTTAGCACATTTAAACATAGTTAATGAAAATGTCACCAAAGAAAGCAGGCGAAAATTAGCATCTAGTGGCTGGAGCACAGGGTTCAGATAACGGGTTGTCTCAGACAATGTTGGCCTGCCAAAACAACTAATATAACCAGGCAAATTATATTTTCCATTTAATTTGTATTGAACATGACAGGTATTTACAAAACAGCATCAGGAGGGTGACGAGACCCCTTAATCCACTCACTCCTTAACTACCACGATTCCTGGTTTCTTGCAGAGTTGAACTGATCATGATATTTATAGCTGAGAAGTTTCACCCACACTCCATTTTGACAAAGGATTTGGGATTTTTTTCACTTGACTCTAAAGCAGCAAACAGGGACCATTGATTGGATGAAGATGGGATCATTCCATTATTGGTTTCCTGTGATAGCAAGATGCAGAGGGTTTGGTTTCACATGATCCTTTCTATACTACCTGATGTTTTCATTACTTTGACCACTTACAGATAACAGATGTTATATGTAATGGAGCTCTATACAGAAATGTGGTTTGCAGCATGTGTTACTGAACCATTTCCCCATAGTTTTAGCCACTAATTGAAAGAAAAAAAATATATTTGAGTTTGGTGTGACTCATTATATGGTATTTGCTTAAAAGATCTATAATTCTTTTTACCCTGTGTATCTTGACAGCATCCGTAGAGACCTATTCCCTTATCAGGCAGTAACTATTTTTTCAGCCTATCTAATTATGGGGTTCTATTACATCTATGCAACTTTCCATTAGTATATATGCTTCACTCTGGCCTGGAGTTACTGAGAGTTGCCTATGTTAGTGTAGGTTTTAGTAAAGTATCTGGAGTCATAGGAGTGGCAACAAAATATGTTTACATGATAACTAGTGGTAGAAAGCATATATTGTAACAGATTGTTAATATGTTCATGGGCCAAGATAGTGATTGTGTACTGTTTACAATCAGATTTTTTTTTCATGCTCTCCTGACCAGAGAAAACAACAGCAGGGATTATTTTGCAATGAAATAATGAGTTTATTGAAATTATTTTGCAATGAAATGATATTATGATGGACATTTGTTAGAGCCCGGTGGGTGTAGTTTTAGGAAGTCTCTCAGTAAATAATTGCTTTTCCCCAAGATTGCGCATGTCACAGCTACTATGTGTTATGGTACATCTGGAGTTCTCTGGAACTGTTAATTATAACTTAATGTGCTTAGCTAATGTTTGTAAAGCATTCTGTAAATGAAAAGTACAGCACAAAGGCTGAGTGTTATTAACAGGCATGATCTTGACTATTTTGTACTGCATGTATACTATCTCTCATTTTCTCTTGTTCCCTGTATTGATAAAAATCTAACAGGTAACCAACTTCCATGATATATTGCAACAGAACAGTCCCCAGACCTTTTCAAGACGCTTGATATTGCTTGATACAAGAGGAAGAACAGTATTTTTCCCTTTCTCATACCACCCAGATTGCTCATTGGAACTCTGAGACCTGTCTCATAGCAACTCTGCCTTGTTATACACAGAATTCATTTACTGCTCTCAGCTCTGCCTATAGTAGACACTAATTCACATCACTTAATTGTTACATGTTCCTAGGCACCACAGGTCACTATTACTCAAGGGAGACTAATGGTAGAGCTAACTTGTTGACTTAATCTCCGGATCTCAGAGGGTGGTTTGTGTAGTTCAGGGACCACATTTCCTCATGGAGGTTTGTTTACAGTTTATGTTGTTCACACAAATTAAGTAACTTCTAGCAACTTTGGCTGAAAGTCTAGTAAAGAGAGTGAACTCAGATGGTCAGCATTTCTTCATCACATAGCCATGCACTAGTCATAACATATGCTGACAGCTGACTCACTTAAACACCTAATTACTTTTTTAGACAGGGAAGATGTTTGTTTTCTGTTTACAACTAAACAAAACTACACTACTCTTCCAGTGTCCACCTCTCTGAGCTCACATTTTGAAGAGAAATAGTTATTCTACCATCCGGGTTTGCTATAAAAACAAACAAACAAAACAGTTGAAGGACTCTATTTTGCTGCAGAAGCCAGTAACACATAAGAGGTGCTTGTGAGTGAGTGAGGTGGGGTTACACTAATGGTAATTTCTAGAAGATTTGAACTTGATTCCCTTTCTCTTGAAGTCAGTGGCAAGCCACCTATTTATTCCAGTAGGATGAATCCTCTCTCCTGTGGAGCACACACCCAGAGAAATGACATCTACTGGTTATGTATGCACTTCTTCCAGAATCTGGCTGCCAGCTGATATAGAATGGAGGCTAAGTGGCAGAGAATTTGGCCCTTAGGGGAACTTGGCCAATTCCACCTTCTCTGGGGGATCAAGTGCCATTGATGGATGACATGTCTCAAGCCCTAGGTCCCAAACTGCCCTACATGCAGGTGCATATGGCCTCTTTTAAGAAGCTATGCAAAAGCAGCAAGAACAGGGCAGTAAATTGACAGTTAATTTTTCTTCTTTCAGTGTATTCTGCATAATTCTCTTTGATTACAGTCCTGGTGAATGATCGCTATTGTGTTTTCATGTAAAGGTCTGCAACATTTTGGTGATATGAGCATGAGCCCTACCTGAAAATGATTTAAGCTATGAAACATTTGTCAATCTTCTGCTTTCTGGTTAAATTTCTCATTAATCCTCATTTTGGCTTCAGTCAGATTTTGCTGCTGTCAGGGAGTTTTTGACTTCTGTTATTGCTCAACAAATATTGCAGCAAATACTGGGGCAAACTTGAAAGGAGAAAATATCTCTACCTAAAGCAATAGTCTTAGACTTTATTTTCAGGATTCCTATGAACTGGATTTATTCCTTTCAGCCTAGTATATCTTGCATCCTACAGTAAAGGTACACGTCCAGGTTCAGAGGACAGGGGGATGGTGGAGTACTATAGGTAGAGCTTCTGGTCTGGGGGGTGGGGGTTGTTAATTTATTTGAGGGGAGAAGGTAATTTGTAGCTATTTTGGAGTTTTCAAATATATATATAGTTCAGAATCAGTATTTTTCAACATCCACAGGGGAACAAGATAAAGGTGCCGTGACCTCCAACCCATCATCACTTTTATTTACCCTATTCGTAGAGTTCACTACACAGAATATGGAAAATACTAGCCACTGCTTGTTGAAATGGAACACAAAATTTCCCCAGATTCAGATACTACATTGTTCTGAAACAACTCTACTATTTCATAACCTAATATTCTGGCAAAAATGGTTCTGGATCAGGCTTTAGAATTATGTATGACAAATCAGAAGCCTTCCCTTTTCCCCATCCAATACTGTAATGCCTGGGGTCTCAGAAGCCTTTTCTTTTGGCAGAGAGAAGAACTCTTTCAAACAGCTGAGGACTGATTAAAGTACTGGAAAACATGCCTTACACTCATTCAGAAGGGAGAGGAAGTGATAGACTCCAGGAGCTCAATCTGTTTAGTTTAGAACAGAGAAATTAAAAGGGTGCCTTGATCACAGTCTGTAAGTATCTATATGGGGAAGAGAACTTTGATAATGGATTCTTCCAGCAGGCAAAGGTATAACAAATTCCAATGGCTAAAAGTTGAAGCCAGACAAATTCAGATTAGAAATAATAATTACATAGTAGTAATGAACAGTGGTCCCTTATGACCTTATAATTTAGGAATTTATTTCTTTTTTCTCATTTGTAACTTTAATGTAGTTATTGATCTATCAGTGTAAGTGAAAGGAGAATCAAATCTCTGGTGATAACTGACAATTTCTCTACCTTGCTCGCCTTAAGTTACTGTACATTTCCCTCTTGCAAAAAATCATCCAGAAGTAATAATGAATTAATACTCTCTCTCTCTCTCTCTGGGTGTGTCTACACTTAGAAATTAAGTCGATTTAAGGAGGCTTAAGTCGACTTAATTTACTCTGCGTCTACACTGGGCTTTCCTTAAATTGACTTAAGATGCTCCTTAAGTCAAATTAAGGAAAAGTTTGTTTGAATTAATAACACCTCATTTTAATTCGAACTCGTGCTTAAATCAACTTTATTAAGTCGACTTAAGCCAGTGGAGACGGGGATTAGCACCTTGGTGGAGTTTATTAAGTTGACTTGAAACATTAAGTTGACTTAATCAGGTCGAAAAGGGGCCACGTCTACACTTGAAAAATTAAGTCGACTCTTGTTAAGTCGACGTAATAAGGTCCACTTTAAGTCAACTTAAAGTCGACCTTATTAAGTCAACTGTATAAAGTCAACCTAACTTTTCAAGTGTAGACATAGCCTCTGTGTGTAAATATAAACAAATAATAATAGTGGATTTATTCTGAAATCTTTATAATATTAGAAAAGAAGAAAAATGAAAAAATGCCGATGAGAAGGATCCAAATAGGTATTTTTAATAAATATTTATATTTTTAGTATATTAAAGATAATATGGTAGACTTCGGAGCTCTGGTCATACATTTTAGCCTTATGGTTATGGGCTCTGTACAAACACAGAACAAAATAATGGTCCCTTCCCCAAAGAGTTTACACTCGAGGTATAAAACAAGAGACAACAGATGGGGCCAAAAAGACAGGGGATGGGATACCACTAACTAAAACATCAGACTGGTGTCTTGAATTTACAGTAGCAATTCATCAGTAGCTATGTTAAATGATGTTTATCATCATCAAAATCATGAAAATTATGACCAGTTTTCATCCACAGATTTATTGGGTGGGAGGAAGAGGATTTATAATGTAATCCCAGTGTCATTACACACACACACACACACACACACACACACACACAGTATGATTACTTAATTGTAGAGAGTATAGATAAGAAGGTTAGAACTCTAGTCTGAATCCTACTGTAATAATGTATGAGCTTTATTTCTCGATAATATTTGAGTCATATCTTGTTCTTCTCTTTGACTCCTTGTTACTGGTGTTTCTCCTTTTCCAATATTTTACACATTTCAAAATAATGTTTTGGTTTCTCAAAGATAGAAATAGAGGAAAATGTGTGACCGCAACTGTGGATTCAAAAGAGGACTAGAATCTAAACTGGTTTTCTGGGTTTATTCCATCCTAAAACTTCCTGTGTTCCAATATGGGACATTGTCCAAGAGTATTTTGGCTGAGATTGGTCTGAAATCCCAAGGCTCATCTTAGATTTCTGTACATTTCATAACAGCAAACCTTGATGGATGGATACAGATTTTAAGATCCTCAGATGGAAGGCACTTCAGGACAGGAAAGATTATTTTATAGTGTCTTTTTGTCCCTAATATTATCTATCATTATTACATTATTAAAGCCTCTGTTCTCCCCACTGCTGTACAATGCAGAAGGGAGCAAAATTATAAGTGGGTCATACAAAAGGGAAAGGAAGTCACACAGAATATTCCCTCTCCCTCCCCCCCCCCCCCCACACACCCCCACAAACACTTCCTAAAGCAGTTTTCAAACCACCTACACATTACTGCAGAATTCATCAAACTATGTAGAGTACAGCTAAGATTAGTTCATGATCAGCAGCTTTCATGCTCTGGAGCTCTCCTTAGTACATAAGAATGGCAATACCGAGTCAGACCAATGGGCAATCTAGGTCACTATCCCATCTCTATTGGTGGCCAGTGCCAGATGCTTCAGAGAGAATGAACAGAACAGGGCAACTCTGAGTGAACCATCTCCTGTTGTCTAGTCCCAGCTTCTAACAGTTGCAGATTTAGGAACATCTGGAGCATGTGCTTGCATCCTTGACCATACTGGCTAATAGCTGTTGATGGACCTATCCTCCATGAAGTTATACTTTTAGCCTTCGAAACATCCCATGACAATGATTTCCACAGCTTGACTGTATAAAGTAGTACTTCCTTTTGTTTGTTTTAAACCCGCTGCCTATTATTTCATCAGGTGACCCCTAGCTCTTATGTGAAGGGGTAAATAACACTTTCCTATTCACTTTTTTTGGGCTATTCATGGTACCAATCCTTGGTAGGCTGGAGGGAAACTAGGGGCCTAGAAAACTAAAAATGGTTTTGTGAAATGTTCTTCACTGCTTCAACATCATCTACAGGGTCACCTATTCTATTTTGAACCTCATCCTGTAGGCTCCTCTCAAAGACAGTTTAGACTCAGTAAGGCTGGAGCCTTAGACTATTCTGTTGTTTTGTTGCCTATTATATGGCATTTGTTAGCTATATTGCTTGAAGAAACTTAAACTAGTAATACATGGCCACCTCAAAGCATACCACTGTCGCCATATCAGCAATGAGCTGTCATCACTTTTATACTTAGAACCCTTTCACAAATATCCAGCAGTAGCTTCATTTAAATTATTTTTAAGAATGTATGCTTGGAATACTATAGCATACATAAACATTGTGCACAATAGTGAATTGGAAGTCTCTCTTCTGAAACATTATCCTGCAAGGATTTCCAAGTTGCAATTATGCACTGCAATTAAACATTTTCTGTTTAGAAACACAGTACTTCATTATTACTACAGGGGGAACTGTTGACTTAATTTTGCTTTCGAGTCACTGTTGCTGAAATTATTAAGTTAATGATTTATGCTCCTATGATACAACAATCTCTTGTGTTTAAACTGGTTACTATGTTTTGTTTACTGTTTATAACTACCACAGTTGTTTTAAATGCCACTAAAACTACTTGCCAGTTTGTATAGTTTATTTTTCCTTGTGGATTTTTACAAGCCACTGACTGATATAGAAAAAAGCCCTATATGATTTCTGTTTAAAAAAAACAACCCCAAAACTCTTGAGCTATGAATTAACCACTGTTCTGCTATATGGAAAGAGAAAAAAAACACTAATGACATTGAACAATGGATGTCAAAAACTACTTATGCTAATGCTTGCTCCTGGTTTTATCATAGTGGAAAATATGAGTGGTTTTGGTTTTTTTTAAAGTAATAGAACTACATCAATTTAGGACCATGAGCTCACTAGTTTTTCCCCTGAGAACTTTCTCATCCATTTGCCATGTTCAGGACCTGATTCATTAAGGGAGATTTGCAAATGTGGAATAAAATATCCTAGAGTCCATTGCTTGGCAAAGAGTTAGCTCATTTTTGCTCCTATTGCACAAAGAAAATTAAGGAGGCTAATTTATAGCTTCAAGGAAATCACCTGATAACACAGCAGGTCAAATTCATAGTTAGTGTAGCTTCATTACTTCTAACAAGAGAAGCACTTATTCTTTTTACAAGGCAAATATATGTTAGTTAGAACTAGTAGAATTACATCTCACTGTAAAACTCTATAAATGTCAATTTTGTAACATGCTAGTGAAGTCTCCATAGAGCAAAACTGTGCAGTTTCCTTCCACACTGTTAAAAAGCATTACTTTATGCAGAATATCAATAGTAGTAAACAACAAGACAGTTTTTAACGGTCACACACACCAAAGACCTGATTTTATCTGTTACCTGGACCTTTTATACACTTCCTTCCCTTCATCTGTCTTGCTAGACATCTATTCTGCATATAGCTTAGTCAGTTTCGCACTGGGGAGTTTATGGTTGAAACTAGAGATAACAAAAACTGCTTTGTCACACCAGCAAAGATAGACAGCACAGCCTGAGTAGATGGTTTGAATTGCAGATTCCACAGGTTACACCCTGGACCAATGCCTGAGCTGCTTTTCATTCAGTTTAGGAGTAGGGAGCTAAAATAAACTTTGCACTCCTCAGTCCTGGGTTGTCCAGGCTCTGGCCTGATACCCGGGGTAAAAAAGAACAGAGCACCCTCAGGCTGTTCAAAGATCCAGGAACTGCTGAATTACAGCATCTCTCTCAGTCATATGTTAGAGGTTTATTACAGGAATAGTGGGTAAGGTTCTGTGACCTGCATTGTGCAGGAGGTCAAAGTACATGATCATATTGGTCACTTCTGACCTTAGAGGTTATGGCTATGTCTACACTTGTTAATTTAGGTCGACTTAACAAAGTCGACTTTAAGTTGACTCTGTTAAGTCAACTTAGCATGTCAGCACTTAAATTTTAAGTCAACTTGTAGGGGCTAGGTGGACCTGGGGCAGATCCACGGTGGCGGGAGGGCACCCCTTGCCAAGTGCCAGGGAGCTCAGCCTTTGCCCCATTGTACCTGGGTACAATGGGGCAAACAGGGACAGGGACCCTGGCAGGGCATAAAGGCAAGCTCCCTGTGCCAGCCCCCCTGGCAGGGAGGGCAGTGGGGGAGTCCTGGAGAGCCCTAAGTTGACTTAGAGTCAATTTAGGGCTACTCCAGGTCTACACTGGCTTAAGTTGACTTAAAAGGAGGTTTTATAAAGTCAATTTAAATTTTCCTTAAGTCGACTTAAGCAGCTGCAGTGTAGACGCAGAATAAATTAAGTCGACTTAAGCAAGCTTAAGTCGACTTAATTTACAAGTGTAGATGCAGCCTATGAGTCTACCTCTCCACCAGGCCCTGTGGTACTGGGGTCGACTGGGCTGCGGTTTTGGAGCCACCACAGCAGCCCTACACTATGGGGATATCTCCCAACATACAGGAATTCTTTAACTGGCTGGATTTGCCAAATTTATCACCATTTTGTATCCGACTAATGAAAATGGCTGCAACAGCACTGAGATTCAGGCCCCATATGTTCCATGCATAAAAGGTATTGGCAATATAGAACATCAAGTGTGGGCTCTTTTGACCAAAAATATTCTGTTGTATAATGTATTGCTATTGCTATGCAATGTAAAACCAATGTAACATAATCAAGCACATAAATTGGTTAGGCATTGTCCTTCACTAAGACAAGCTATAAGTTTGCTGAGAATCAATATGTTGAAATATATTCATCCCTAAAACCCACAGTCAAAAGGACAAAAACTAGGCCTTAAATTGAATTCAGAATTAAATGTCAGCTGTACCTGCCATGTATGCACACCATGATTCTTCTGTACACTTCACCCATCCTTCTCAACAAACCATTGCAAACAGTACGAAAGAAATACTTTCCTATGACAGATGAAGGAAATATGAGCAAATATGACTTTGCAAATATGCTCTTAAACTTCTTTTACTGAAATAAAGTCATAAAACTTAACCTGGAAACAGGAACAACATTTTCAGAACTTTTCCCTTTACTTCGAGAAACACACTTTGCTGTTAGGTTTTCTCCAGCTACTCAGGGGATTGGTAGCCTTTCCCCTTTATGTCCTTGGCCAGAACTGAACTCAGAGTTTCCATCCTGTAACATGCAGGCTTAAGCCACAGATCAATAGGAAACGAAAATTGTTACTGTCCGGTGGCTGTGATGTGCAATATGTTAAGTGAGTTTCATGGTGCAAGTCCAAATCATTGCGGAGAAGCCCACATCACAAGACCACTGTAGATGGCATCAATTGGCCTCCTTGGAGCAGTACCAGCAGAGAAACCAAGGAGTAAATGGGAATCGAGATTGAATGATCTTCCCTCACCTGGACAGTGATCTGCCATGTTTGGGCTGAGACAGGCTGGCAAAACAGCACAGGAAGTCTGCAGTTCTATAGCCCTGCTCTTCACTTGCTCTGTGGAGAAAGATCACCACCAGGGTGCCTATCCACTGCTCTTCCTTAACTCTGAAAATACACACAAAAATTAAATTCTATTCCCTCATTTTTTTAAAGCTACCACTTTGCAGATTGGGAAAGGTTGAGGAGGAGGACAGTGGCATACTGAGAGGGAAATGGGGGGCACACCCCCATGCACTGGGCTGTGCGGAGAGGGGGCGCTGGGCTGGCCCTTCACAAGGTGCAGGAGATGGGGGATGCAGGAAGCACTGAGGGGTGGAAGAGCCCCCTGCGCCTCTCCTGCATTGTGGAGGACCAGCCTGGTAGCAACCTATGGCAGGGGGAGTGGAATGAGGTTGCCCTGTCTGAGCCAGCTGGAGTGCCAGTGAGTAAGTGCTGGAGGGGGGACTCTAGGCTGGCCCTTCACAGGAAGGTGGGGGATGCAGGAGGTGCTGAGGGACACCCCTCAGTGCCCTCACCCCTACGCATCATGATGGGACGGGCTGACCCGACTCCCCTCCCCTCTCCTCCTCAGGCTGAGGATGGGGGGTGAGGCTGCCCTGTCCCAGCCAGGGCTGGGCTGCGGGCCTGCTGCAGCTGAAGAGGCGAGCAGCACACGTCAGGTAAATTGGGGGGGCATTTGTACTCCCAAGCCTGATGTCCCCCCATAGGTACAGACCACCTCCCCCAGGTAGTTGGGGGGCGGGTCCAGGATCCCTTCTCCCCTACATGGGGGAGGAGGAGGACGTGAAGCCGGGAGAGAGAGGGGGGGCTAATCAGATGTGCTGGTGCAGGGGGACGTGGAGGGAAGAGGAGAGCAAGGTGTAGCTTTCACATGCTCTCCTCAGGCCAAAAACCCGAGGAAGAACTCCTCCTCCAGAAAACCCTGAATCAATGAAGCTCTTCACTGCACCCTACTTAGGACTGTGGCTGAGTGCCACAACCCTCACCTGAATTGGTACTGGGAAGTGAACATGTATGCAGCATTTGGTAGTAAATTACAAAAAATTAGTTGTTTTAAACCTTTTTAACCTCTTTCTTAAGGAGCAAAATGTAAATGATACTTCAAAATCAGTGAGACAGCTAGCAATAAACAGTTAAAATTTCACAGTAGAAGAAACTAGGTTACACTAAGTTACCAAATGCTTTCTATAACACTGTGTTCCTCTCCAGTACACAATTTAAAAGGTTGTTCTGCATTGATAGAATGGTGTTGACATCACAAAGCAATAGACTTTTCTATGAAAATGTTGCTCTTTCTTTCCTCCCGAGGTGCAGTAAAAAATTGTCTGCATTGAATTTCTCCTGGTTTCACTTCCATAGCAATGTTAAATGCATACTAATATTTATTTATGCTACACTGTCTGTATGCATGAATATGTAACTATAAATAGAGACTTTTCTTTTCCATGGAAGTTGTATAGCTAACATTTTCCAGTAACTGTTTATATGTTTTTGAAAGATGTAACAAGTAGTTTTCATGAAGGGCCTTTAGCAATAGTCACATGGAACAACATCAAATTCTTTCCCATGTATTGATAATGTATGCTACACAAACAAGTCAAACTTCCCTTCCAAAAGGAACTTTATGGTCTCTTATTAGAGTATAAAATTAATTAGTCATATTTTACAGACTTGTATCTTCCCAGATCATCAGCTATAAATTATCCTGGTAGCTATTGTGCATCGGCTGCTCTGTAGGTCTTCCGTATTCAGTCCATCCTCAGGACCTGATTATCTTCTTATGTGTAAACCTTGTACTCAGACTAATTTTAAATGTCCCAAGCAGCGGAGTTTCCATCATTTCCCTGACAAAACATTTCTGAGATTAATAATTCACATTATCAGGGAGCCTACATTTCCCCCTTAATTTCATTCCACTATTCCTAGCATACGTCACTCTAGGTATTTCCTTTGCTGCTTGATTTCCAGGAAGCGATAAGTACCAGGAATCAAACAGCTTTCTAGCCTTGTTTGGGAGATCCAAGATGGTAAAATACTTCAGATTTCATGCAGATATGCATGAAAACTATGGGTTTCTAGCCAAATGGGTATCTAACCAAATTCTTGATGGTCAGCCATCACTAACCATAATACTGGGACAGTTTCCAATAGCTATTAATTATGTGGGGGTCCATGAAACAGCTGTGATCTGCCCAGTAGAGTGCACACATACAACCCCCAGCTGGTTCCTTACACAGCATCTTCTAGAACTATGCAAAATGGAGTGTTAATCAACAAGAACTAGCTATGAAGGCTTTAGTTATACACGCTGAGTTTCATGATGACACTCAAAGAGCAGGTCATTTTGTAGAAGCTCTAGGGTTTTCTGATTCTGTATTTGTGTCTCACGTGGAATTAAAAAGCCAGGCTGATCTGTGTGCATGTTCTACTTCCCTTAGAGGACAGAGAATACGTACTTCCATCGGTACTTGAGTTAGTAATATAAAAAAATATTTCCAACAGACTATGGGCCTCAAAGAATGAGGCGTAGAGCAACTTGTTGGAACAGCCTGCAAATGCAAGCACAGAAAGAAAGAAAGAAAGAAAGAAAGAAAGAAAGAAAGAAAGAAAGA